>OY813000.1:93919323-94489323 GCA_963681545.1 Germaria angustata
ATACATAAGTACATATTAAAGTTCTTTTGCTTAAATTCTCTGCTCTAAAAAAAAAAGAAATAATAATTATAACGGGTCCCGTAAAGTGGTGTTGTTTTTATTCAGTGGTCATTGCACTCTGTGTGTGAGAAGAGAGATTGATTGCAATGACGTCATCATTAGGTGAATTTCGGGAGATTATAATATGTTTCGTGTACCGGTCTCGGGTTAAATCAAAAGCTATGACGCTGTGGCGGTTTTAATTGCCGATTAAATGCAAGTAAGTAAAATAGAAATAACAACAACAACATTTACATACATACATACATACAGTTTGTCAAGAAATTGTTTTGACATAGTGAAAAAAATTATTGTTTTGACTTTAATAATGCAAAAAATAGTTTTCCTTTGTAGTTTAAAAATTTTTTCTTTTCAATTCTATTTTATCTATATATTAGTTAACAAACAGGAGCAAAAGAAGGAGAAAATAGAGAATAATAACAAAAAAATAGAAGAAAAACAAATTAAATACAAAAATTTTGTTGTCAAGAAAATGTTTTTACAATTTCTTTTTATGTGTGTGTTTTTTTATACCGTTAGTTTTTACTGTTCAAACTACAATTTTTTTCGTTAGTGAAGTGATCATTGATAATGATTTAATTATAGTTTGGTTTTTTTTTATAACTGAAGACGATAATGCCTGGCAAAAGAACGACCGGTGTAATTCAGTTAGTTTACTATAACCACGCGATCGGGAAAACGGTCCAAGAGTTATCTAAAATGTTTTCAATAACTAGACAAAGTGTACAATATTTTAAATCGCGCTGAAAAAGAAAATAGTCTAACGTTAAAGCTTCCAACTGGGCGTCCACGTAAAATTTCGGAGAGAACAGAACGTCTTTTAAGAAGAAAGGTAGACGAAAACCTTTTGGTATCCATACGAACGCTTGCATGTGAACTTAAAGAAGAGTGTGGCGTGACAGTCTCTCACGAAACGGTATGACACGTTTTGAAAAAGAACGACTATTCATCCAGACTGGCACGAAAAAAAAACACTGCTTACAATGCAACATAAAGAAAGACGATTGTCTTTTGCTGTAACATATATTTCCAAGCCTGACGACTACTGGGATGACGTTATATTTTGTGATGAGACCAAAATAATGCTTTTCTACAATGATGGTCCTAATAGAGTATGGAGAAAACCTTTGAAAGCATTGGAAAGTCGAAACATAATTCCAACTGTAAAATTTGGAAAACTTTCAGTAATGGTTTGGGGGTGCATTTCTAGTAAGGGAGTTGGAGATCTTTGTTTTCTTGAGAACACTATGGATGCTAATCAATACCTGGGTATATTAAAGCGTCATCTAGTTAACACCGCGACTAAATTTGGGTTTTATTCTGATAGAAAGCCGAATTTCAAAATTTATCAGGATAATTACCCTAAACATAAGGCTCTTTTGGTAAGGACGTGGCTTCTCTACAACTGCGGTAAGGTACTCGATACACCTGCTCAGAGTCCAGATTTAAACCCAATTGAAAATTTATGGTCTTGTCTAAAAAAAAAATACTGCCAAAAGGCGTCCCAGAAACCAAAGTGAGTTAAAGGCTGTAATTTTTGAAGAATGGAATAAAACACCAACAGAATATGTACAAAAATTAATTTTTTTTTCAAAGAAACGGCGCCTGCAAGCCCTGATTGATGCCAATGGTGGCCACACAAAATATTGATAATCCTACATTTAAAGATCCAATCCATTTTTTCATATTATATTAGTATGTAAAAACATTTTCTTGACAACAACATTCTTGAGTTTCTTTTAATTTTTTATCTTATTTCTTAATCTTAAGTTTTTATTTTGTTCTCCTTGCCGTTATTTGTTAGTTAACATATAGCTAAAATTAGATTATAAAAAAAAAATGGTAAAAGAGTTAAAACACGTTTTGTTTTTTAATAATGAAAGTCAAAATAAAAACTATTTGCACACTGTCAAAACAATTTCTTGACAAACTGTATGTATGCATGTAGTATTGCGTTGATATTCAGTTTTATCATAAAAAGAATGTAAAGGGAATACATCAATAATTATTGTAGATATGTACATACTTATGTACTTACATATGTACATAAGTACATAAATAATACAAAGGAAATTAAGGTGACCATAACATATGTAAATACATACATACATATATACATACATATGTATGTACTTACATACATACATATGTATGTAAATATTTAGCTGTTTGTAAATTGTGTATATGTACCTACTTACTTATGTACATATTTTAAAATATAAAAGGCCATGATATTATTGGGAGACATTTCTAATTTATTTTATAATTATGTAAGTATGTACATACATATGTATGTACATAAGTATGTACATATGTATGTATGTATGACATTTTATTATTTATTATATCTGACCATTTAGAAGTTATTATGACTGTATAATTTTCGTAGGGTAAATAAATAAATAAACATTTCATTAATTTTAATTAAATTAATTCTGGTTCTAACTAACCTAATAAGTTGCAGATCTCACCTAGAGATCAAAGATAAATTCGGCTTTTTTAATTTATGTACATAAATACATAGGTCTTATAAGTTTGTTATTTTACGTCAGACCTTGCTTAGTTTTTGATTAGTTTGCTTGAAACAATTATCACCAGGGCTTAAAACGAGCTCATAATATTTTTATAGAAATTTCTAAAAGAAACTTCTTTCTTTGGAGAAAATATAAACTTGGAATTGCGATATCTCCTGATTAAGACAGATTTGGTAATTGGATTCTGTGGGCCAAAATGAAATTTGTGCGTTAAAAAGTTGAAATATTAATATCTTTATTTAATAAATTTAAAAAAAAAAATTTTCTTGATCAGAAATTTGATTAAAACTTAATATCATATTAAAAAAATACATAATTACTATATTTGCTTTATATGAAATTTCATTATCTATAGACCTTTTCAGAAAATTCTCGAAATGTGCCACTGATTTGCCTTGTATAGAAAAGGACGATTAAATACGAATGAGTACAAAGGAGTTTTCTCAATACAACGACTAATTCTACGACCAGTATCGTATGCATCCACTTTATTTGAAAGGTAGAAAAATCTGCATACGTACTGCATGCATTTAGAAATGAGTGAATGGTGGCATGCATTGCAACGTGCCACATGCAAGATACTTTTAGTTGTTAGCAAAGTAATAGCAAAAGTACTAGTATTAAAACTTGTGGATGAAACAAATAAAAAAGAAAAAGTAGTATTTTAAACACACTTGGGTATTGGCAAACAGATTGTACCAAATATGGTACAATAGAGAGCCAGCATGCATAAATAGTATCTGTATGTATGTACTTATGTACAATACGTGTAGTTTTATTACACATGCATCCAGACAAACGTAGACGGATGGTTAGACATTTATACTTAAGAGTTTTACGTTTCATTTACAATGCAACTTTGATTTTGTTAGATGGATTTTTTTTGCCTTCTACTCGTTTTTGTCGTATTGTGGTTAAAAGTTTGCCTGTTTTCCCTCTTTAACTCTGTGTTTGGATTACATTACAGTTTTATATGGTTTGGTTTGGTTTCCTACTCTTTGGTAACATTTTTGTGCAGCAAGTGGTCCAGATTTTTTCTTTTCTCATTTTTTGGGCATTTGCTTAAGATAGTTTAGAAACGGTTACAAGGAAAAAATCTGAATTGTTAAAGAATTTTATGGCATATTTGGGTCAAACTTTGTAATAGTTTTAGTTTATGCTTTTGTTCTTCTTGCTGATATTATTTCACTTTAACGTACAACTGTTGTAGGAATTTCGACTAAATTACAAGGCAAAATCTAATGCTTGTTTAGGATTGAGAATTTTCTGACTTATATGAAAAACAAGCAAAACTTTATAAATAAGTCTTGCCTATAAAAGGTATTTTTACCGTAAATACTATGTAGATTTTATAAATCTAGTAGAGCATATATACATATGTACATATGTAGCAATAAATGCGTTACTTGTAGACTAATGCCTTTTGGGTAATTTAATGGAAAATACTTGTTTTTTTTTTCAAAAATAGTATGAAAGTTTTAAAAGAATGCATAATCTACAGAGGAAAAATAAAACAAACGAGAAACATTTGCTGAAATGATGGGCACCTGTTTGAATACAATCGAAATGTCTATAGAACCTTAACAAAAAGTGCATTGAATACTTCGTAAGCGTTTTTTTAAGTGAAATCCTCGCGGATTTACTTCTGATAGGCTTCACCATGACCAAGGTACATGATAACGACTTATGGCGTTTTCATTTTTGAAAAAAAAAATTAAATTTTTTGCCCTTCTGAAGAGAAAACCGGGAGCTTAGTGCTCATTAATAAACACAAAATTTATAAGGAGAGAGCACATAATCCTGTAAGAAACTTGATTTTTCCAAATTACAGCGAAAATAATTTTTTTGTTTGTATATTGATTAACAAATTGTTTCACTTATTGTGAAAAGAAAAAGTATTAAAAAGAAAAGTACGTTTGTCCATCACCTTTTCTTTGAAACACCGACTGGTTGAAAACTGGTGATGATCAAATGAGGCCAACTCAAGTCCTACCTATAAGGAACCAGGAATATATGTACATACTTTGTGAGATCGTAAATGCATTTTAAAGACATTAAAAATCTTCGTCAAATCACTTGATCATCTGCTTGCTCCTGTGCCATTTACGAGCCTCTCATATCAAGAGTGGCGTACAAAATGTGCCGTATATCTACCACAAGAGCGACAGCAAATATACTTACATTTAGGGGAGACATCGATTTCCTCTTCGCGCCTGTATTTAAGTGTTGATTTTAAAGAAAGCAGTGGCAGAAGGCAGTGGCATATGTTTTTATCATGGTGCAGATCAAACATGCAGATCTGCCTTGGCGTTATTCTGAGCGCTTATGGGCGGCGGATTCAAATAATCCTTGTATTAAGCGGCCTGGCCAAGTCATTGAAAAATTATCACCAGTCGAGGCCTGTTTTTGTCCTCAGAATGGCGGTTTGTGAGGCGAATATTGCAGTTCGAGTAACAGAGTAAATGTTACTGGCGATCGTCAATATGGTGTTCATCCTCAACCAATTGGTTTCGTTTGAAAATGTGTAGCCTAAAATTGTTTAAGTATTTTAGACTACATTAGCAATTTTTATAGACATTATCTTTAAAGTTATATTTTCATATACTTATAAAGTTCATTTGCTAAATTGTGTCATGCCAAAAAGTTTGACAAAAAAAAAACAACTTCTTGTTCTGGTATTCAAATTAATTTCTTTATTCATTTAAAAAATAATATGAAGCAAGAAGATACGTTTAAGGGAATATGTTACATACGGACCTGTTTTATATGAAAATATTTATAAAGTATATAACATTTTAGTTATTTTACCTAAAAAGTAGTGGTATGCACTTGTAGCCAATAGGAGACTATCAAATATAGTTTTCATCAAATAATGCTAAGACGGGGTAATAAAACTCAGAAAATCGAGCAATTGAAAATTTAGTTTTCTTACAATACAAAGTTTTTAAGTCTATTTCTCGATTATTATCTCCTTGTGCCGCTTTATGAAACTTTAATCGCTTACATTGCTGAAAAATTGTTTTAAGTTTAGAATATACGTATGCACTTGTAAATACGTTTGAACATAATGTTTTTTTGTTGTTTCTGTCTTTACTCTCGCCAAGATTTTTTATGTAAAACACTTTTACCAAACCATGCAACAGATGCTTTTAACCATTTTTTTAATACTTTATTTTATTTTCTATTTGAGTTCTTGTACAGTGCATGCCATGAAAGGAAATTCCGCAAAGCTTGAGTTTTTTTACGTTTAATGCTGTTAAAGATTAATGCAAAGAGAACGCTTTTGGTTATATTTATGTCCGTTTGCTCAACGACAAAAAATGCAATTTATTTGGGTTAAAATTTTTTTTAAATAAATAAGAAAAATCTTGATTATATTAAATGCATAATTTAAATTGGAAATTGTGGTAGAAACTTTTAGAGTAAATCTATTTTTCCAAACTTGCAATAGCAAAGTTTTGGGCATCTGCAACCTTTAAGAATTTTGCTGGAGGTATTGGGGTTAAAACACTTTAACCATAATGTATGATTTATTTAAACTTCTACTAGAAGAAAAAAATTGGTGGTCAAACTTTAGAAGGACGGGCCTATCTATGCCTATGTTTCCCAGGGAATTGTTAACAACAACGGTAGGAAACATTTGCTTCGTGTATTTTGGTGTAAAACAAATTGAGGGAAGGAGTTGCAATGGACCCCTATAGATGAAATTATCGATAATACTGATAGTTCACAACTATTGCAAAAAATTACACCAAAACAAACTATTGACAGTGGTAGAATAAATTCCTTAATTTAGGAAAAAATCCACAATTAAATGAATAATAACTAAATGAAAAAAAAAAAACAAAAAATCCAGCATTCTAGTAATTAAATACACAAGTATAATTCTCATTTGCTTTTTGACAATTTTTGTGTACAAACATACGAGGTTAAATCCTTTTTGAATATAATAATTATTTTTATATTTTTGCTTTTCAACAAATAATTGGATTCCAGTTCACATTGTAAATCTTACATTGTTTTCTTATATCACAACGATTGGATGTCATCATCACGAAATGGAAAGTAAATAATTTTTCTATGTAGAATTTTGTAAATTTTATAACTTATTTCCTAATAATGCCATCTAGAGGTGCGGAAATGATATAAGAAATAAAATAAGGTTTACACTTTGACTTAAACTGTCCTTCGTAGACTAGTAGGTAGTGTACTAGACTCGTAGTGCTAAGGTCCCAGGTTGGAATCCTGCCGCAGAACTCTGGCAGTTTGTATCTGATAATTAAAGGGAGCGCACAACAAGCCTTCACTGGCTTAAGTGTATGTCGTATGACATGGGCTACCACACCCCTCCAATCAACCTAACCTAACCCTACACTTTGACCTGGAGCTTTATTTTTGTATAAAAATGGTTTAGAAAATCACCAGTTTTTTTAAGTTTTTAATAAGTTTTGCAATTATATAATTTCTTATATTTGCATACGCTTTCTTTTACTAAAATCAGCTCTGTAATCGGACCATGGGCTTGTAAGTGGAGCTGAGTAAGTGAACACCATGCTCTTTGACTATGATTGATTATTCGTTGAGTAGCAAAATATTAATTAAACATCTTAAAAAAATTATACTGTACAGGAAAATCATTTTTTTTTTAATAACAAAAGGCTTTAACAAATGATGTTTGTTCAGGGTACCAAAAATTAGGTACTTACATTACCTCTGGCTTTCATTTAAGGGGAAGCTTTTAAATTCTCACTCTTTTATGTAAAACACTACGACATATTTTAACCCTATAACATTTCCCATTATCGGTATTTCTGCCCCATTTCTTGAAGTAGGTAAATAGCATACCTTTACTATAGGTCTTCAGATACGCCATAGCTCGAAATTTGTATTGAACGCTAGAAATAAGTGGGGTCTTAAAATGTGTTTAAAGGTTAAAATTCTGCTTATGCACAGTTCTAGCACCAATATTAAAAGAAAAAAAATTTAGTTTTCTCAACAGATGGAAGATCAATAACAACCCTTTGTTAAAATCATAGGAAACGATTAGATTCCGCACCACTTCTGGAACCTTATGTCAGCAATTTTCATTACTTCTTTGGAAGCCCTTTTTTATTCTATTCATATCTATTTGTTAAATAATCATATTGCCGTCAGTAGTGAGAAGCCTTGCTTTATAAATACAAGTCATTTGATTGTTATTTGTTATTAGTGAAGCTGTGGCTTGATATTGTTTGGTAGATATCTTCAACTGATCATGTAACCTAAGGTACCAAGTATCCTTTTATTATCATCAGTGTGCTAACTCGAATATTCCCTCAGAAATTCGTATCCATTTTCGTATTCTCGAATATCTAAAAATTGATATTCGTAACATCACATAACATAGAGAACAATTTTAATTCTCGATTGGATTTTTGTTGTGTTTTTTGGTTCGAAAAAAATTGGTATAATTTTTTATACTTTCTGATAAATAAAGCATTAGTTACAAAATTATATTCGTTTATATAAATGATATTTCTTTAGTCCCATAATCCTTAGATCCTGTAGAATTTCCCAATTCGTAATGCAACATTTTTTAAAATTATTTTCAACCGTGCCCTTATTTAATATTTTCTTCACCTTCCACAGCATTTGTACAAGATTCAAACGTTCTTAGAAAATCGACAGGCTAAAAAAGATAAAATAACAATCTCAAATTTAAAATGACTGGGCCAACAACAAGACAACAGCATAGACACATGTAGACAGCCAAACCGTCAGCCAGATAGAAATGTAGTTTATGACTAGAAATATAAGCGCACATATAATTGTTGTAAGGAAACTTAAACTTGTTGTCTAACTATTTCTAACAATAACTCAGTGTCAGTGGCAAAAATCTTGTATTTACAATGATGACAACTGAAAATGGAATATTGCAACAATTGTTTTTCTTGCAAGAAACAAAAACTAAATAAATTGCAATACACACATTTTAAGAGGAATGGAAAAAATAGAGTTTTATTTTTGATATTGAAGTTTGTTACATTTGCACATGTGAGAGTACTTGGCAGGAAGGATGAACGAGAAATTTTGGTTTACAGTGTATCAAGCACATATGTAAAAAAAAAAATATATATATATATATATATATATATATATATATATATATATATATATATATATATATATGTATAAAGTTTATACATATATATATATATATATATATATATATATATATATATATATATATATATATACATATATATATATATATATATATATATATATATATATATATATATATATATATATCCTGACGATTTGATCGATATCTAATACCATAATTTGACTTCTGGTATTAGTTACAGGCTACATGACCAAGCAAGTTGACCACTGTAAGGTTTTCAAGATATTTATATTCAGCACAGAGGATTGCTCTTAAACTTTGTTTTTACGAAAGAAAATATCTCAAGTTTCTCCCACAGCTTCAATATATGCTCGTAGTCGAGTCTTGAATTGGATGTCCTATCATAAGTTACCATGAGCTGCTTTGTCCTTCAAGCCAGAGAATTACACTAAGTGCATTGTTGCATTAGAATGTATGTATGCGGACAGTATGACGGCTGCAAGCCTAGGGCAAGGCAGCCATTGGGTCAATATGTTATTTCACTCGATTCAAATGTTTTAATAATTGTCGATCAAAATTTACGTGAGCATTCCTTGGGCTTATCTTGACGACTGGTTTGAACTTAAAATGCTCACAATCATCCTCGCGTGACAGTTGCAGCCCCGGCAGACAGGTTTCAATGCTAAATGAAAATCTATGTCGAAATTATTGCTTGTTATCAAATATGGCGGCATCTAGAAATCTCAATAGTCCGTGTGGCGATAATGTGGATGCAGAAAGCAATATCCCCTCAAACCCATTGTTACTAGCCAATAATTAATGTCTGCGATTCAGCTTTAACCACAGGTTATACCCAAGTAGACCTCATAAATTAAATTATGGCATTATGAATGAAATTTTTTCACTTTCAAACTGCGTGTAGATAAAAGTACTAGTGACACCCCTTTACCTCAGTGCAACAATGATGTCAAGATGTGGTAAGCCAGACAATAAAACTTTTAAAGTGTGCATACCCTGCTATTCTAACCAGTGAATTATATAGATGAGATATAAAATACGGAAAAAAGGACAAAACGATTTCGAAACGAAACTGCGACATTGGACGAAACATAAAAAAGAAGATAACTGAAAAAATCTTTTAAGTATTAGGACTCATGCTTCTTACTTTGTTACGGAAGTGAGAACATAAATACTATTGAGGTGAACAACAGAAGGAAATGGTAAAGTTCTTGCCTTAAGAATACCAGATTGTACCTTCTGAATAACATGTACATTGAAGTCTTGGCAGAGGAGACAAAAGTTTGCTTTAGAAAAATTATATGATTTAAAAAATAGAATGTGTGTTAACTTTCCGGTGTTATCATCTGGAGAAGCAACCTCTTCAACATAATCGAACTTAATTTAACCTACAATAGTTTTATAGGCAGACTTTTATACGGTTATACGAATACAATGTAGTTAAGGTTATTCGATTGACAGTATTATCCGCAGATCTAGGATATTCATATTGGAAGAGAGAAGTTGTAACTATTTCAAATGAAACGAAAATTTTTGACATACATTTATATTCTTAAATATTTGATATTTTTATAGTATTGTGAGTATTCCCTTCTCCGTGGATCCGGACGTAATCATTTAATGTCACGGCCGCAGGGACCGGTGATTTTTCCGTCTAGCTTGCTATCCTGAGAGCAACTCTTAGCGGGTTCCAACCCTTCTCAGTGGGTACACCGTACACCAGAAAAAAATACATAAGCTGTGAAATTAAACATAAAATAAAACTAAAACAAACTCACAAATGACGTAGCATCATACACTATACCAACAACATTTTAGTTTATTTGTCGAAGCTGATATAGTGCTTCTATAGTACCCGCCCAAACGTGTCACACTTTAATTCGTCTGATACTTCTATGCATTACATCCAAACGTACCTGCAACAGATCGCCATCCCGTGTTTGCCTTAAAGAATTCATCGAATTAAGCTGAATATTTATCATATCGATCGGAATAGTGAATTCCTATATTGTGCTCATTATTGATAGCAGCCATATCTCAACCATTATTATTTGAGATATAATAAAACATTAAATCTATGAGTCCTGTTAATTTCCAATTTTCGCTTTAACTTATCAACACACCTTCTATCATACGAGTATATGAACTAAAGCGACATTGACTTTTAGCTGGCGCTTTAAATGTTACCACTTTTGTAAACGTCTTTGTCTATCTATAAACAAGTATTGTTTATTTATTTCTGAAATTTGTTGCTACTTATTTTTATTCCACATTTGGAAAAAACTATCTAGAGTATGTGGCACCCCATTTGGGTGGCCATAGAAAATATAAAAAAATACACTAGATACATGTGCGCTTACATTCTTCTTTTGAGGCATCCATCTAATCGTATGTCTATATGTCCATGCGTTGTTGCAAACATACATGTCATTCTGCCGCACCAATAAGTCTTCACTTCTATCTGTTTGTGCCATAAAAGGAGGCAGGCAGCTCAAATAAAAAGATGTTATTGAATACATATATTTTTGTTTGCAATTGTTCTACAATATGGTTTTTACTTCATATCGTAAGATTGTTTTTGTTATTGCTGTTGTTGCTATTAAATTTTAAGTTTGTAGGAAATCGACAAGTAGTGTGTGCTTAGGTTTATGCTAGTATAAGGTATGATATGATTGTTCATCGCGTGCGAATTGTACGTGACTTACGCGATTGACATTTTTAAGTATGTACATACTTCGATCTTGTTGTTTCTTTGTATGTTGCAATTTTTATTTTTCTTTATTTTCAATAACAATTTTATACGATTGGCTGTCAAGTTTAAGAACATGTTGGTTCTCATACCAACATTTCCACATTATGAACTGATAACAAATAATAAAGCTAATAAAAATAATTTCTTGCATAAAAGTTTAGAAAATTTACATAAAATGAAAAAAATAAACCTTCATTAACCATTTTATACGAGGACTTTAAAGCTGTAACCGGCCCCATAGTCATACGTAACATGAAACTTTACATAATTCATCTTGACTTATAGGTCTATTAAACTGACCTTCGTAGACTAGTAGGTAGTGTACTCGTACTCGTAGTGCGAAGGTCCCAGGTTCGAATCCTGCCGCAGAACTCTGGCAGTTTGTGTTTGATAAATAAAGGGAGCGCACAACAAGCCTTCACTGGCTTAAGTGTATGTCGTATGACATGGGCTATCACACCCCTCCAATCAACCTAACCTAACCTAACCTATAGGTCTATTGGCCTTACGTTATAAAATAACTAGCTTTTATAAAGTTCCGTTTTCGATATAAAATTCTACTCATTTATTATATAAAATGGATTTTATAGACTTGTTGAATATCAGTAAATAAATAATGTGGCGCATCTAATTTGTTTTTAGTAAACCAAATTTATTGAAAAAATTAAAAGGTCTATTTATAAAATCACAAAAGTTCAATTATTTCCATTAGTTTTAATGAGATGTTTTAGCATTAAATACACATCGCACTTATTTCCTAAACTAAGAAGGATATTTTGATATTTATTGTGTCTTTCATGGCAAGTCCCTCATTTCGCTACCACTTTTTTTATCTTATTAGTAGCATTTAAACCATAATTTTTTTTTTTAATTGTTTTAAAAATCTCTTAGTCAGCTAACGAAAAGTCTAACGACACGTAGATAAATAGAGCCGCTTATAACCCAAAACCAAATAGAAACGATTTTAAAGTTATAGTTCTATCTTCAATACTAGCTGATTATTCGGTAATGTCATAAAAAATAAGAAAATTAATTATAAGAAAATTAAAAAAAAAAATATGTTATACTGGAGGCAGTACCAACTTATCAGTAGACTTCAACCATCAGATTTGAAAAGCGTTTATCTTCGTTTTACGTATAAACTCTCAAATTAATTTTGTATCGTTTCTGAAAAAGTGCAACATTTCTTGTTTATCAATATACCTTTAAAAGAGTCTACCTTTTGCTCTAATTAGAAAATTTTAACTCCCTTACCGGATTGCTTGCTCTTTAATTATAAGTTTTCAATTATTAAATAACATTAAATTCTCTTTTTACTTTTAAAATGCAAAAAAATTTACACTTTTTTCAGAAACGAAAACAATATTAGTGCTAGAATTTCGAAAATTTTATCATATATATTTCTTTTAATTACAAAAATATATAACCATAGTATTGTTAAAAACAATCATGCGGATCTTACTATTTTTCTTAAATTTTTTTACAATAAGTCATTAGAATATCGTGAATAGTTTTGGATAAATGTTAGAAAAAATAAACTATATAAATATTTTTGTACAAATAATTTTTTTTATATTTGGACTTGTACCAAGATTAGGTCCCTATTTATGCATTGCATGGTGTTGAAGATAGAAAAATTGCTTATCGTATGTTTGCTGATACTGAATTTTTGAAATTCTAACGTTGAAACTGTCTGGGAAGACCTTCGCGGGAAGCTTGTTCCGTACACACAGTTTTAATGAAGAACATATTGTTAGCAAAAAAATGTACATCAGAGTACATTCCCTTGTAGTATCGAATAATAGTGAAACTCACCCTACATTACGTCGACGCTTCAGAGAGTCAATACAGTTGCCAATACTACTGTCACCGATAAGTTTGTTCGCCTACTCTTGTACGCAATCGAACAAGTTCAAATAGACATTGAAGCACTGGCTTATATATGTATGAAAAATGTATTCAATTTTATCATTAATGTAGGTGGTACAATTTTATCATTTATGTAGTGATAGAGATGATGAGGCATCTCTTCCTCTGTCTTAAAAAACCGAGGCAATTTATTGCTGTTTATTTGCTGCTACAAGAAAAATGTGCTCAGCCTATACAACATCACACTTTATTTTCATATCAAAAGTATTGAGAGCTTCTGGTTACTCAACGGTCTGTACGATCTCAAATAGCAGGATCTGTTTATTTGCTGTTGTGGAAGCATGGAAGATTTTGTTTTACTAGCATTAAAATATATTCTATTCGTAAGACTTTGTTCCGAAATTATTGCTATTACTATTTTTCTATTGCCTTATAATAGCTTTTTAATAATTTTCCATTTTTGTTCTATAATGGATGCAGAATATAAGCTAATGGTTAATACCGGTATATACCGATCCGTATTGTAAAACTTTGTGAAAGAACACTGGCTTTTCTAACTTACCGATGGTTACTATTTGGATATTCTAGTATGAATATCCAAATGTATACTTGTGTGCCTTCGACCTAGCCTTTTTTACATTTAAGGATGTGATATTTTTATGGAAAATTTGTCCTTTTGCCACTTCCATTTTCACAAGGATAGAAAAATGTATACCAATTTTAATACAGGTTGTTCTTATTTCATATTTGATTTAATTTTTGGTTCATGATAATACAGCTGTTTTAAATAATAAACTTATGCAGTATTTTTGGACTCGTTTTAAGTATAAACTGTCAAATCCTTCAGAACATATCTTTAAATTTCGAATAACAAAATTATTGGCTTTCTTAAATGTGGATTTTATATCGAATTGCAATATTGACAAATATTAAAAAATAAATAAAAAATCAGAAGAAATCACAACACATCCATACATTCATACATACATAGATAAATAAACTAACATTGACATTTTCCTATAAACATCCTGGCGCAAGAAATTTTGTCAATTTGTTGTATATTTTAACATCAACAGAGTTAAAAACTTGTATCTGTCAACAACATACCCGTTTTCATATCTATACGATATCTTTGCAAATGCCAAAACACGTGTGTCATACAGAACATTGATGGCTTGAATATGAATAAATAAATTTTAATTTGATATGAAAGTATTGAAGTAAAATAAAGGGAAATAGGAAAAAATTTTAACAGGAAGTTTTATTAGTAGTGTTAAAGAACAAAAAAAAAAACACTTTATTGTAGACATACTTTAACTCGAATCTTACTCAAGAGTTTTTTTTTAATAAAATCTATGTTTATCTCCTGTCAAAAAAATTTTTTTAAAACAATATCATTACTTTTCTACTATGAACACAAATCAAATCTGAAAATATTTAGAACACATTAGAAAGTTCATCTCCGCCTTTCAGTTCCACCTTGCTACCAACCAATATGTTGTTGTTGCTCTACTTAATACACCGCGAGAAGAAATTGCAGAATGTCACAATAATAATTGGTCATGTCTTGTGCTTTTTATGTTTTCAGTTAAAAGGCAGGTTAATAAAAGTGATTGTCCAATACCTGAAATAGAAAAACCATTAAACAGAGCGAGGCGGGATCATCTTAAAAAAATGTTTAATAAAAAATATGCAGAGAAAAGTTCAAGAAAAAATAAATCAGAGCAAGTAATAACTTCGACTTTTCAGTTCAACTTTCCAGCTGTAGCAGCAAACACAAGAAAATACAGTGGGCTTAAAAGACCTTAATAGAGTTTAAAATTTATATTGTTCTTAGCAAGATTTAGATGTATTGATGTTTTGTAGCTTAACCGCCACTGTTCTTATATCGATCTAGAGTAGAAACAAGTTTTTGTTCAAGTTTAAGCTGCACAGATGTCGTGCAACAATTGCATTGGTTGCTGCTACAAACTGTTGCAGCTTTGGTTATATAAAATTGAAATTTGAGAATGTATTTGTGATTTTCCTTCTTTTCTTTTCAATAAGACCAGTAGAAGAAACACCAAAACAACAACAACAACAACAAAATAATAACCAAAAGGTCAAGTTTTTGAAAGCACTTTCTATTTGCATCATAGAAATAGTTTAAATGTTGCCAAAATGTTAGGCGGAGATGGCGATTTAAAGGCAATAAAATTTTATGGTTTTTTAAAGAGCACAAAAAAACTTCAACTTCTATAACAGGGGAAAATTGATGATAAACGCTGCTGTAATTTTCCCTCTTTTTAAAAAACAATTTTATTGTTCATAAATCATAAACAGAGATGATTGCGATGCCATAAATTTATGTAAAAGATAAATTATGTTTAGGTAAAACATAATATTATAACACATCAATATCAGTTTATTACAACTTCCTTAAATATTATTTTATCACCGTCATCAACTTCACTGAGATGGTTACACATTTCCCTGGATTCTTTATTTTGTGTATTTTTTATGAAAGAAAATCAGGATTGATATAGAAAAAGTTAATTACAGATGGAATTAAAAGTCCTTGTAGGTGTTTTAATATACACAATTTGTATGATTATTTCGAAATATCAATACACCATGATTACAAAAATGTATCTTAGTAACAGAAAGAGTTTGGGTTCAAGCCTCTTATGTCTGAAAAGCTTTGATCACTCGGTGATCACTTGATGATTGATTCTAGTAATGGGCAACGCAAATGCTAAGAGATAAATATGGACGTTAGCACAGGAGAACAGTTGTTTCAAATGAAGTCATTAATACGCTCGAATGGAAGACTTTTTAAAACACATGAAAACTGAATAGGGAACACAAGCCTAACTGCATTTAATAAATAGGGTCTGTTTGGAAATGCATCACTGTGCTGCACCTGATTTGCATGCGCGTTTAGTTTGCGATGCCGATGCAAATCAACTGATGCTGATGCAGTATAGCAAGTTGATGATTTCTCAACGTATTGCACATCACGTGCAGCGCAGTGATGTGTTTCAGAAGAAGGCCATGCTGAAGAGAATGTGGGAGATATGATAAGTGGAGGCATTATAGTGAAGAACGAACGGATAAACCACAATTATAAAAAGTGATGACCACTTTGCCATCTCGGTTGGCCCGTTTACTGAAATTTTTCGTATAGTTTGGTCATTCGCAATTCGGAAGTAAAGCCTACATCGCTGATAGAGTTTTAGATTGGTTCGAGTATTAAGAAAACCTCTTACGCAATTGCACTACAAGAATATGTGAAAGGCAAATATTGATGAAATAATCAAATACTTTTTGATACATGTACAAATTTACCGCGTACTTTTTGAACACACCTCGTACGACTAGTGCATGTGGGTCTAGTGGCAAATCGGTGGTATTTGAGGCTATGAGTGTCTAGTGAAAAGAAACTCATTTTGAAGATGGCTTTTTCATGGCCTGCAATATAGCATTTCTTTTGTCTCAGGAAGTCAAGTTAATAAAATAGTGTCTTTCATTAAGCGCCCTCTATCTTTATGTAAAACAAAACATGTGTGCGATATTATAAATATTTTTTATTCATTTAAAAGACCTATCGATGCCATTGAGTATGGAATATAACATCGTGCAAATGTGCGGCCAGGCTTTGCTGGGTAGCACGCTTTGCTGGATTATGTTTTTATTGAGAGCCGCTGTGGCTTACTCGCAAAAAAACTGCCCCACAAAAAAAAAAAACAAAACTTCTTGCCTAAACTTCTTGCCTTGCTCATTAAAAATATATCCAATTCCCATTGATCCAGAAACGCTCTCCCAGCTTTTGCTTGACCTTTTAGAAGATTTTTTATTACCGGATAATTATTTTAGATCCTTCGATCTGCCCTGTATGGCCCTACAAATCATGTTCTACAATGACAAATCCTAAATTCTCTTCCTTAAGTTACTAATTCCTGTGTATAAATTGCTTTCACTATTAGAAAAATAATTATATTATAAAAAATCTTTAACATTTATAGTGCAAACGCATTTAGTTCGCACCGAAAATGTTAAATTCATAATTTTATTTAAAAAATATATTATAAACTTATTTGTTTATTTATTTATTATGAACTAGGTACCCGCAGAAATGGTCGAATGGTTTTAGAGACTTAACTGAATGGTTTGAGACCAAAATTACTTGATTTTTTCAGGAAATATATGATAAATGCCTTGTATCATAAATTGATCGTCTTCAAGTTCCACATAATCAAATGCTCCGTATTTCAGTAGCTTTCTACTGTATTAAACCCAATGCTTTTGTACCTTTAAAACAAGCAAACGAATATAATCCACTTTTGCAATTAACTTACGTCTTCCAATGCTTATGATGTTCATTGCTTTAATCGTCAAGCTAATGGGCAGTCTTATATGCTTGGAGCTATAAATTAAACTTAAAATTAGATAGATGTACGATAGAAACCATGCTTTGCCCCAGAAAAAATTATCTCTAAGAGAAATATGAGCCATTATGGCAAAACAAATCGATTTCGCATGTTGACTACGTCAACAAACTTCAACATGTAGTTTCCTAATAGAGACAAAAAGCAATGAAATTTTATTTAATGCGTTTTACACTTCAAACATGTGGTATTGAGCTCCGTCGGTGCCACAACCCCATCGACTAGTAAATAGTGCAGTATTTTAGTAATAAGAAATACTCCGGTTTGTTTTTGGTCAATGATCCTGACCTTTAATCTCTCCGTTTGCAGAAGTATTTTTTATAGAATATTTCTCTACAAATCATTTTTCAACTAGAGCTTTAAGAAATATTACCTAATTAATTTTCGCATAAAGCATAATATTAATTCCTGCCCAGAGGCTCTTCAAAGGAATACCTTTTGTTTCACACTCTGCGGCAGTGAAACGTTACATCAAACAAATGGCAAAAAATTAATGAAGCACAAAATTTTTAGTTAATAAGTTACTTTGCATTGAATTATAAAAAATATTTTTTCCACGAACTTTTTGAGGTTTTCTTTTCTCTTCTATATAAAAGTATACACGTGCACATTTTGTAATGATTGTTTATGTGTGGCTGAATTAGTTTTTTTGGCTTGCAACATTGAAAAGAAAATTTAGCAGCAACTCGTTGGAGATATATGACTTGGGTGATAAAAATTGAAAAGTATAACAATCTTAGATACATAAACTAAAGTTTATATTATATTATAGGAATCGGTTGGACTCTACATTCGATATCATTAACCTTTCATGACTTTTTTGTAGATTATTTTCTCTTTGAGTCTTCCCCAATTTATCTTACATTCCTAAGGCTGTTTTATTTATAACCAATCTTGCAATCTCTCCCCTTAACAGCAGCGTACTCAAGCAGATTGCCAAAAAATAAAGGTGATATTTTACGTATCAAGAGCTTAGTTTTCATTTCGATTTCAGTTCTTTTAACGGACGAATTTTTTTTGCTAAGAACTTGGACTTATTTTCATATGTATTTACTTTTTTGCGGATAAAACTACACTCTAATTGCATTTCGCCCGATGCGGCAACTCTTTGTCTTAATTGTGGACGGTACTGTATTTTAGTCATCGATCTGGTTGCCAGTATGGTATAGGCTATTTTTCAAGTCGGCAAAATGATTGGCTAGAAAGTTTTTATTTTTAAACTTAAGAGACAATTTTTTAAGTCGCATTTTTATGGGAGACACCCTTTCCTCTACTACGGTTATATACTAGTGAAGCTCGGGGCACACTGGGAAGATAGTATTAGGATTATAATTGGTTTCATTCTACTTTGTAGACATAATTTCAAATCAAAGAATGGGGGGTCAAAAACGAGAAATATAGAAATTGCTTTTTTCATCTTGCACTGGCTGGACTTAAATAATTAATCATATTAGAGTTGAGATTTGAATACCTGTTGTAAGTTGAATTTATATTGAAGATTCAATAAATAATGAGGTCATGTCAAAATCACTTGATTTCTTTGGAAGTTTTTTTTTTAACCGACTTCAAAAAGGGAGGAGCTTTTATATTCGTGTATATATCTCAGTTTTTTGTTGTTTGAAAGTGTTTGCTGTAGGTTGATCCCGTGACTTTTTCTTAAAAATCACTCGTTTCGCCCGCCCTAAATATTAATTATCGCATAACTCCTTCATTAATGGACCGATTTTGAAAATTATTTTTTTGTTTGAAAGGGTTTTCTTGTAGTGATGTTTTTCTCTAACGAGCTATTTTTCCGCCCGATATATTGATTATCGCATAACTTCCCTAATTTATGGAAAGGTTTTGAAAAAAAAACTTTTATAATGAAGGTATTTCAATCCGTCCTGGTAGTAAATTATAAACTAGAAATGGATTATATCGGTTTTTAAAGTAACCCGTAGTTATTTTGGTTTTTGTAATCTGTTCGAATTGCTCTTAGTACTGAAGTGGGGTTTTTTTGCCAGAAGTATTTCATTGGCAATTGTACGCGACTGAGTAAAAATTTAGTTAGAAGGGGAAAGGTTGCAAAGGAACCCGCAAAAATCGCATTTTTTTTTTTTTGACATAAACCAGAGAATACTGAAGAGTAGAACGAGTGGATCGAATATAGTCCATCAATTGACTGAGTCTGAAATCTGCCAAAAAAAAAAAATTAAATAATTTTCAAGGGAACATATAACAATAGAGCGAGGAAGGTTATACATAATAGTTGTCGCCTGCTTAGGTATACCTTTCATATCGCTTCGTCAATGCTATATAGTCATATCTGGGAAAGAATCTAACTTCAAAAAAATGCGATCATAAAATTTCCAAAATGCTTCCTTCCATATTGAAACTTCTTGGTATAACTACGGCTTATCTACAGATCTCATTTGTAATAAATTTTCTTTTCTAAGGACACACATACATATATCCAAAGGAAGTGCTGATAATATTCGACTTAACCAAACACTTTCATCAACTCCCTATAAACTAGTAAAAAAAATTTTTGCAAGTGTTGTTCGATATTATAAAACCTTCATTTGTTATGCACCACTAAGCCAAAAGTGCTTTTAAGTAGTCAATTCAAATACAAATAGATGTCTGTAAAATTAATTAGCAAAATTAATGTGAGAGAAAATTAATTAAAAAATTTCTCACTTTAAGACAACAATACTATCAAAATGTATGAAAAGGCCTGTAATTAAGAGATTGGCTTACAAGAACTGGAATTAGCTTTTTAAAAGAATAATTGAATATGTTAAATTTTTTTAAAATGTAAATAATTCTACGTCAAGTATTTTGTCTAATAAAGGTAGGGGCCTTTAAGAAAGGTTGTTGCTCCTTAAAATTTTAATATTCTACAAAATTAACTATGCACTTCACGTATCTTATTATTTTTTGTAAATGCATATAAAATTAAAAATATATTTTGCACTATGCATAAAATATGTATAAAGGAGTTGTAATCATTTATTTAGCTTTTTTGAGGTTTTTTGTTGCCTTTCTGTTGCACATACCAAACTTGCTACCACACGAATTTTTCCCTGTAACCTTTATTCATGTATTAAGTAACATTGTTACAGTAGATCTCATCATAAAAAAGGTGGTAGCAGATAAAATTAAAAGCCTCTTAAAATAAAGTATATATTAAAAATTTGTCATATATATTGGATATATTCAAATATTCATCCAATTAATTTTTCAAAAGTTGTCAAGTTAATTCCCAAATTTTTTTTACTTGTAATGCTGTCTATATAAGTTTTTTCTTTCTCTATTATTTTTAATTTTGTTGCAATTCTCATTTATTTCTTGAGAGTTTTTATATAAGAATACGAGGTCGAAAGCATTTTAACTATAACAGTTGAAAGACTATTCATGAAATGGCATTAAATCTAACGAAACTGAGGAGATCTGAATACTTACTGTTAGTTTAATTGAAGATTCAATAAATAAAAATAATTTTAATTTTTTTTTTGGTTTTTCACAAACTCTAGCGAAAAGTTTGTGACATTAAAGCAATCGCTAGGTGACTAGTCAGGTGTTTTCTATTAGTTCTCTTTTCCCTATGGAGAATTTAAAAAAAATATCATTTAGTTTACCATCAGCACCACTGTACCCTGTGTAACATTCTCTGTACGATTTTTGTTAAGTAAGATAACATGTACTATATAAATAATAAAAAAATATATAATAAAATAAATAATTAAAAAAAAATAAAATACATTTATTATGTATATTTTCTACAAAACTAATTTTATTAAGGTGACTTTGAAATAACATACAAACAACTTTTGTATATTATTTAGCATTTAGAAATTTGGAAAAATAAAAAGATTTTTATTTTATGTTTGGCTGTTGTTTTAAAAACGTGCGGGATTTTATTTTGCTCTTCCTTAAAAAAAAGAACAAATATAATCATAAGGACTTTGCTTGTTACTGAGAAAACCTCAATGGAATTGGTTTTGCTTGTATATAGATCTTTTAGCAGTTTTGATGCTTTTAAATCTAGTATGTTTCCTTGAATTTTGTTTCAATAAAAGAAATTAAGCAGCAACATTATAGTATTTTTTTAGATTTAAATAACAAAAAATAATAATACTGCAGACCATTTTGGATTAGCGAAGATATGGATATAGGAATTCCTTACACCGTATGGTTTTATGAAGCTTTCAGACATCATGGTACGTGACCTGATAAGACTAAAAATTGGTAGTTATATGTCTTATGCTTATAGTTAGAAGAATAATGAATTAATTCAATTTTAAGTGTACCTTAATCGTCCAAAACTTATTATATATTGTGGATTTGGATAGTCCGAATGCCATCATTTTGTTGGTCCTACTTTCAATTTATATTCCATATTCAAATATGTTTGAAAAGTCAAATTCAAATGTGTTTGAAAAGTCTTCTATTCAATAATAAAAAAATCGTAAAAACGATATAGAACTCTGGGCAAGATGTTAACAAATCTGATCAGCCTTAGTATGCCAAAAAAACGAAGAAGATCTTTATCACATCAGATCTTATTAAATTTTTCTGGAGCCTTTCAAAATATAATTAATAAGTTTTCCAATAATTGCAGCAATTTCTCTTCTCTTTCTCATTTACGTTTTGTTACTTAATGCACTTCTCCATGTATTACCATTCAAAGAATAAATGCAGTTGGATCAATTATCACGAATTTTTTCCAGGCTTAGTATTTTCAGTTATAAAAATAAATTTAAAGTTAACGACATTATCTATTGTAATGGTACAAAAATTTTTATTTCTAGGTAAGAGCACTCGTTGATTTTATTTCGCCTATAATAATAATTTTTCCAAAGAAAAGTCTGTAGATATTTTACTGTTCTTTTAATAACTTGCCAATCCTTTAAGCACTTTATGTTAAATGAAACATTATTTGCCAATACTCTCTTTACTTTGCTAATTAAAATTATCGGTATTATTCCTTCACTCCGTTTATTATAAATTTTATTGCATCATTGGCAAATGCAATTGTTGCTTTATTTTGTATGACCCAAAATATCTGCATAAATTTGGCATTTAAAAAATAAAATACAAAAGATATTACAACATTTATGGCCAGAAGAAACTAAATAAAATTAAACTGCACGTTAATTTATGTCTTCAAATATGCCAGAGAAAAGAAATTTAATAAAACTTATATAAAACTAGAGCAATTATGCGAACTATAAAGCATACGTTTTTCCAAAAACTCAATTTGTGTGTTAATTAATGTATATCGTATAAAAATATATAACTCGGATAATACCAAGTAGGGGTTTGATTTGGACTCAAAATCCCCAGATTATGATTTTAGTCCTCTTGATGCATTTCCAATCAGGAAAACATTGGCTGCATTAATAGAGGGGGATTTTTTAAGAGCTTTTAGATTTGATTTAAAAAACACTCATACAATTTAGAGAAATGTATGAAATCTTCATTTGAGTCGATAGGACGATCTATATAATTCAATGTTTAAAGATGATTTCATATAAGTGTTTATCGCTGCTAAAATGGTTCGTATGCTGAATGGAATTTATCCATCTTAAACTCAACTGGATTGAGTTATGGTTTCTTTCCGCCAAAAAAAAAATCCTAATAAGCACACGAAATGCATTTTCCTCAAATCACATGGCTGTCTACTATCAATGGCTGTCCAACAGAAATTAACTGATGTACCAAATTCAAATTTTAACAGACCGATAGATGACCCACCCAGTCACGCAAAAATCTGTTTATTTTTCTTGTTCTAACTTTTCATTGTGATTTCATTCCGATTTTCAAACAGCGAGTTTTCATCAGATTTTGGACTTTTCAGGGCCTGGAATGTTATTATTCTGATAATATTTCTGACCATGACTGTGTATGTGCGCATGTAAAATTCTAAGAATACATTTTGAATAGCGAAATGGATCGAGACAAAATGTCCCGTATTCTGAAGTTTTGATTTCACTTATTCTGTTCGACGCGGTAAATATTAAATATTTCAGTTTAAATCAATTATATATTTGTAATAATATTTATGTATAGTTTTACACAACACTTCATTTAACTATAGAAAGTTTAGATTTTTTATAATAATTTCTGGTCAAATTATAATTCTGTTAAACTAATATAGGAAATGGATGAGAAATGGATTATATGTAAAAACTAATAGTGATATCATTTATTTGATATGGAGATAATCGACACCCTTGTTCAAAGGTGCTTTTGAGTCCTTGAAGTTTATCATCTACGGGTCCTTTTTATTTATGTTGTAAAATATCCATCTTAATGAGTGCCATGGAGGGAGTTGTATATGATTTTGAGCAAGTTGGTTTGTGATATTTGTAAAGGGTTTAAATATAAGTTGGTGCTATATTTGCCCAGACTTGACCACCATAATAAAATACAGACTGGATTATATTATTTTATTTTCGCAGCTTAATTTGGATTTCTCGTTAATATAGGGATATGGAATTCATGTTGCTATATTGATTTAACGTGGTAATGAGTATATTTCGTAAAATTTAATTTTGAGTTCATAATATTCCTAAATACTTTTACTATTGTATCCCAACTGGCAATGATTTTTGTTACGAAAAAGTTACTAATTCCTTTTATTATCATTTCAGTTTAATGTTTTGAATTAATCTAAGAACAGGATTTAAAAACTATATTATATATACATATATGTACAATATAAAAATAAAATAAAATATGGTCACTTAATTTTTTTTAATTAAGCATGGAGTTTTTCTTTTGACTATAATTATTAATTCCATATTGTCTTTTTCTTTGCAGATGCAAGCACAGATTTCTGGTGAGTCATAATAGTATTTATTTAATACATATATTATTTTATTAGTATTAGAACGATATGATTTGCGATAAATATTATGTATGTATATCATAAAATAAAGCTTCATTGATTTACAAGGCTCTTGGAATTAAATACGCCTAACATTTTAAGTGACAACAAAACAGTTTTATTCCTTTCTTTGCCCATCATTTCTTCAATTGTTGAAGGACTTCTTCAGAGTTTTTTGTGCAAACATTATTCACATTCGCAATGAATTAATATTAATTGTATTTCATATACGAATGTATATTCAAAATACAAGTTTATGTCACAGCCTGATAAAAGCTTTTCTTTTAAGTGTCATATTGTAAAATTAAATAAAGGGTATTTTTCAAAGGTTTTCATAATTAAAACAAAAAAATATTTCTCAAGTCACCGATACTAGGTTTTAGGAAAAATGATTTGATACTATTAATATGAATATAATTTCGGTTCTGGAAACGGCGCGTCTGAATGTCTTATTTGCATGAACTTTTCATAGAAGTTGCACGAATAACTCACAAAATATTTTGTTCCAGTTGTTCAGTCACCGTAAGTTGTCGGCTTAGAGAGGTGGCTTGGCATATCTCCATAGAAAATAATGTAATATGGTAAGATCGTACGATATCGGTGACTAATTAATAGAACCATTACATGAAATTACTTATTTCTCAAATGTTTCTTTGAATAATATATGTAAGTCTGGTATCGATGTAGCCGAACAGAGATTGAAAGCATCGAAAGGATTATGAAGAGCTTTAATCCGCCATTTCCTATACACATTTTCTATACTAGATCCTGCCACTAAATTCAGTGTCTCTTATGTCTGGCCATGGAATCTGCCAAAAGCGAGTTTATCAGAGTAGAAAACATCTCTTAATATCATATTGCAAAACTTAACCAACTTTATACGAGCAAAATAAATAAGGCTACGTTTTGCATACATTAGAAATTGCTTTAACATCATCTACGAAATTATGTATTTATATTTTTTTGACCTATGTAAGAGCATAGAGAGATAATATCCCTCCACTTTGATCTTTATTTGATACCTCATTACAACGTGCAATTCAGGAAGGTGTCATAAACGATTTCCAAAATCATTTATTTATCTTACCTTTGTATGAAGGCAGGTCAATAAGTGCGTGACAGGTTTTTGGGAAAAAACCTTTTATTTTTTAACATAATCGCCTTTGATCTTTAGACAGTTTGTCCAACGCTTCTCCAATTTCTTCATCCCTTCCAAAAAAAAAAGATTTGTCGAGGTCATCTAAATGAGTATTTTCATCGTTTTATTAAAGTGATCATTAGAAATTTGAACCATTGGGCCATGTGATATGTGTATGGCTTCGACAATCTCTTACGTTTTCAATCTTTGAACGACAACCATCGTGAATTTTTATTTAATTGTTTCGGATGTAGACACCTTAACTGGGCGACCTGACCATTAGGCATTTACTGTGTTTGTACGGCCAGACCATAATTCATTAAACCAAAAAATTATGCTTAATGAGCACACGAAATTCACTTTTTCGCCTTTTTCTCAAATCACGCGGTTGTCTGCTATCAATGGTTTTCAAACACCAACTAAATGACGAAGCTTGTAAAAAATTTTGACAGGAGCCAACTGACAGATGCTTCCTGACAAGAGCCATTTCAGTTAAGAAGCGGGAAATTCAAAAAGTTCTGACTTATTGACCCCCCATCGTACTGCATCAAATTTTCAAATGCAGTAAATGCATTTAATTACATTGTGAAGTTTGATAGGAATCCAATACACGGTCATCAAACTAATAGAACTGATTAGTAAGTTCTTTTCATATCGTGCAGTCTGGAACCCAATTGCAATAAAGTCTTTTTATCACTCCATTATGGTGGGCTGCTGAACGTCAGCTGTGTAGCTGGTCGGCAAGCAAAAATTTCTTATTGCAATAAAAGGACAACTATGCAATTGAAATGCACAATTTTCAGTCTCCGGTTGCCATCCATACTCAAGCCACTGTACATCAATGAAAGTCTAGTAATAAACACTATTGCAGATGGTGTATAATGCAAATAAAATTAAAATTTTTTACTTCCACAAAAACCAGTCACTGTTGAATGAAGTTTTGCCTGATTCCCGCCGAAGGGTAATAACATTCACCATAACTGATTAATCTTGCTCGTGTATTACAAATTTAACGTGTGTACAAATTTAACGTTATTATTATTTTGTGAAAATCATATCGCTAATGTTAAAACATAATGGGCGTGCAACGACCCATGAAATATGAACATAATTTGTTTACCCACACAGATGCACGCGCATGTAAACATTTTGAGAGACTCACGTACATAAACACTTATTTAAACAAGTAGTTGCAAATGCGTGTGTACGTTTGTAAGTTTAATAGTAAATATTTCAAATACACACACACATGCTTAGCTAAACTTACATAATATTTGTTGAACTTAATGCTGTGGAAGCCACATAATTTTATTTTTCTAATGTGTTGCTCGATAAAGTAACAACCAGGAATAGCAGAAATACTAACATTTCTTACAATATTATTTTCTTTTCCTTTTTAAAAATTTATAATTTCTATTTTCTTTTTTGTTTTGTTTTCCGCACAAAATATTTTCTTTATTTTGTGGCACGCAGGCAATTTGTTGAAATCACTGTCATAACAATAAGATGGATATAATACATTTCCTACAGAAGTTGCGAATTATTTAAGTCTTAAAAAATTAAGGATATTTAATTTGGCCCAGTTCTTAAGGAAATTATAAGGCGTAACTAAGTGGTAAAATAGCTTAATTCAAATTTGGCTGGAATAATTCTTATACATAAATAAATTTTGGTTGACAAGTAATTAAAGGCCTGTTAAAAATCTCGTAGATCATTGTTCATATACCAATTCGTGTTTTTTGTTATCACGGTTATATAATTTTTATTGTTATAAGAAACCACTTACATGCACTTGTTTTCAATAAGTTTAAATCTTTAGGGAAGTACAGATTCTTAATTGAGTTTTATGGTTTTATTATACAAAAGAACTCATTTAAAATAAACTGCAATCACCATAAATCTTTTCGAACGCAAATCAATAGCGCCCAAACAATTTGAGTTGATAATACGTACAAAATCAACTTCAGCTATATGGTTTGCAATGGTATTACTAAAACTGGAAAGGTCAAACCAGTATCCTGTCTTTGAAAACCAGAGTCAAGAGCAACAAAAATAGCGGATAGGTATTGCAGCAGAATGCGGCAAGTTATGCGTGATGAAATACGATTGTTTTCGTAAAAAAAAATTAAATTTTTAAACACCCGACGCAGTGTTTCATCATAACACGGCTATAGATTTTGGTTTTGAGTGGTCTTGTAGTATTGCTTGGGTCTCAATAATAGCTTAAAATTATATTGCAAACATGATTGTGGAGGCATCGATTGGTTGCATTTAGTAGAAGGAGATCTGTAACTTTAGATAGCTCTTGTAGCTTGAATATGTGATATGGATTTTAAAGGCAAAGTCAACTTGCACACTTTTAACTCATCAAAATAAGCATACTTTCAATCTGTTTATAAAAAATGTATCAGATTGCACCATTCTGCCGGAGT
The DNA here is from genome assembly GCA_963681545.1 of Germaria angustata. Classification (NCBI taxonomy): domain Eukaryota; kingdom Metazoa; phylum Arthropoda; class Insecta; order Diptera; family Tachinidae; genus Germaria; species Germaria angustata. The sequence continues at coordinate 93,947,534 of OY813000.1, forward strand.
CATATATGGACTTCATAAATACGTATCATTGATGTCGTATTCTTAAAGTTCACCAGTGAATACTATGCATCAGTTCACTCTATGGCTGGAACTGCTAATGTGACAGAATTGAGCTCCTATCCAAGTTATTTTGAGCTCTTAGATCAATTGAATAATGTGTGGCTACAAGTCGAGTCCTAAATTACTATAGAAGGACCAAGGTGAACTCCATTGTCGACGTCATAGAGCTATGTTGTTTCGTCGTATTGAGTAAATGTTTGCACACGAGCAGAAAATTATGATGTGATGGCAAATAGTGGAATAGTTCTCTTGAGGCCACTGTTAGTTTGGCACCAGACCAACTGTTCTTCTAATGAAGCGGCCAAAGAGGACGTATTACTTCCTAAGTCGGAGATTGACTTCTCTGATATCCCTGTATCGACTGGCAAAAAGCAAACTTTATGTTTAGAACTTTGAATAAGTGGACAACTCGGTTGCAGAATATCTTATGACGTTCTCTTTTCTGAAAGAAGTGTCACATTTGGTTGATTAGTTTATTAAACAAATCTATTTATTAGTTTCATTTGAAAAATTGCACAATTTGGTAACAATGTCAGACTATTAGGCCTTATGGCACTTGACTTCTGCAGAAGCTTTCAAAAGGAAGAGAAGATATATTTTCCACTTTTTATCTTCACGCAGCTAAGCCAGACGTTATATTTGGCAGCATTATCGAGCTGGGACGATAGGGTCTAACGGCGGACATAGCTCCTCCAGACTGGAACACTACATCGGTTCACGACAACCATAAGTTTTCACAACTTTTCTGAGATAATCTCTATCTTCTCTCTGTCACATACTATTTCTTTCACCTTCTTTCTTACAATTAACAAAAAGGTACAAAAATGTCGACCGCTTTGAGAAAGAGCTGCTTGTTTTATCAAAGCAATGCGATATAAAGTAAATATTTTGTTAAGGTGATATATTTGCAGTGCAGTATTTAAATTTGAATAATTTAAAAGAATTTAAAATTTGACATTCACAGCTAAAAAGAACCCCCAAAAAAGTCAGTAGGAAAACTGGTGAACCGAAAGTAGTGAAAATTCGGATGTTTTCCAATGACTTTAATATAGGTTTGTCATTCTTAGATGTTATCGTTTTCGGATCTGATGTTCTGTTTACAATGTTATGAAATTTTGTTTGAAAATACTACTGTTCGTCGTAATATTATTTATATTTTACTTGATATGAATATCATCCTTGTTGTACATTTAACTTCTGTTCACATTATTTAAAAGAAAAATTTTGTTTGTACTTTTGACAACTGGATTTGAAACCAAACTTGGAAGTATTGTGTCATCATAATATGAACAACCGTCAAGGTCTCTACTTACGACTTCAGCATATACAAAGGCGTTGAAGCAATATAAATATAAAATTTTTTTAAGAGAATAGCTGACACTCTAAAAGTTTTTGAAAGAAACTCAGCGAAAAACCGCTTCCAAAGAACCCATGAGAAAGCGGATTTTAATGCAGAAAAATATGCACATTTAGCTCATTTCCATATGATTTTAGTATATTCTTCTCAATATTAAATTCCGATTTTTATTGGCTTTAACTGAATTGTAAACTATCCTCTACATATCAACGAGAGAATAATTGCTTATTAAGTAACGCATAAACTACAAACTACTAGAAATAGACGAAGGATGAAAACTTGGTTATAGTCACACTTAAACTTTTCCGTTATGCTTCTTATCTTTAAATTTTTGAAAGCCTAGGTGTGTATGACATCAGTGATTTTTTTTATAATTATTAAAAAAACTATTAATGCCATTATGTATAAAATACAACATTCTGCAAATGTTTGCCGCTGCTTTGCTAGGTGGCGCGCATCCAAAATACACAATATTCCATGAGTTTGGCATATAAATCAGGCTGAATGTTAGCTTTGTGAGCTGCTGTTGTTTCTGGCTTTTCCACATAGACCTCAGATTTAAAAAAACTGCACAGAAAAAGGTCTAACAGAGTCAGATCGTACGATCTCGGTGGCCAGTTCGCATCACCTCCATGTGAAATAACTCTACCCTCAAATCACTCGTTAAGAATGTCCAATGTAATGCCATCCTATTGAAACCACATGCTGTTGGTGTCTATATCATCCTATTGAGGACAAAAAATGGTATCCATTGACCTATAGTGCACGCCGTTGACGGTGATGTCGTAGCCAACGTGGATAAAAAATATGGACCGAAAAGCCAGTCCAAAAATCTATACATAATAAGTGATTTTTTGCAGATGAATTGGACGTTCTTGTCGTATTGTCCCATATTCGACAATTTTGGTTGTTGTTATACTCATTCATTCAGAAGAAATGGGCCACATCGCAGAATGGGCGAAGCGTTTGGAACGTTGCCCGAACAATACTTTCAATTCAACAAAACAATTTTAGGATTTCTACGTGTAGTTGAACGCCATATGTATGTCGGTTAATTTGGCAAAGTATTTTAAATAAATGACAGCCAATTTGACAAACATTGCCTCAATAACATAGTTGCTGTCAACTGTCAAAGTTTAATAGTCGCTATTGGAGGACCCCTTATTAAAAAAATACAGTGTTCGTGTAAATTTTTTGAAAAAAGTTTTTATTTGAACAAGATTTTTTCAACTGAACTAATTATGAAGTTAAAAAAAAAATGCATTAACATCACCGACTGCTGTTTGCAATTTTGAATCATATTTAAGAAATTTATAATTCACTCATTTATAAATGCAACATTTTAAAACACCACACAGCTCAAACAAAATGTGTTGAAGGTTTCACGTGAAAAAACATATGAACTGAGTTAGATTTTAGCGCGAGAGTCAAGAAAAGCTTAAAATTGATTTTTTTTATAAACAACACAATACTTCTTCCTAAACTTCTGCTGACTACACTCACTCATTTAAGTTCATGCCTGGTAACTCGATCACGGATAATCAAACTACGATTCAAAGTTATTATGAGGACATTATCATCTCTACTTTACATTTATTGAGGAATGAAGTTAAAAACACTGATGAGTTCATGTTAATAACACCAATTAAAATCTATTTTTCATAATTATATAATTGGCAGAATATCCTGATTTATTTTAATAAATCTCCTCAAACTTTTTTCGATAATTAACAAACATTTTAACAAAATTTGTAAAAGTCGCTTAAGCAAAACAAAACAAAAATTTTGTCTTTATTGATGCCTTAAAATTATTGTTTATTTCGTAATAAATGAAATATCATAAATTGCTTTCTTATGGCATAAAAATAAAATATTTTCTCATTACGTCTTATAAAACAAGATAAAGGCTTTTAAACTTACAAAAATTCAAACGATTGCAATACTTCCCTCAAGCTGCACAGATTTAGCGGATGGCAAATCGTGTTGGCATGACAATGTGTCCGAAATACTTATACAAGCAAACAGCCAGATAATGTGCAACAAATAAAATTGACACACAAAAAAATTATAAAAAAGAGTATAAAAATAAAACATGGCTAAAAGGAATACCTACTTACAAAAAAAAAGAGAGAAAAGGAAGGAATAACTAAACTGTAACTAAAACATAAAACATTAATAAAAATAAACTGTATTTCAGTTTGTATTTTTATTTGTCTTCCTAAAAGCTTTTTCGCCTTTTTTCTACTTCAAATAAATAAAAGTCACGACATGAACTCTTGAAAATGATCGCGGGAATGCAAAAAGATCATGCGATGACAATGACGACGTTGATAATGATGATGTGATTTAGTAATGTTTCCCTCTTGCGGTAAAAACAACTTGAAATAGGAAAGCAAAAATTATGTCTATAAAAAACCAGAGTGAATTTTACTGCACTACAAAACATCAAAAAGTATTATGAGAAAAGTCATAGTTAAGAAATTGGAAAGAAAAGATCACTTACTATTGTGGCTGTTGTTTATATTTTTGTTTATGTAACAAATTGTCTTGCAACTGCATAAGAAATATATGGTACTTTGCATATTATTTCTTACACTCAAGGGTACAAATATAGCATAGGGAGGGCTAGAAAGATTTATTAAAACTTTATGCAAGTATGTACTTTGCTAATTTAAAAAGTATGAAAAACCGTTTTTAAGTTTGGAACGATTTTCCGTCATCCCACGTCAAATTTGGTTTATGAACAGACCGGTTTCGGCTTTGTGCCATCTTCAGTGTTCTGTTCATAAACCAAATTTGACGTGGGATGACGGAAAATCGTTCCAAATTCAAACAAACCCCGTCGGAAGAATATCACAAAAATCGTTTTTAAGTTCTTTAAATAAAAAAAGGGAAAAGTTAAAAAATCAAAAAATTTTTTATTAAGATTTTTTCATAAAATACATTTGAAGTTTCCTTTCTAAAAAATATTCCTATGACACGTACTTTGTCAGAAAATTTATTAAAATTTATTGTTAAGTTATTAAGTTTCCTAGTAAAAAAAGACACCATTTGAAAAAAATTCACAAAAATACTGAGACTGGGATCCTGCAGCAGTGAAAATTCAGATATGATTTTAACAAATGTTTATCAGTACAAAATGTTCTCTTCTTTAATTCCTGCCCTTCGATCTGAAACCTATCTTCAGTAAATTGTGAAGAGTGATGTTTTATGATATTTTTAAGAGAATATGTTTTTGTATAAAATATTTTTATTTAAAATTTTTACCAAATATTCTCTTGCAAAAAATATTCATTATATACTTAAACCTAGAAAATTCTCAAAAGAAGTCCATAGTATGTATCCTTTACCAAACAACTTTCACAAATTACTATGTCTCAGAAAATATTTAAAAATCAGTATTAGACAGAAATATGTATTGTCAATAGATATTTTTGAATTTTATTTTGTGCAAAGTATGTAAAAAAGTTCTTAGTAAAAACAGTTTTTGAGGAATTAAGGGAAAGCTTAAGAAACGAGATATAAAAAGCGGGTTATTTTCACTTAGTTACATTTCCAAACGAGAGAATCATAAAATATCTAGAAAATATACTTAAAAAAATTATGCTTTAACAAAGCATCTTATAAAAAGTACCTTCAAAATGTATATTATATCAGTAAAGTGTCGAGGACTTGCAAAGAAATATTCTCCTTCTCGAAGTCGGAAAGTACGTTCCCAAAAACGACTTTTTTGAAAAGCCACTTTATTAAAAAACTTTTTAATATTTCCCACGTTGGGAAATATACCATTTTTGAAAATTTCTTGTGAACAGCAACAGAGCTTTGATAAAACCTTAAAAACATAAATTTTTTAAAAATACTTAATAAAGTACTTTAGCGAAAGTACACATGTTCAAAGACTGCATTTATGCACACATCTTTAGAAAAGTATTATGCAGAAAGCGTCTGCAGTAACAAATTTTTCGAAAGGACATTTAAAAAAAGCATTTTGCAACAAATACGTTTAAAATATGCGCACATTTTCCAAAAATGTCTTATCAAGAAGTACCTCTTCCAGAAATGCCTTTTCAAAAAACTTTTTTCCTTAAAGTTCATTTCAAGAAGTGCGTTTTCAAATTGCACTGTTCAGAGTGTACCTCTTGAAAGGCATTTCTCAAAAAAAAAAAAAAAAAAAAAAAAAAAAAAATATATATATATATATATATATATATATATATATATATATATATATACATATATATATATATATATATATATATATATATACATATATATATATATATATATATATATATACATATATATATATATATATATATATATATATATATATATATATATATATATATATATATATATATATATATATATATATATATATATATATATATATATATATATATATATATATATATATATATATATATATATATATATATATATATATATATATATATATATATATATATATATATACTCTTACAAAATGCAGTCAAAAATTTCGTTCCAATAAGTATTTTACAAAATGCACCTTTGCGAAATGTACCTTTGCAAAAAGCAACTTTTAAAGTATTTTTTTAAGACAAAATAAATAATATCAAAAAGCATATAGTCAAAAGGTTACTTTTCTCAAAGTTTATTTTTTAAAACACTTTTCTAAAAGGTCCATTAAATCCCTTACATAATGCACATTTTTAGAAGGTACCTTTTTTCAAAATACTTTTTTTTAAAAAGTATCTTTACAAAATATATATTTAAATATGCTGCTTAATATATGCATATTTAAGTATACTTTCTAAAACTACTCATTTAAAGCTACTCTTCTAAAAAGGGTACATTTTCATACCGTATCTTTAAAAAAACTATTCCTTCAACAATATTGTCTTCTTCAAATACAAATTCTATTAGTGCTATAATTTTGTTCTCCTCTATCCAATAAACTTCACATAACAAACCATTTGCTGCGATTAGTTACGATCTAATCTGAAAATATTAAAGTTTTACTAAAAAGTACGAAACGAAATCAAATTTATAACACGAATATTTTTGTTCGTTTATGCATTCCAAGAACTTTTCTGTGGCTAAACTATAAATTCTTATTTAAACGTTTACTTCATGGTGGATTTTTTTCTCGAAAATTGCATGAAAGTACGCCTCACAATGGAATCGTAAAAAGAATTCATGGAATTTTTATGAATTTTGGCATAAAAAAATGTTACACTTAAAATTTTTGGTATTTGCGGAAAATGAATTTTTGAAATTAATTAAGCAGAATTTGTTTAGGAGCTTCGTTAATAAAAAAAACATGTCCTTAATGTCCGATGATACTTTGGTACACATATACCAATTAAAAGTTTAGGGGGGACGATTTATAACCAATTCTTAAGTATCATTAGGGAAAATGACTAAAATATATTTTTCATATACAAATTGTAATTTAAAATTAAATTTCTTAAAACTTCTAAGAACCATTATCGTTTGGACGGGCTCTAAATTAGTTTGTGTTTACCTGCAATCGTATCCTTTTTGTAATTTCCTACGAACTTCAGCCTAGAAGAGTTTGTTTGAGTAAGTAAACTTCAAACTTCACAAAGCAGTTTTAACTCTTAATAAGTGACAGGGAAGTTTTCTCAGTATGCTAAAAACCATGAACCAACTTTTATTATTTTCTATTAACTTTTTTCAAAATACTTTTTATTTAACTTTTTTTCCTAAATAGAATTGAAATCTTAAAATTATTTTCCTCTGTCAATAAGAAAGGTAATGACAAAAAGTTTTTAGTTTTGCAAACATTTTACCTCCTTTTATTGTTTGTGATACCTGAATGCTGATGCTTCAATAACGTGACCTACATTTTAACATTGCAATCACTTCTAGTAAAAAAAAACACCACCCGTCTTCGTTCTTAATTTTTTGTTTTAGAATTTTAAAAACTTTGAGCAGTGGAAACACTTTATCGAGTATTTAGAATTGTATTTTGTTTTAAATCTTGGTTTAAATACATTTTCTAGAAAAAAAAATCGAAAGAAGTCAATAAGACCCATAATTTGTGATTCAGAAGTAGTGAAACTCGCAAATTTCCCAAAAATTTCTATATAACTTTGTCAATGCAAAATGTTTCCGTTTTTGGATCCTTTTCACTGGATCTGTAGTCACTTTTAGGATGTTGTGAAGGGAAAATTTTTTGAAGTATTTCAAATGCTATTCCTCGCACACTATCCACTAAAATAAATTAGTAATTGCAAGATATTTTCATTTTTGGACCCTTTTCAATGGATTTGAAGTCACTTTTAGGATGTTGTGAAGCGACAATTTTTTTAAGTATTTTAAATAAATTTTAAGAAATAGGTACTTCTTAAATAAAAGTTTTCTTAAATTCCAAAGAAGTAAAAATTAAAAATGCAGTAGAGGGTAATTTGTGAAGTAATGAAGCTCCAATTCGTTAAGAATGACTACCAGTTTTTTTTAATGGGTTACTTTTGAAAAAAAAAAAAAAAATAATAATAATAAAAAACTAAAAACTTTGATTGAAGTCAACTTTTTGTTCGCCTTTTGCCCTCAAGTGACACGTTTAATAGAAATTTTTTTCCATTAATCATGAGTAAAAACTTTTTAGTTTATGAAATAAAAAATTTTTAACAAGAAAAAAATTTAAATACGTCTTAAACACATCATTATGGCAAGAATGTTCAATCTTTTTTAATGTTCACTGATGTGATGGACCAGTTGAAATATTGAGACAAAGTAAAAGAAAAGTTTCCAAATATACCATTATCTTACTTTTTATCAAACAAAAAGGGCAAAGTTCAAGTGCTTTAGATAAATTTATGTTCCAAAAAAACTCAAAAGATAATTTGATTATATTCTTTAAAATTTTTATGAGTCTTTTGGCAGCAATAAATTTGTGACAACATTTTGGAAGGTGCTTTATTAGTGGTGTGATTTTTTTTATTGTAAAATTTTTCATTGTATACTGTATTGGTAACCAAATGGACATAATTTTCTTGATGGGCTCGAGTTCGAATCTCATCCTACTCCATTATTGCCTGATTTCCATTAATTCCTAATGTGTTTCATGAATGGAAAATGTCTGGTAAGTAAATTTGATTACTACTCGTAGCGGTTAGAACATGCGCAGCTTTTAGACGTTGGAACATATACCTCATAGTACTCCAGTCAATTTAACAATTGCATTGTTCTTTACTGGAAGAATAATACACGCTTCATCAGTCACATTTCTAGTTGTGAACGAAGTTTGTAATGCTTTGCACAAATCTTCCTGTTCATAGAGCTTATGAATTTATTTTCCAAATGGTTTAGTTAAAATACGTAAAGAAAATATACTTATTTAATAACGGCAAATGCTTTTCTTTTGCTTAATAGTGTGCTGGCTTTCGCGTGGTGCTTTTCACAACTCAGTATAAGAGACAGTTTGTAGAAAGGTATTATTTGGAAATAGTGTAAATTCGATTCCTTTCCAATGATGCAGGACGTTCTCTCTTTTGATTCCTATTCAGTAATTTAGCACCTTTATACGTTGCGAAGAAAAAGATAAAATGTTCATACCTTTTGTTTGAAAAAAAAAAAATAGTTTTATAGCTTCTATGTGTGAAAGTAATTGAATTAATCATAATATAAATATTTATAAAAAAGTGTTTTCAAATTGAGTTTTGCAAGTGTTAAGAGGTATTTCATATTTTTAATAAAGGCTTGTTAATTTGACTTTATTAAGAGTTGAACAATGTAGTGTAAAGCAATAACAAATGCCTTTCTTTAAGACTGACTTTAATTTTTTATCACTGAGTAGGTTGTACTCTAAGGCCAGTTTTTGTATTTGAGATCAGAGTTTGAATTAGCTTTAATCCACATTCATTTTTTTTGCTACTTTAAAAGGATAATGATGTTGGTCAAACTTAAATACAAACTCTCATATACACACTTATGTTTGTCAACAGCTATTGAAATAATGTAAATAATCTCAAGCAAATGAAATAAAAGTGAATTGCTTTAGTGATGAAGTAGATTTTACAGATTCCTTCAATATATCCAACTATTTATATATTTTTTATACTCACAAAATAGTTCACTTTGTAAACAATGTGGAATTCGAGCGTTCTCTTCTATTCTAAAAAGAAGAAAAAAAATTGCATTGGGAGGAGATTTCACATTTGGAAAAAAATTTTATCTTTTTTTATCCTTCAGTATGGTGATACTGGAGGGCTACAACTACTACCTAAAATAATCAAATCATGTTTTTACTGGCATAAATTTATATTCAGATTAGCTTAATTAACCAATGACAATTAGTTTGATCTCTAACCTAAGAAGTGGCCCTTATGATAACTGGACTAATAAATTGGATGGTTTGTAGGACCACTATTGCGCTTTCAACTCTCAAAACGGTTCGGTTCTAATATATACAAAATAGACTCATTAGATATTAATACTTTTCTCGCTAATATTGCAAAGTAATATTAATCTGCAGGCCAGAATTAAGTGCTCTACACGCGGGTAATGGAGTATATAGACTTCTTTTGAACTGACTTCTAAAAATCGAAAAGAAATAATTCCAGATTTATTTTTCTAGATATCGGTGGAGTCTACTGTTAATATAGTTACGGAAAGTTGTTTATCAAGACAGGTATCGCAGCATAACATAAACTTTGCTTTAGATTCTGTAAAAGTGCAAGTGTCGCGAAGTCGTCTTTCCTGTGATTTTGAGGTAAAATCATATACTGTCAAGTGGTATACTAAGTTTGTCCAGAAGCTCAAAATTATTGTCAATAGCTTAGTACCAGTCACTCCAAAGGGGATATCACAAATCCAGTGTGAACTAATAGTATTTAATGTATTATTGCAGACCATATATGTATATCAATAAATTCTTGCAGGATTGATAGGATGGCACACTCTCTTACCGCTGGTGTAATGAAAACTTTTCCCATAACTTTCACAACGTCATGAGATTCTGTGCAGCAATGACAACCTCTAAGATGGTCTTAGGAACTCTGCACACTGTTTGACAGTTCGGACACATCAATCGCCGCGAGTTACTGCGATTGATAGGTGGCATTATAAGCCGCGAACTGAGGATCTGCAGAAGATTCAATATCAACATTCCGTGTAGAGCCTCGTGCGGAAATCATGATTCTCTTGTGAACTCCTGAAATAAGTTTTGGCTTAACGATGGATATAAAACCGAGCATGGGGTAAAGGTCTTCATGCCCATAAGCAAACTACCAATGATAATCGCAATATGAGTTTGTATTAATTTTAGTGATGTTCTAAGGATAAGAAGTTTTCTAGTCATTAGATGCCCGGTCATAGTTGATAGTGAATGAATTTGCCAGGTAGGCTGCTGATACCCATTCTATGGCCCCAGCAACTCAATTGTCGTTAATTGTCAACGATGGCTTCACTAATAAAAGACACTAAAAGACGGTGATTTACTTTTCTGGGCATGAGGCAGTCTTAAATATTAATGAAACATTTCTCATACTGAGAAAACCTGAAATTCAACAGGATGACCTACCACAGTTTTTTGTTTACTCTATTTTTAAGCTTTTTTTTTGCGGAAAAGTTCGTCTAACGTTGCTTTTCTGTCTTAAAGGAGATTAAACAACTGTAGGAATTGCTTTAAAAATGTACCACGTCTGTTTCGTTCTTAATCTCTGTATTCATATGATATTAGGCGGACTGTACCAGCATCTGTATATACTTTCGTTAAGAGTGTCATACAGACATTAGGCTTATTAAAGATCTAAGCCATAAAATATCCATTGAGCATCGTAGTACCGGAATAGATAATTTTAATTATTCACTTAATTATGTACATCCTAACGACCTTTTAATTAATTTGCCTGTCTTTTTCCTTACGTCGTCTTTATTATTATTACCATGACGGACTTCAAAATTGTCTAGCGTCTGGCTGTCTATTAAAAATACTTTGATTTCCTTTCAATATCCAGTCTCTTTATTATCTTTGTCATTTCTATTACACTTTAAAGCACTCACATACAAAAGCTTTTGTATGTGAGTGATATGGACACTTACTTACGCCCTTGTTTGCTATAAAAGTCTCTAATGGTAAGTGCACAAGAAGCATGTATGAGTTTTATTTTTTTAATTAAATCGCTGTCATCTATCTATACATTCTAATATCAGGATTATCCATAACAAAAATGTTAGATACTTTTTGACACCTTTTTGAGTGGAAAAGTTGAAGAAGAAAATAAATAAAGAGAAAGTAAAAAATAGAAAGAATTAAATAACGAAGTAATTGTTGATTGTGATGTGCTGTATACCCCTATAACATTTTATAAAGAGTTCGAATTAGTCTACGTTTAATAAATGGGAAAATACGTATATTATTACTAAGAGACCTCGTCCTCCTGAACGAACAAAGTAATTGTGTTGGACACTGATTTTAAACATTCTTTTAATAATTTTTTTTTTCGGAAATAATTCCCTCCCTTTTTAACTTTTGTGCCAATTCTTTGATAGGAAATTCTGAAAAATCAATAATTTTCGATGCGATGTCCTATCGTTACAAAAATTTTGAAGAAATATAACAGTTTCTTAAACGATTTTTATGAAATCAATGTCTTTAATATTAACAGAAGCAACAAAATCAAAAGGAAATTAAAAAAAAAGAAACTATTTTTTCCGTTGAATTACCACAACTGAATTTTTTGACATGTAAATTTAAGTTTCTCTTTGCAAAGGCTTAAGCAATTTCTAAACTTTAGCATTTTCGGGCAATATATTTAACCCATTTAATTTGAGATTGAGTACCAAGTATTTAGAATTATTTTCACAAGAAATCACATAATCTTCATCTTTTTGACTCCCAATGTGCATATTCCAGTAGTACTTATTTGTTTTTAATAATTCTACTATATTTATGATACTTATTAGGAAGTACACTGAACATCTGGAAGGCATATAAATTTGGTAGTAGTCTTTACGTGAATGACATTTTTTCACTTATCGATTGAAGAAAAATAATATTTTTATGTAGATTTAAAGACATAATTATATTTTGAAATTGATATTTACAGATTTGTAGAAGTAATTTATATTATAATTCAAAATCTTTTCAACTTGACTTCCTAGAAAGTTAAAAAAATGCCCTACTGAATTTTTTGAAGCAATGAAAATGGCGTTCCTTGGCAATGGCTTCCATTTTATTTTTGACTTTTCGAATGGTTTTTTATTCACTCTTGAACACTTTTTTATATGTACATATATCTCCAAAAAAAAGGAATGTTTATGAGGCACAAAATAAAATTTTGCCTCAGCATAATAATGTATATGTGCAGAAATGTAGGATGCTTAAAATTCCCAGACAGAAATGCCATAAAGCTTATGCATACTTAATACTTTTTTCTTGTGATTTTTACAAACTCAAATATAATCCATTTTTACTGTATCATACCTTCACCTAATCATAATCAAATACATATTTTTGTCTACGTTTTACCACTCACACTTCTTTGATATTTTGTTTCAACAGATATTTTGTTGCAACTAAAAGTCCTCTAGGATATTACTTTGCAAGTGTTTGTGTTTACCTGTGCTTTTTATTTGTATATGATTTTTCTCACATTCTGATAGTGGCAGGTATTTTATGTTTTCTTCTGCTTTGTTTCGTAGACAGTAGTGATGATAACAGTCTCAAATGCTTTTTTCTACTTATTCGATTAACGTGAATGATTTGAATGATAATATCATTATTTTCAATGTCTGCTGTGTGAATTCCAAACAAAAAGTTGAATTTTTCAGTCGTGCATGTTTTCGGTAACTCCTTGTATTTTCCCTATTTTAAAGAATTTGAAAAAAAACCGGTGAAGATTTTAAATTAGCTTAATTAAAGTTGATTTTTAAAATAGTAAAAGTACCTGGCAAAGTTGATATTTTAGTATCTTGGTTAATAAGATTATGATTTAATAAACATTGTGGAAATAAGAGTCACCATGTCCAATAAGTGCCTCATTACGCGCTCTTGATGTCTTAGTAAATTGTATATTTCTTAGTGATTGTTGGTAAGTAATTAAATTGGATTTTATGCTTTAGCCATCAATAAGCTTGCTTTGAAAATCCTTTCCGCTATTGCCTGAGCTCCATTTATTCTCAAAGCAACTGACTAGAACTTTGACAAAACTTGAAACTTCTTTTCATTCAGTTTGGGTCTTCATGAATTTATGCAACAAGCTTGAATTTGTTCCTTAGATGGTCTGAGATAAACATTAGATATTCTTTTCCTGTATCTTTAGCAGTGAGTCTTTCTTTAGGAACTAAAAATTTGAGTGGAGTCGTTTTATTATAAAGAATGCCCATCTGCTAATCGAAGATATAAAACAGAGTCTTATTTCATAAATGTCTGGGAGTAAAACTCTCTATGATTATTTCGAGTGAGTCAAGAAGTCCTCCTCTTGGTCTTCTTTAACGTCTGAGTTTGAAAACGTCCGGTTTTTTGTCCCGGTATAGGAAAATTATTGTTCGAATCTTGTCATATTAATATTGTCTAGCATTCCGTTGAAGTTTTCTGTGTCGATGCTTTGATATCCTTTTTCCTGACTAGAGGTATTATAATCTTCAATAAGTAGATGTAAGTATTTCATTTTCCTATAATGCCTTTTATATCATTTTACAAAGTACTGCAAAATCTTTTTTCATTAAAACATTGTTTGCAAATATTTTCACTTAAAGCAAATATTTTCATCTAAAGCAAACATTTTCATATATTTCATCGAGGGAAATTCAATGTTCGTTTATCAAAATTTTCGATATATAATTATATAAATACATCACAGTCTTTTAATATTTCTTTCGGGCTATTGAAACGATTTGATATTCCTTTTGATAAATAAATATAAAAATTTATGAATCCTTTATGTTGTGAATTTAATTTGATTGACTGCATGTCTGACTATTTGAATGTTTAAGAGCTGGTGTATCAGGTGTAGTGGAAGATTATTCAGGTTTATTAAATTGAATATTGATTTATTTTATTAAGTTTTAGTAAAATAAAATGTGGAACTCACTCAAATAAGTTTAAATGATGCAAATGTAAGAGGAAAGAAATGTAGGGAAGAGCCACATTGCAGGATTTGAGAGATTTATAAAAATTAACTTTTTCTGTACTTATAGACAGTCGCCAATAACAAAGTCAGTTGAGAAGTATTGATTTGATTGTCAAGTATAGTCTAATTTGTTTCACTACTATCAGATAGAATATAACGACTGATGTATAAAAAGAAATCAGTTTTACACATCCCACTAAAAGGAACATGTTGTTATATTTTGTAGATAAATACATTAATCATTTGGGCTGTAATGACTATTTATGCGGCTTTAATTTCTAAAAATTAGTGCTAACAAAAATCATATAAAACTCCCGGAGTCTGCGGCAGCAGTCGAACCTGCGACTTTCGGACCACATGTCTAGTACACTTGCTACTAGTCTACGAAGGCACTTACTAATAAACATCTTAGACCTTTTTTCTATTTTCGAGGAACAGAAAATGTTACATATTTTTTAGAATTGTAAAAGTCATTCGACGTATTAAGAATTTCTTAATATCGATCCACCCAATTAAATATTTTAGAAAAAAAAATATTCTTAAAATATTTGGATACAAGGGAGTTGTTTGGACAAGTTTTAATCAAAACGCAAGGGGATTAAACTTTCCGTATCCTGCTGCAGCAGATTTTATGATATTAATAATCAATATCTAGTTCAGTGTATTTTAGTTTATCACTAAAGTCAATATTTAAAGAAAGAGACTAAATTATTTGTGTTAGAATCAGACCATAATTTAATATTGGTCCGTTCACGCGTTTTTACGAAACAGAACTTCTAGATTTCTTGTGAAATTTTTTTAGTGACTAACAGGCTTGTGTGAGTATATTATGAACTATTTAGGAAAGTAGGAATATAAAACTAGATCTTTAGATATATCGATTCTTTAATGCAACAACGATGTCTTTTGAAAATTAAAATTTATGAGTTATTGAAAAAAATGTATTTCTCACATAATTTTACGGAAATGTTCAATAAAATATTTTACATTTGCAAATAAATTAACAAACTCTTTAAAGGTAATAAATAATAGCAATGGCGTTATTATTTCACAAAAATAATATTTATTATATTGTAAAAAAAATGGGGAACTTGTTTCTCACCCTCGCAAAATTTATGCCTTTTTCAAGCTCACAATAGAACAAAAATAGTTGTGTTACAGTTATAAAAAAAAAACAGTGATCTAAAATATAGAAAAATTTACTAAATTTGAGTTCAAAATGGTTTTCGTATGGCGGAAAAGCCGTTATATGGTGGCACTCAGTAAAAATTTCCTCGCTTCTACTAAATAATATATTACCTAAAATAAATAATGAGTTCCATAATTTCTAGAAATTTGTACTACTAAAATTTCAACTGACTTCATGGGAATGTTCGCAGGTGGTGGCGTAGTGTAGTGGTTAAAGTGCTTGCCTATAAAGCCAAGTTCCCCAGGTTCGTTCCCTTGCAGAGGACAAGAAGTTTTCACTATTGTTTTTTGAATTTAAAAATTAAGTGGCTTCAACTTTCCTTGAACAAATCCATCCTAGAAGCTCCCTGGCCGCCCCTCTCTCTAGAAAAGAGGATAACATCATGACAAAGGTCAGTGGCAGCCACCACTTCCTGGTAAAAAAAAAGGTAGGAATCAAAGATTAGCAGCAAGGTTGCTCACCACTACAACAAAAAAAACTGATGAGAACCATTATGCATTATAAATTTAAAATTTAATTTTTAAAAACGTTGCCAGACTTAATCAATAAATTTTCCAAATCATTATTTATGTCTCAGAGTAAAAATGTAGGGCTCTTCATATCAATGGAAATTGTATTGTATGATTCTCAATAAATGGCGATATGTATAAGTGCAATCTCTATCATTTTATCATTAATGATTTTTGTAGGAATACTGTGACATTTTCTGATTAATATTGTGCATTATAACTAATTAAGTTTTTCAATGCTTGTATATTTTTATGCATAAAAGTAATCGTACATTCTCACAATATGCATAATGTAATCATTTGCGTAATCTTAAGATATCTCACGTTTTGGCCTTGCAACATCATCATTATCATTATTATGAACAATGCCATTATAAACATAATTGTTATTATTTGAAAATACTCGTCCATCCCTACCCACTCTGATACATTTAAGTATATTTTAAGAATAAATAACTAAAAAGAGTAGATAATAAACTAGACATGTAGACAAACAATAAGCATATTCAAGTATAAACTGCATACATGGTCTATATATGTACTTGCATATTATTTATTACGTTGAGTAGTATAAATGTATGCACGTATATATTTTACATGTAGCAACTACTTGTCTCGTTAAAGTTATGGATTGTTATGCACGCTCTATATGTACTCGTACTTAAGTGTTATATACTTGAGGGTTGGATAGACCTGGGCATTAGGGTAGTAATGAATTTGAACAGGTACTAGTATTATATTCTTAACAATAACAAATATAAAATCCGCATATGACATCAATCTTAGGGTCAAAATCTTATAATACACAGTGGCTTAAAAGCTTTTTATTTTGGAAACACTTTGGTGTGAAGGGAACCATTCAAGCAATATTAATGAAAGTTTATATAAATTAAAGCTGATGTTTTTTTGAACGGACATATATGTAAGTCAGTATGGGTTAATCTCATCCTTTAGAAGTTATTTGTATCTACTAAGTCTTAATTAACTATTTTGATGCCGGGGACAAACTCAAACTAAAATTAAAGTTGATATATTTTATTGATCAGGAACCTTGCTATGTTGCAGGCTGAAAATGAGATAAATATGTTACGCCATCCTCAGAGCAGCATTTAAGATTTTAATGTCCTACATGCTATACAACTGTCTACAGACATCAAAAATTAGAATTTCACAGCCAAAATTCTAAACATAATTAACAGTTTTCTATGATAAAAAAAATTTTAAATTTATTTAAATTTTCTTAAGTTTATGGTTTATGGTATAAGTTTGTTTTTTAAGAATAAATATTATTATCGGGTTATTCATTTAGCGGTTTCAAAACCGCTGCTCTAGCAAGGCTGTTAGTTGTTAAATGTCTGTCATCTTCAATATTTTTTTATTTAGCAAAATATTTTGCCATTTGTATTCCTAAATATGGGAACATTTAAAACTTGCTATAAAAAAGTTGTGGTTTAAATGGGGGGTAGAGATCTGTAAAAAAAGACTGGAAACGTTATAGATGTTGTCAGGCCTGCGCATCAATGCAATATTCGCACTCACGAACATATTACTTCTGTTAGTGAAAGTGGGGCGGATAATTCGAATTTGTCGATTTTATTGGTGTACTCTGCGATTGGATCTGTCTTACGACTCATTAATGCGTATGTTACATTTGAATTTGCACCTATATCCATATAAAATCTAACTCACGCAACAATTAAAGCTAGGGAGCAACATGCTACATGCTTTCAAACAAAATTTAGAGCTCATTTTCAACTCGGTGGTTTCGTCAACAAGTACAATTTTAGCAAATGGGGATCGGAGCAACCAGAAGTGAAGCATCCTGAAGAAATGACTATTTTGTGCCCCTTAATGATCTGGAGGTGTTACTAGGCCGCTTTTGTTCAAAACCGAAGCTGGAAGAACTGTTCAACGAGTTTACCTGTCATTCAATTAAAGATTATGATCTGGACGATATGTGGCTTCAACAAGACATTACCACGAACCAAACTACACGACCGATTTTGACTTTATTGCTAGGAAATTTTTCAGAGTGCGTAATTTAACGCTTTGGCGACGTCAATTGGCTACCCAGGTCATGCGTTTGACGCTAGTGTACTGTTTTTGTGGGGCTACGTTAAGGACCTCGTCTGCGCGGATAATCCCCTAACGTTGGAGCATTTTTCAAGTCGTCAAGTTATTGCCGAGACACCACCGGTAATGGTCATATCAGTTGTCGAATGCACGTAGCCTGAGAAATTTCAAAATTCACCTTTTCTTTTGAATATACCACGTGCTTTGTATGTGACTGCTAATGTTTGAGAATTTTAAAGTTAGTAATCACAAAATTTCAAATATATGTATGTATCTGCTATTCCCCATTTTTCCCATTCGTTCTTTCTTATATCTTGCACAAGTTCAAATGTGTTAAATAGTTAATGTTCCCAAAGAAAAACTTCCATCTAAGAAGTAACAAAAACACATATAAACGCTGATGGCTTTGGCATAGCGACCTTTAAAAACAATACTGTTCTGTTCTGTTAGTGTGTTTGGCTTCTATTTACTCCTTCATTAACAAAAACAATTTCAAAAATTTTGCGGTCTGACTTGATAAATTCAAAAAGTGAATGTGATTAAGACTAATCAAAATTACAGTTGAAAAAAAAAACACTAGATAAAGTAAAATTGCAATTTTTTATTTCTTTAAAAGTTGCCATGAGAGCAAAGCATCGAGAAAAAAAACCTCGAATATCTAAAAAAAACTCTGATTCAAGTACAATGCAACTAATTTCCGCTTAGAAATTTCGATATTTATATAAGCAAATTTATGTAAATTTTATATAACATATAAATATTATAATGCATTGAATTTTCTTACATTCATTGGAAAATTTTCTTTATGTGTTGGTTTTGAATTTCATTACAATAACTTAGTCCTTTAAAATATTTTATGAATTAGATTCTCTTAAATTAGATTAGGGAAAATACTAAAGAGGAAAATCATTTGATTTACTGGTGAATTTCACTAGACAAGAAATGGTTTGTAAAAATACTTTCTCGGAATTTTCATTCTGCAAGACCTCTAGATCATATGAATACAAAATGCTTTTGTAAAATTTTGCATTTAGACTATAAGTTACTTTTTATGAACTTAACCTATTGCTGATGTCTTATAATTCGGACTTAAAATGAATGTTTTGGTAACTTTGGAAAAAGGACACATGCCTTTCACTTAAAAAGACACATCAGCTTTAACTGTATGAAAATTACATCAAATTGGTTAAGTTGTTCAGAAGAAAATTCTTAACCACTGTGCGTTGGCGTAAGTTACGGGATTAAAGAAACTCTGCTAGATTAACAGTAATATTATAACAAACCTTATTCGGCCACAGGCTCAATAATACCCACATCATTTATCATCTGTTTCACTTTAGCCTTCGCAGCAACTTCGAGATGTTTATTTCAATCAGATGAGAAGACACAATCAGTAATTTTGTATGTGATTATATAGCTTCTACTTAAAACTCTGTCTATAACCTAATAAAATACTTAAGATCTGATACAAAAGCTCCTTGCAAGACTTCAGTAGATCTATTGTGGCAAAGTTAAGTCAACCCTAATAAATACACATTTAATATATAGACTTAAACAGACTCATCCAGATGCATCACTGGCAGATAGATACACTTTTGACCTAGATCTATTGATATTTTTTTATCATTGGTAATTTCTTAAGCAATGTGACCTGAACCTGCTCTATTAAAAGCTCACATGGCAATGAAATAGATCGTATACAATAGTTTAGTCCTCTTTTTTATGTCCTTTAGCCGTTCGTATTTTAATCTTGTCGGCATTCGGTCTAAGCTGACCAA
This sequence comes from Germaria angustata, assembly GCA_963681545.1. Classification (NCBI taxonomy): domain Eukaryota; kingdom Metazoa; phylum Arthropoda; class Insecta; order Diptera; family Tachinidae; genus Germaria; species Germaria angustata. The sequence continues at coordinate 93,967,585 of OY813000.1, forward strand.
CACCCCTAGATATTATAGCAGTATTTGCTTAAGCTCAATTTAAAAGTGCATGTATGTGTCACACATACAAAAACTTTCTTCATGTTATATCTATGCACAATCTTCTTTTTGCTTTTTATGTACATGTGCATATCCTTACTTCTTGCCTTTATTATTGTTGCTTATTTTTCCTTTGCATTCTTGTTATTTTCTATTATATATATCATCTGTATGGTTGTAAGTTTGCTTAACATCAAATCCTTTTTATTTCATCTTTAAGTCATTTACTGTTGCCTTTTGTAACATGTTGTAAATAATGTTTTTGTGATGCAAGTATGTACGTATATACATACATGAAATAGCAAATAACCACATACTTGTATATGTACTGCACTGTCTGCACCACCTTTACATTCCTGCTCCGTTCAGGGCTCAAAAAATAATTCTTGAGTTTTGCTACGAGTATCCTGCCGCACTCGAAGATGTGTGTTTAAGTAGCAAATGCCTGTAGCCAAAAAATAAAGAGTAAACAATTCAAGTGGCAGTATTTCTTTGAAAATAATCCATGTTAGACTTAAGGAAGCAACAACCAAGATTGCAACAAAATGCAATACATGCGAGAGGCACAATGTATACGACACACCATGTACGAATTATACGATGACATTAGTTATTGTCATTATATGCTTATTATGAAGCAAAGATACTTGAGAGTGTTGGATAAAGCAGACGAAATGCTGTTAAATATACATAAAGAGTTGAAGTTTTGTACTAATTTATAATAGAAAATGTGATTGTTAAAATGTATTTTATAGTAAAGTGTTGTTTTCATAACACGGGTAGTCAAATTGTTCAGAAAACTTATGTTGCAATCACTCAAAAAATATAGTGATTTTTCTATATGAATTTTGCAGGCGAGTTGAATGATTGGAAAAAAATTTTTATAACTTAAGTAATTGCGCAATCCACAAAGATTCCACGGCATTTGGCAAAGAAAAAAGTTCTTTGTCATCAGGAGGTGCATACATAAGCAGTTTCCATGGCCAAATTCCATGAATTATGCTACGATTCGCTCCCTCACGCGTCCTACTCTCTGGATTTAGCCCCGAATGACTATTTCTTGTTGGTTCAAACCTGAATATAAATATAAATATAAAAAAAATAAATATAAAGTATGACAATTTGTTTACTATGAGATAATATATTGTGATTAGATCCTGTTTGAACTTCTTTAAAAAATCGAATTCAGTTCATAAATTTCTTTAATTTATTTTTCCAAGCAATAAGTGCTATTAATTTTTAAATCTATAATAAGAGAGGAACATTCATGTTTTTTGATGTACTGCGTAAAGGACTGGAGAATATTTCACCATATGAGCGGAATATTTTTCTATCGACCCAATAAATTGACATTGATTATTTTACCCCTTCGAAGGTGGTCAATTTGGATTATGTTGCGGCGGAACAAACTCCAAACACTTTGAAGTTGTCACATGATTGCGTTTGTGGTTGAATGTGAGTAAACGTGGCACCCATCTTGCGGTAAGTTTTATCATACCTAAATGATCATTCATATGATATGCCCACAGCTTCCACAATCTCTTGCATTTTCAATTTCCGATCGTAAGTTTTTTTTTAAATTGGTTTGGGTGTAGAGGACTTAACTGGGGGTCCAGAACGTTTATCATCTTTCGTGGTTGTACGGCGAAAACGAAATTCACCTTTTTCTTAGCACACGAACCCCATTTTTTCCATTTTCACCCCAAATTATGCGGTAGTCTCTTCTATCAATAGCTGTCAAACACAAACGCAAGCTTGTTCAAAATTTGACAGGAGTCTACTGATGAATATTTGTTGTTAGAATCAGTGGTGCCCTCTCAGTTAAAAAGCGGGAAATTCAAAAAGTCACGGATTTATATTGACGATTCAAAGCGTTAGCAACAAATCACAACGGAAAGTATGACGACATTCTAACATTGCCTAGAACACAGCCTCAAATACAAATTTTATGGGTTCCCTCACACATCGGAATAAAGGGAAATGAAAGCGCTGACACAGCAGCAAAAAATGCAAGAAGTCTTCGAACTGTGACGAAAATTCCATGTTTCCCTAACGTAATATATAATCAATATAGAGCATCAAAGAGACTAAACGTTGTACACCCAAATAGACCAAAATTCAACATCAACATGTCAAGGAGTGATTGCATAATGCTAATCCGTCTACGCGCAGGCAAAACAGTCTTCAACACTCAACACTACTATAATAGAACAGAAGAAGCAAAATGTTCTCAATGCGATGTTCCCCTGTCTGTCTCACATATACACTAGAGCCCCGACTTGCGTCGTCCCGATTTGCGTCGTTTCGATTTGCGTCGCTTTTTAAAAACTGGAACAATTCGATTTGCGTCGTTGCAATTTCAAGTTGCGTCGCTTTGAACCCGATTTGCATCGTTTTGATTTCGATTTGCGTCGTTTTGATTTCGATTTGAGTCGTTAAAACGGTTAAATTTTTTACTACAGCATTGTGGATTACCACTTCTGGCCTGTACATTAAGAAGTTTTCAAATTGCGTAAAATAAGGGGAATTCCCTTTTCTTTGTTATTTAACTGTCTGGTTATGGTAAGAATTTAGCGTGTTATTTGCCAAAATCATCTGAAGAGAGCTCAATGTAAGCTAAATAAATTAAAAATTTTTAATGCATCTATTTTTTTTAGGAATATACATACATACATATGTAAATGAATTTAATTTTTATTATGTTTTTTCGTAATTTATTGTCTTATTTCTTTATAATAATTATAAACATGTGATGAAAGTAAATGAAATAAATAAAAATGTATTCATACTTTAATTTAATTTAATTTAATTTTTTGCTTTTTTGAATATTTTCCCCAATAAATTAAATTTCAGTGCATTTATATAGAAAAATGTGATTCGATTTGCATCGTTTCGATTTGCGTCGCGTTTCTCTGGTCCCCATTAACGACGCAAGTCGGGGCTCTAGGGTACTCACATCCTGCGAGAAATCAAAAATTAACGAACCACTAGAATCAATTTTAGATTGTACAACCACAAAATTTTTACCCTGTATAAAAAATAGTCTACTAAAACACAATATACAAAATGTATAACCTTTTGCTCTATTCACTATCGTAATTTTTTTTTTTTTTTTGTTTCTCTTAGTAATACCTATTAAATAAATAAAATAAAAAACGAGCGCATATGGCCCTGTTGCCCGGCGCCTTTATATATATTTTATAAATTAAGTTTATAAGATATTTTGTAAATAAATAAATAAATAAATATATTGACGAGTTTGTATCATTTCTAGATGAATGGCGATCTCCAGTATTCATAGCGATCTTCCTGATTTAATAGAAAATTATTCTCTCTGTGCAAATTATTTTCAACTTGAGAAGTTTTCAGTTCAGCGAACAATCACTATTTATTGGATTATAATATTTTCCATTTTGATATGACTTTTGTTGAATTGCATTTGGCTTTTTATATTATTTCAAAATTCTTATCCATTAACCTAGTTATTTATATTCAAATTAATAAATAACCAATTGTAATTGAACATTTTTGTTTCCTTTTATCTACTTTATTTATCTTTCACTTAAAGTGTTGCAGTGTTGGAATACTCTGTATTTATTTAAAAAAATGGAATGTTCATATTTAAAGTTGCACTTATAATTTTATTTACATCATTATTAAAACATAAAATTGTCATTAAAAAAGGCAACAAAAAAATATAAAAATAAATGCAAAATGTATGTGACATTAAAGAGCGGTGTGGAATAAAAGAGGAATACATACAAGTAAAGCAGCAACATATTTCGTTATAAATAAGACTCAACTTTAACTTGGTAATAAAATGTCAATTAGTTCCACATGCTGAAATGTTATTTGCATGTTGGTAGTTGCAACACTAAAAGTTTCTTCGTGTTTTTGTTTTGCATATATATTTTTAAATATATATTTTTAATGCACTCTCTTGTTTCATACTTGTATAAATGAACAAAAAGGTCATACAAATATTAAGTGTATTCCGCATATTTTAAATTTATAACAGGGACTTTAATTTATACTTTTTTTAATTAAATACGTGTATGAAATTAAAGGACTCTATGCAAAATTTTGCTTCACCAATCCTATAGCAAAATACTCAAAATATTAAAAAAACCAGGATTTTTTAAGTCTTCTTAATAATTGTAAAGGATTTTTGTCAATTTTATTTCAAAGGATTTAAAAAAATTTATTCGAGCTATTCAGCTTAATGCTTCCTTAACACTACAAATATCTGATAATAACAACTGCATATAAATTTCAATTTATTAAAATGTTCATTTAGTTTCAACGAATTTAATGATTGCATATGCATGTACATAAACTTAGTTCTAGAAATAGACATTAATAATATTTAGCATTTGTTTTTATGCTTTATCTCTTGTGAAACATCATTCATCAAGGATTTAGTTAAGTGGCGAGCACAAGCTCTTCCTTTTCTCTTACATAAGCGCACGCACACACATACACTCATACCTTTTTGTATTTGTAGTAATAATATACAACTACGTACTACTAGCAATGCCACTACTGTTGCAAGTTTAATGATCATTTATCATTTTTAGCAAAAAGAAAAAAAATATATGCATTGACCTCCCCTCAAGGCTGCTGGAAACACTCATATTGTTATTATTTTTAAACATACGATTGCTGTCACACCATGTCAGTTAAAATAACTGAATGTCAGCCAAGTGATATCATGTAATCGATGTACAGTGGCGAAGAGGACATAAAATTTATGTAATTATTTTGGCGCTTCTAAAGTACTTGTAACGAATATCTTAAAATTCAAACCAGTAGCCGAATAACTATATGACTATTTAAAAATACATCGTTAATAGAAAACATTTTTTTCAGAAAATGTTGTACTTTAAAACGACCCTAAATTTGAGGGAACATTCGCCAAACATTTTTTTTTACTTTTCGTAGATGTTATTAAAACAATTATAAATTTTAATTTGCCTTTAACGTAGGTAGAAAGAAACAAGGACTATCATTCATTTGTCTTAGGTGGCAATCGAACCCACAATATGTGTCCTAATGAGCTAGTTCCCTACTGGGACACCTTTTTGTGCCGAAATTTTTGGAATATGTTAATTTTTATATTTCTTGCTATTTTTCAATAAGGCGATTGTGAGGCCAAGTGAGCTTTTGGGGAACAAAATATTAACCCAACATTCAGGGGACGGATTGTTTGGAATGATATGGGGTGGCACTGAAGAAGCGGACCCTTGGGCAAACAAGGGGTATGCGGATACGTTAGTGCCATTCTGGTGACATCGGACCAACAGGACGGGAAATTGGGTCGAGGTTTGCAGAAAAAATGGGGGACTGCAACAGGCAACTAAGGAAAACAGGATCCACGTTTTTGACAACAGATATACACCCGTACACATTGGGAAAACGAATATAATGCTGCATTGACAACATAAAAGACGACGACTGAACGTATTGAAAAACTTGGAAATATACAAACAGAAAACATTTCATGGAGGAACAATAAATGAGAAAATGAACACAGGATCTAACATAATATTCGAACCATTAAAACATTTTACACAAAACAATTGAAATAGAACACATGTCCAAAACCGGGGAGGAAGCTAGAAGCAAACAATTTCAGATTATTATGCGTATAGGTAGGAAACACTACTCAGCTATGCACTCACGCAATGAAATAGGAAATACGAACATAGTAATGAAGAGAGAGAACAACGGTTAGGAGAGATAATAGTTAGTTGAAGGGAACCGCGGCGAGAGGATGACACGAAGCAGATCGAGAGGTATGTAGAGACACACGAGCAGACACACAAAACCGGAGGAACTCTGCTAGGACAACGACAAATGGGAGAATGATTTAGTACCAAAACGAACACTGAAGATGACACGTAGTCGAAACCAGTCTGTATAAAAATCAAATTTGACGTGGAATGGCGGAAAGTTATTCCAAATTCAAGCAAACCCCTTCTCAGCTTAATTGCTCTTTAAAAAAGATCACGCAGGCAAATAGAAGATCCAAAGCCTTGATCAGCTACGTTTTCCAGTTGTATGGGTTATTTTTTAACTCTTCTTCTCGTAAAGTAAAAGTTATTCTCATATTCCCAAAGTACAAAAAGTGGTAACAGGACCTTTTTTGTTGAATGTTCATGCGAGACTAACTGGTTGGCTTACTTGTTTCTAATAACATTTCGTTTCTGGACTATTAACATAAAATATAGAAAGTAATATAATATCATTATGCCCCACGGCGTAGCCTATGGCCTTTCCTTTCCATATTCGGTTAAACTCACAGTCCTACTCATTCCCGGCACTTTAATTGATTCTAACTTTCGAGTTATTAGAAGGTTAAGTCGGCTAATATATTAATTTCAATTACTTATGTTAGTCGATATCGAAACGTAATTTGACTCCTGTATTTATTGTTACTATCCCCACTGTGCAATGGTAAATGTTCAATGCGAACCCTTATACCTTTAACGGAAATAAAACAAAATTTACAATAACTGTGTACAAAATAGAGAAAGGAATGTATAAACACTGTAAAATTATTTGTTTCTTTCACTACCAAAATTGTTATTTCTGCCACTGTCTAGATATTGAAATAATCCTGTGCATTTCACCACCCGTTAAGCTGTTTGTTCAAAGGGTCACAGTTGTGCCGACGTGAAAAGAGGAAATCAACACAAAGCTACATAATAGTGTACAACATATCCAGGCTAAAATCTCGGCATATTGTTAGTGCATGCCCTGCTGCCACTGCTGCTTTCCACTTTCATTAAACGGCATGTGGTCAAAATCTATCAACATTTGAGATGTAAACGAAAAACTAGAAACATTTTGATGCGCATCATCAATTTTGCCGCGTGCAAAACTAAACTTGCAAATCATTATTAAATTCTTAAGGCATTACAAAACGCAGTTGCAAGAAATCTATGGGTAAGCATATGTTGCTTTCCCGTGCAACATAGTTATATCTCAGGAACTTTTAAAGTTAATGGTAAAATATCATGGTTATATATCAGAACTATATATACATTCGAACTGAAGATGTACCAAATAAAAAAAAAACTTCGATGTGGAAGCGAACATATTATTAATAGCATTTTTGTGAGTTCGACTTTTTTGAAGTCATGGAGCGATAAACACCACAAGAACGCGGAATTATTATATTATTTCAGCCAGTTCCTTTGACGCAGCGTGTCGTCGTTTTCCTCGTCGTTGTGTTCAATATGGTCCAATTAAACGTTTGACACCACCGTAACCATAAATAGTGAGCGTTACAGGTAGATACTCGCACTAATTGAGTTTTTTTTTTGCCACAATTTCGTTTGTTGGAACTTCATAATTTTTTGTTTCAACAAGACGGAGCAACCGCTCACAGAGCTCAGATTTTTTAGACACCAACGTCCAGGTCAATTTTCGCATATTTAAAATCTCGCGCATACCGCAACGAATCGCGAACATTACAGATCTTGAAAACAAACACTGAAGAAGAAATCGACAATTTATAGCCACATAATTTACAATCAACAACTCAAAATGCCATAAAACGAGGGCAATCATGCATCAAGTCGGGGGTCGCCGCCTAAGCGAAATATTTTTTGGATTTAGTGCTTGTTTCATTTATAATAATAAATTAAATAAAATAATAATGGCAGCCGGTTCAAATTATGACATTACTTTGCGCCACCTTGTACATTGCATTAGACGTGCATTAAGGTCATGCATTTTTTTCTTAATTGTCTAGTAATGGGCAAACTTTTCCAATATTTTAAAAAATTGCCGCGGAAGAGAAGATATCTAATTTTATATTTGCCGAGTATTGCAAAAGGCAGGTAAAACTTAAACATAGTTTTTAATCAATATGCGAAAAGTTTTTGAAATTTTTAATTTCAATGTATAAATAACGGCCTCTATTTTTGATTCGGCCAAAAATATATGTCTAAATATGAATGGGTTTTTAAAATTTGGACCACCCTATTTTTAGATTTATTTTCAAAAACTCATTTTTATAATGTATATGAAATTCTTAAATCAGCATAGATAAGCCTGCTTGGGGGAGCTAAGCCACCCAGATTTCTTTCATCTTGTGGAATTTCTATAACTGACGCGATTTATTACAAAAACAAGAGTAATTTTTTACACCAGGTGTTGTTGCAGAATTAAAAAAAATTACCTTCATCTGCGACCAAAAGCTGTTATAGAAAAAGTTTTTCTTTTAATATTTTGCCATTTTTCTTCGAAAGGTGCTTAATTAGCTAAACTTGGTAATTATGCAAAGATTTTCATTTATCGCCTCCCTCTCTCCATTTCATTTTCCTATAATTTTCCTATATCCAACAATTAGTCTTATACTTTTCAGGGAAATAAGAACAAATATTAAAATAAAAGAAAACGAAATTAATTAACAAAAATTGCTTTCAAAGATTTTCAAGTGACAAAAACGTCATCATTAACTTCAATAAATATTTACCATCATTAAGAAGTTTTTGCAATTTTAAAAACTCAATAAAGTTAAATTGTTTAACAACGAAATGACAAACAATTAACAACAAATGGTGAACAAAATACTCATTTAAACAAATAAATTGTGAAATATATTTTAGTAAAATGCGGGCATATGTTCGTTCGTTCACTACAAAACATTAACACATTTTCATTTTGCAAAGGGATGTTGGGTGGGTGGCGGGCGGTAGCTGTGGAATTAAATAAAAGTCAATAAAAACAAAAACTTTTAATTTGAGAAAGTTCTTTTAACCTTGTGCTGCTTGATTAGAAGACAAGTTATATCAAGCTGTAAACTTTAAGGAAAAAGCCTTTTACTTTAATCCTGTAATTAATGAACTTTTCCTGGCACTTTGAAATTGACTAAAAAAGTTTTTAATGTTTAAATAAACAACTGTTTTCATCATTAGTAGTATAGTTGCTTATTATTGTGTTTTTTTCTCAATCCTATAGTATATAGTCTATTTCCTCTTCTCATCTAATAGTAAACTTTACAACTTATTGCCAATAATCGCATCATTGAATAAAATTTTTTTCAATTTATAAGAATTTTAATGTTTATGTTTCCAAATTCTCCAAAACAAAAAAAGAAAAATTTTCCGTCTATAAATAAATTCAATAATAAATTATCTAATTTTAAGTAACGTTTCAACACAGCTGGTGTTTCTCTCTCTCTATATACAACAATCTATAAAAAGGAAAACATCACAAAAACGAAAATAATCATCAATTTTGTACATCTTTTCAAATATCAATAGCAAAATGTATGAATTGGCATTATAGATTTTGGCATTTGATAGATAAATAGGAAAAAGGGTGTTTACTACGATAATGGACCAGTAGAAGCAAATAAAATATATTAAAATCATCGACATCTTCCTCATCATCAGCATTATAAAATAAGTTTTTCATAAATTTACAAAATGGTCACACAGATGCTGCAAAAGCTGCAGGAGGAAGGGTGGTTAGATGACAGAAATTCTACATTATTTCTATTTGTTTGTCAAGTGTGAATAAATATTATTGGAAAACGAGTTTAATAGAAAGGATTTGGCAAAATCTATAGAATATCAAATTGTTACTTAAGTAAATGATAAAGAACATGAGAATTTTGATTGATTTATGGAAGTTTAATAAAAAAGCAACCGGATAAAATCTGTATTCAGATGGGATATCAAGTACGTGGCCAGAGAAAAATTAATTTTCAAAACGTTAAATAAATTAACGCTAAATAGAGAACTTGGTTGTATCAAATTTATACAAAATTCATCATAAAACTTATTTTCCCCTCAGCTGCATAGGGCCTCTCATATTTGAGGTTTCGTTAATCGGATGTTCGGATGAGGGTGCTGAGAACTAGGATTCGATTCCTGATCAGGACAAGTCATCAACATCATGAGTTTTTCTGATTTAAGTTAGTTTGGCTTTGTGTTAATTGTTGTTGGAAATGATGAAGGCAGTAGCAGTCTCGTTTTTTTCAGATGCAGAGGGCCTCTCATATTATTTGAGATTTCGTTAATCGGATGCTATTCTGATGGTGGGGCTGCCATCTAAGCCAACAGACTGGCTGAGTGTAAAACACATTTATATAGCGAACCGCTTAATATAAGAACACACGACCGCTTGAAGCCGCCCCAAGTAGGAGAACAAACGCTGCATACGCCTCTCATAACATAATTAGCCGATGCTTGACGGGCGTTAAGGATATCGCCCAGGGACCACCACGTGAAAGTGTGTGAGACGACTTGAAGTGTAATTGATATACGGATAACCCTGGATTCACCAAGTAGAACCAATCAGAAATTTTTCCTTATCATTATACCCCCTGGTCCCTAATTGAACTATAATCCAAGAATAAGATTTTGTGTGTTCGAATCATATTGTTTTTTAAATTCTTCCGTTTCTTTTTCACCATTTTTGATTAAATATAGAGATCATGGAGTGATACACTTCTAGAGAACGTTACTGCTCATTTGATAAACTCTCAGTTTTTTGTTTTAAAGCAGCGTCAAATTGGTAATCGATTTCATAGGCGTCGTGTTCAGTGTATTCAAATAAACAAAATTTGCATTTGTTGGGCACAGAGTATCCACATGAAACGCTTGGAGAGCCATTGCATCTCCTGAGAGTGACTGTTTGGTGCGGTATTTGCAGTGAAAAAGATATTGGCGCTTATTTTTTTAAGACGCCAATGGCACCATGGTAACCATACATGGCGTTACAGACGGATGTTAAATGATTTTTTTTGCTACGAGTAGCTGTATTGGGTCTCTATTATTTTCAATGGTACGATTCAGCCCCTCACACAGCTCGTTTAATGATGGAGATTTTCGGACACCAATTGCCAGGTCGAGTGATCTCCCGTTTTGGAGATTTGAACTGGCCATGTATGTATCTGTATCTGTAGATCACTAGATCTAACAGCACCAGTCTTCATCCTTTGGATATCACGCCATCTATAAAGCCAATCATGAACCCTGCAAGTTTTGAGGGCTACTAGTACCATGCAAGAAAAAATCGCTAATTTGCCGTAAAATGAATGCAATTATGCATCAACTCGGGAGGTGGCTACTTAATTAATTTCAAATAAACTTTTTATGAAAACAGGGCACCTTTTTTCATGGCGGCCAGTTTAAATTATGACATTACTTTGGGCCACCTGATATATGAAATAATTCTAAATAGAAAATTTCCAAAAATAAAAGGAAAAGATTCCAAAAAATTGGGAATTATTTTATAATGGAATGACTCGCAAAATTTAAAAAAAAATGTTTTTTTCAAATTATATAATTTTCTATTTGGAATTATGTCATATAAGGAAAACATCTAATAATCACTCCTAGTTATAAACATTATACAGGTCTTGAGTAATCAGGGATGGAAAAGTTTGTCATGGCAATTTTCTTTCAATAAAAATATTCACTGTAGGCCTCATTATCAAGTAATTATAGTTTATATACATAATTATTTAAAATGTGCCATATTTCCTGTTATTCACTAGCGATTTAAAAATATACGGTCTAATTTTTAATTCCACCTAAGTGAGGCGTTGTGTTGTTGTATTGTGAGATGTTCTTTTTTTCATTTAGTTGCCGCACAAACGTTACTTTTAAAACATCTTAATTTTAATTTACGATCTATTTCTTTTATTACATTTTTGAAAATAATTTTTTAAGGATTTATTTCTAGATACGGTTTTATAAATAAATTTTATATTTGAAACATTAAAAGAGCCACCTAATTTTCTACGTTTTTAATAATTAAAAAAAAAATATAAACTAAAAATCTTAAATAAATTATCATCTGAGAACGAATTTTTAAATAAATTCATAACGACAATATACTTTTCACCATCAAAAAAAAAAAAAAAAAGAGGAATGGAAAGATATAAAATTTTCACCTGTTAAATAGCTTGACCTAATTTTTTATGTTCACGATTCTACGGATCTAGGTCTGAAAAATTACACACATGTAACTTAGAAAACAAACTTGCAATTGACTATATATTGACTATAGACAAATTGGCTATTGGATTCAAATTCATAACTGGGTGTAAAGAAGAAACTGTTGCTATACAAAATTAGTTTAGAGCCTGTTTACAACTTGGGGGGACAGTCTCTTACTCCAACATTAATATTATCCAAAGATATCAGTGTAAAACTTTAAGACATCATTAATGCTCCCTGGTTTGTAAGATTGTAAATAAATTGAAATAAGAAAACAATTCTACAGAAATTTGTTACAGCCTTTAGATAAAAATTGAGTCTATGTTTGCTTGAAGACATTCGGTGGAACATCTACGATAGTTTACAGCGTCGGCAGCCGTCACTGAAAATGTCAGCGGTAGCTATAAATTAAGCATGAGAATGCTTAATTTAAAGTATTAAAACTTCCGATTTACTTTTTATGTATAAATTACATTACTTTTTTAAGGAATCTTTTGTGTCACTTAGGTATATTATATTTTTTATTTTTCATAATGAATTAGTTGAACTCATTTTAAACACAATTAATTAAACTGAAGGATCAAGTTTTATTTTCTATATAAAATTTTGATATAATTTGAAATAAGTTTTTAATTAGGGCTTTTGCATATCTGGAGAAAGGAAAGGATATTCCATGGATACAATTGCCCCAAAATAAAGTAATGACTTGGCTTCCTCAGTAAACTGTCCAACTAAATTTTCCAAATTTCTATTTGTTGCGTTAAGCTAGGTAGCACTGTTTATGCCAAATTCCTTATTTAAGGGATAACAAAATGAGTATATGCCTGCATTTCATTTGCGCCAACCAAATCATCGGTTGTCTTTAGTCGAATTTTGTTTGAAAGGCAACAAACAATTGGCAATATATGTATTTTTTAGTTAATTTGGGGAATATCTCGAATAATGAATTTAATAAATGATCTAAATTAAAATTTATTTTTTTCCTTAAAAAGTCTAATTTATGAAAAATTTATGAAATTTTTTCAAATCGCTAATTGTTTTAGAAGTTTTAATTTTAATTATTTTAAATTTAAATTGAAATTTTTCAATTTAATTCCAACTGGTATCTTACTATAATTGTACTTGTTATATTAATTGCACTGAACAGGAAAATATATGTATGTAAAATATAAAAGTATTTTATATTTTCCTTAATTTTCTTTCTACTTTTGTTTGTCAGAACTAAAATAAACACAACAATTGTGTTGAAAACTCCATGAATTTATGCCACACAACCACTAATTGCACTTCTATATTTGCATAATTAAGCGTTATCTAGTTTTCACTCTGTGACAAAATCCCGAAATCACAACTACAAAATGAAAATGACAATCGAAATCTCTATTTTCATTAGAATCATTCATCTAATTGTTTCACACATACTTACGTACACAAAAATAGCCGGATTTATAAATTCACTTGATAGATTATGAATCCAGTTAAATTTTAATATTCGTTATAAGCACTTGTGTAGTTTGCAATCGCATAAATATCTAATTGCATTTTGCATATACATATGTACATAAGTACTTGTATATTTATGCTCGTATATATGTACATCCATATAAACACATATCCATATAAACACACATCCATAATACACACAAAGGCTTGTTTACATGTTTTGAATATTGAGCTGGCCTAGTGAGAAAAAATTAAATTTCCTCAAGGTCCCATTAATTTTTATGACCATCAAATTGAACTACACTTCATTATCTGTGAAATTCTGAATATTTCAAATTATTGTATTTGAATATGTATTTTATCTTTTAATTATTCAAAACAAATCGATTCAGTTTTGGAAATATTCGGAATAAATCTCTGTATTAACAGTTCCCTTTTAAAACTATTGTGAGAATAGCTGGGGCGTTTCTAAGTCCATTTAAAATTAGCCGCTGCTGCTTACCTTCAACTATTTCGATTGGATCAATTCGATTTGTTGGCTGTTTAAAATCAATCGGTTCATATTTATAACTTTTATAAATGAACTTGTTCATTTCTCATACTATTCCAGATTAAGCAGTTCATTTTTTCAACTACTCCCAGCCAACTGGTTAATTTTTCAACTTATTTCAAACGAACCGGTTCATTTTGCTTTATATGATGTTAATTATCTTCAATTTTTTTTTGAATAAAGCTGTAAATTTTTGAAAGCTGTTTCATATGAACCGACTTATTTTTTATATCGAGCTTCACTAAATGACCCTACCTATTTTTAAAAATATTCGATATGAACCCGTTCTATTTTAACAAGAACCGGTACACTTTATTTGAAATTTTAAACAAATAGGTTAGTTTTCCTTGCAAGTGTCGGTACATTTTCTACGTTATAGAAAAAAACGGAAACACTCATGTTAACTTTTCCGAACCGGATCTATTCTCTAACTTATTTCAAATCTGACGGTTCATTTTTGATGGTAATCTAAGCTGTTCTAAATGGGCCGCCCATTTCAAATGAATCGGTTATATTGTAAGCTATTCCAAGTTGACTGATTGATTTTTCAAAGCTTTTTAAAAGATCCAAAGGATGGTTCATGAAATTCCAAACAGCCCATCTTATTTTTCAACTTATTTCATTTTATTTACACTGCGAAATTTTTCCAACTCCAGATGGCTCAAAAATTTCAATAGACATATCAAATTGTTGTGCTTTCAGGCCCTTTCTAATAAATCTTTTAATTGTTATATCTGATTCATATGACTCAACTCATTTTTTGGACCATATATAAATGAACCATTTAATTTTCAAGGATTATTGAAATGAACCAATTAATTTTTCTCGCTATTTTAAATGAACAAACTTATTTTTCGAGCTACTCGCAATAAATTGATACATATTTCAAGTTATGGACTGAATGTTTTCAACAGTTTTCCAAAAGAACCATGTTATTCTATGTAAATTAATTTATTTTCCAAGATATTCTAAATAAACTGTCGTGGCCTCCAGTATAGGCTTTAAAACTTTGAGAGTTAATAGCGGACATTTTGTTGCAGCTAAATCTGTCAAATTGGCTGACGTTTATTTAATCTGTTTCGCCAAATCGCCATTGACGGATACAGTGCTCAACAATACTTGAAAATAATAAAATCGTATTAATAATCAAAATGGGTATTCTGTTTGAGAAATATTCCGCGCGTTTCGCCTAATCGTCTGTAATTTGTTGATGAATGTGGGTACGTCAACAAACAAAGCTGCCGAATTGGGGACGATACCAATTCTCAAGGTATCTTGTGAGAATTTTCTTCTGGCGGCGTCATTGGTTTATATTTCTTTGAAAACGACGTTTGCCATGTCATCACCGTCAAAGGCGAACGCTATAGGTCGGTGATAACCAACTTACTGAGATTTTAACAGGACGGCCTTTTGTGCCACACACCTCGTACCATATTCCGCACGAGCGATCTGAGGCATAGTCACGTCAAGTGGAGCCTACCGAGGTCCTGCGCTTTGAGTCGATTATATTTTTTCATATTAGGTTTTCTTAAGCTATAGGGGCCCTCAAAGGCAACATAATCCATGCCCTCGGTCGAATTCATCCTGCTTTATGCTCTTTCATCAACCGGATAATTTTTACAGCATTTTCAATAAAAATAGTTTTCGAGCGATATCATGCGAATTTAATTATTGAGAACTATTTGAAGTGAAACGTTTTATTTCTTCTTTAAGATGTTCTCATTGAATCGGTTAGTTTTAAAAGCTAATAAAACTAAACTAGATTACGAGTACTTTTGAAGCTTTTTTTAATGAACTGTTCAACTTGCTTATATTGTAGGGTACTTTTTTTTATAAAAAAATTATTACAGGCTCGAAAAGGGCCTGTGTACAAACATATAAATATACGTGAAGTAAAGCTTGCCTTATTTTTACCAAACAACTTATTACTTGCATTATTTTTAACAAACAAAAGTACTGTGCCGTTGTGGTTTGCCTGCACATGTCATCGGAGGCTTTGGCGGAAATTGAACCCACCACAATTAGATTCTCACTCAAGAACGCTGCTTGTCAGTTACTGCTCTAGCACCTATGACTATTCTAAAACCTCCACAGCAAATTATCTCTATCAGCGAAATTTTTCCCACATATATTTCAAAATTCATCATATCAGCGCTCCTCTTCCCATTTAACGACTTTTTCATTTAGTAAAATAGAAGCCAATTAAACGCGTTTGCATAATAAATCAGCAATGGAATTTCAATTTATATGCAAAATGCATAATTATGTTTTGTTTGTTTGAAAATGTTATGCACCTTTTTGATAGCAGCAAATTTTAACGAATAAGAAATAGAAATTTCTATGAATGATAAAAATTGCAATTGTTGTTCTATTTAAATAAGAATGAAATATTTAATGAACACTTGGATTGTGAGATAAACAGGTGGGGTGTTGAGCGTTGCAACATGGCGAATGTGTCCTATGGAACTGCTTTGTTAAATACGAACATTAGAATAGTTTAAATTAAACAGCGCGCTACGGGTGCCTTGCGTATTCCTTGTGGATGTGTGTTGCTATTGATGTGAAGTGATTTTGTTTTGGGTAGATATATTTTCAGCCCAACCAGTTTTGCGATGTCGCTGATGGCGGAAATTTTCGACTAAGTAGACATATGTCCTCCAACCGTCCTTGTAAGTCTATATAATACTCTTATTTCTGCTTTCTGTATCACAGCATCTAGGACGTAGTTAACAAGTAGAATTGATAACATACAACATTGTCTAACTCCAGTTTTTACCGCGATCCTGTTGCAGTGTTGGTTTTCATGCAACACACGCAAGTGGTATTCTTGTACAGGGCTTTGATTACAAGTGTTAGTTTTCGGGGACTCTCTTGCATAACAGCGAGTTCCAGATAGCGTGTGTCAAAGGCCTTATTAAAGTCTATAAAAATTGGTTAAAATGGTGATCTCCATTCCACTGATTGGTCAACAATAATCCTAAGGCTGTTTACTCGGTCAACACAAGATTTTCCGGAGCAAAAGCCAGCTTGCCCAATTCTGATTGATCTGGAAATTGTTAAAAGTCTTCCGTTTATAATATGTGCAATTACCTTATTTACCATACTTAACGAGGTTGGTCGAATCAGTCGGGTACCAGCAGCTCTGGTGAGATATTTTCCAAACCAGCAGCTTTTTTTGGTTTGAGTGATCTTTTGGTGTATGTGAAGCACATTCACAAATGGGTTGAAATTGAGCAGTAGATGTTGATAGCATGCCGGAATGAAGCTGTCTCATAGTGTAACCGTTTTCGTTGTTATAAATTCTCCCACATAGTTTATTAAAGGTAAAATATATAATTTGATAAAAATATAATGGTTTTTCGTGCCTTTTTTTCTGGTGGAGCATTCACAAAAAGATGTGCCAAAGAAATTCAATAATTTTGATGATTTTGCTTTAAAATAAGAGTTCTACAAATCTGTTCGCGATTTTCGAAAACTCTGCCATCACACAGTAATGCAATTGGTCTCACATAATTCTTGCACAAAAAACCAACTTCAATACAAAGCTCGAATCGAACAATCGAGATTAAAACACCAAAGCAACTATGGGTTAGTTTAAGATCCAATATCAACCACTTCTTGCTTCTATTTTTCCCAGAAAAGACTGAAATAGCTTCTTAAATAACAAGGCTACGAAATGCGTCTTCTGATCGTTAATACACTACTTAGAGTAAGGTCAAGTAAAAGCTTATTAGAGAACGGACAATGAAGTCCTTTCTGAATATGATAGTGTTATTCTGTAGTCTACTATTAGCGATATAATAGTGGATGCCAATGTAGTCAAACTATTAGAATTACTTATAAGATAGGTCGCAAATGTGGAGCTTTGACACATTATTCATCCGAGTTTCAAGAAAAATCTATGAAACTCCACTTTAAACATGCCCATTTAACGATTATAATCGTTATATGGGGCGGTCACTTTGCCTGTCCGATTTCCGTTTAAAATTTCTGTGAAATCAAACTAAACTTTCAACAAAAAAAAGAAAAAAAAAAACAGTTTTTCAAAATCTATCCATAATTGGGGAAGTTATGCGATAAGATTCCGTAATAACAAAATACAATGAAATTCTTTTCGTTTATAAAAAAAGAGGGATGATAGACTTGTAAATTTTTTCATGTTTACACTATTGATGTGAAGTAGAATCAAAAAGTTGAGGTGGAACCCACATGGGTTGGTGTAATAATTCCACAAGGTGAAGCAAAAGTAATATCATAATTTGAACTGGCTGCCATTTTGTTGTAAATAAAATCAAGAGCTCTGTTGGTATAAAAAGGTTACTTGAAAGTGTTAAATTGATGACAGTAATTGGAAATAATTATATCGTTTAATGGCCACCTTTCGAGTTGATGCATAATTGCGCTCAGGAATGATGCTAAGACAAGCTATTTCTTGGTTTGCTGATAAACAAAAAAGGTGTCATCTCTTTAAAAGTTGCATGATAGTTATGCAGGACCATCGGTATTAAATATATTAAGTTGTAACCATTATTAGGGCTGCTTAGACTCAATGTCATTTACTTACGAAAATATTAATTAAAGATAAGATGATTTGCCTTATTTAAATCGTTCACCCTAAAATATTAAGCGAGAACTACGTCTTTTTAGAATGTAAGGCGATTAATTGCGTGTTCCTTTACAAACTTTACACTTCTTTTAAAAAAAGCGTTTGTGATTAATTTTAACGATACCTAAAACACAGAACTATCTTATCCTGTTAGTGTATAATTTCTCAAGTCTTGTCTTCATTAGCAACAAGAGAATTGAACGACGTTTACAATTATACAATCTTTAAGCAGAATTTCAAACGGTCTGCCATGCCAAGTATGAGTGCATGTGCTTCAACCCAAAGCAGCCATAGTCTAAAGTTGTCCAATCAATGGCCAGAGGATAACTATTAATGGAATGACCATGGCCTTGTCATAGTATGACCTGTGGTATGAAACCGCTACGGTTGCTGGATGGTTGCAATAACTTCAATATTTTCAGACCAGCTAGAACTGAAATAAAAGTTAAAAATAAGAGTATAGAAGGTGTAATGCTTATGGAAAGTTCCCTAAAATTTTTCTACATTAACATTGACAAAAAGGACTTCTGCAGGAAGTTTATTTCACGTTCGAGTTATTCGGTGAAATAACAAATTTGTGTTTTGTACGAAAGTCAGCTACTGGTCAAAGATAGCGGATGCATTTGAATTGACAGTTAAAAGTACTATCACATCACACCACTTTCATCTGTAGCTGATTACCAGTTAAAATTAACATTAAAAATTGCAATCATTGCACGGTAGCGCTCGCCATTCACAATAACATTTATGCCTTCGTCGTCTTTGAAAAAGTACGGTCCATTGAATCCCATTATCTGCACCAAACAGTGCATTTTTCGGGATGCATTGCCAGTTCTTGCAATGCTTCTTCACACAAAATACGGTAATTTCGCTTGTTCACGTATCCATTCAATAAGAAATAAGCTTCGTCGCTGAACACAATTTTCTGATAAAAAAGTGGCCCTTCATCCAACTTTGCCAGAGCCCTTTCAGCAATAGTTAGCCGTTGTGGTAGGTAGTGTGGCTTCAATTCTAACACCAGTTGAATTTTAAAAGGTTTTGCACCGAAATTATTCCGCAAAATTTTCCACGTAGTGGAGTAGCAGAGACCCAATTGCTGCGAACGGCGCCGAATCGATAATTCACGGTCATGAACGACACTGGCGGATATACATATAATTTGGTGAGAACTTTAGTCACAAGAGTCCGAAAAGCTTCCTCAGAAAGGCGCCCAAATTGACTGTAAAATGTAAAAAGTGCACAATGCACTTTCTAAACTGAGCATGAATTTTGATATTAAAATGCAATAATCTGCAAGTGTTGTTCTCTTGTAATTTGATTCATGGTTAAATTATAGACCAAACTGAACATGTTTAACAGTAACATGTTGCACGAAAACAGCTGAGCTGCCAAAAACAGTGTTGCCAAAAACAGTGTTGCTAAAAAATCACCCTTTTTAAGAGCAGGCTCATGTCTTGAACTTAATTTTAAATTTACTTTCAAGTTTCAAAAACTTTTTCTATATCTTTTTCTTCCGAGTATCTACTGACACCATCTTTATTGGAATAGCCAAACTTTCTTCATTCCTTTCTCAAGACTCTATATGTGTTGTTACTCTTCAACAAACTGCAATTTCTCTAATCATGAGTAAATTTTAATATCTTCTTTATTTGCCATCACAATTTTTTTTTTTTAAAGTTCTTTTTAAAGTATTTATGTTATAATATCGCACATTTCTACAAAAAAAATTTACATTTCATGCCTCATGCAAGAGTAGAATGAATAACAAAAGAAATTATTAACTACTCATGCCTTATTTTGTTGAAACTTCAACGTCAAACCAAATGAATAAAGTCATATGAAACAATCAAATTTTAATTTGATAGTTTTTAATATTTGCTCTTTGTTTTTCTGTTGCATTTTTGGCAGTGATATGTACATCATTTCATTTATTCATACTCCATATTTGTTCTATCCAAATAGTTTTCTGTATTTATTTAACACTTGAAAAGAAACTCACAAAACAATATATATTATACGAACGCATAATTGTGGAATTTTTGTGCATTTGGATGATAATGTTGATGCTGAAGTGATGGCTAAGTGGTATGCAAAGCTCATTATAATTAAAGTTCCCTACAACGGATGGTGGTAGTAGGCGGCGATATATGAGAGTAGATTTTGTGTTAAAACTAAAAGCCGAACGATTTGGCAATTGAAAGGTAGAATAGAAGTACTAAAGTAAAGTTTGTGTAAGTAACTCGTTTTGTTATGCATGGCAGTATTAGAGTTTGAAATTATTTTATTTATAGAATGGACTATTAAATTCTGACTCCGATATTCGCAGACTTGTTTCAATAATTAGCCCAGACTGCCAAAATTCTGAAAACTTTGCTGGTGTAACCGCCTGAAGTCGTATAGACTTAGTGATTCATGTTTCTATTGATCCGCTCAAGATAAAAATTTTGTCACCCATACTTAAATCGAGCCAAAAATGTTTTGAAAGGACGGCGTAATTGGAATCGTCATGGTTCCAGTTTATTAAACGACAATTCTAATATCTTCCAGACGGAAACATGCTCCATCCTTAAAGCCCATGTCAAACTATAACACTGGGCGTACGCTCAAATATTATAAGAAAGTGTGGTAGTGTAAAAGTAATACACATGATATAAAAAAAACGTTAGAAAATACGGAAAGAAATTTGACACCCCATAAGTCAAAATCATTAAAAAATTTTTTCTAAGCATTAAGATTTTCCCTTTAAATAGGATTTCATTGTTACAAAGGCAATTAAGCGGAAAAACATAACAACGAAACAGAATGAAAAAAGTATTGCAAATTTTAATTCTGAGCAACTATTTATTTATTGCTTTAATTTTTTGTTGTGTTCGAAGGGTAATAATTATGAAAACGCAACTTATTGTTACATTTGATTTTTTAACAATGAATACAATTTTAATTTCATTTCCCAGATTCATTACAGGTAAATTTGAAAGAGCAGCTGATAACTTTTTTCGTTGCTGATTATCAAATATTTTCCTTTGCTTTCTACTTTTATTCTACTGTTTTTTCACTTTGAGTAAAAGTAGAGTTGTATTTGTTGTACTGGTGAGTTTATCGTTTATGAGTTCGCTTTGCCTCTTACATAATCGAATAAAAGTTTAAAAACTTTTATTATATTGTGAAATGTACTCAATTTTGCTAAAGAATATTTAAACAGAGACGAATCGGATAATACCAATCAGGTACTACTTTCCTATGAGATTAGTCATGTACTGTATTGTGGATATTGGATTTAACCAGAGCCATTCTTTGACATAGCAAGAAGTTATCGAGTGAAATATAATTATTTCGCCATTAGCAAGCCTTATCCGGCCGCAGTCAGGTAGAGAAATTTATACCGTTGTTTCAGTACAGATCCTAAAAGTTAGTACCTCTTAATAAAAATGAGCTTAAACTATTAGGAAGATGCTTTACGAGGCTGTCAGTACATTACACACTCAAATAAAGATATATAATAAGCTCAAGTATACAATTTTCGTACTCAAAATATACTTAAAACAAATAAAAAATTACATTTAAAAATATTTTTATGTCATCCTATTAAATAAATATATTATATTTATGAAATTATCTCGATTTCAATATGAAATAGTTCACTAAATTAATCAAATATTACCAATAATATTACCATTTTGACTTCAAAAACGAATTTTCTAAAATTTAGTTGAGAAAAACAATAAAAATCTT
This sequence comes from Germaria angustata, assembly GCA_963681545.1. Taxonomy (NCBI): domain Eukaryota; kingdom Metazoa; phylum Arthropoda; class Insecta; order Diptera; family Tachinidae; genus Germaria; species Germaria angustata. Next base: position 93,989,918 of record OY813000.1, read on the forward strand.
TAAACTTAAAAAAAGACAATGAGTTGAGAAAACGTCTTACATCCGAATAGTTCATAAAATTTTATACGTTACATTTAAAAGTTGTAAATAGTTTTCTTTCAGTTTTTTTATACTCTCCGCTTCTTTAGTAAAATTAGGAATTAGAAAAAGTTTTGACTTGCTGGATTTTAAAAAATTTTACTAAAAACTTACATTTAAGGGCGAAACTGTGAAGGTTTTTTTCTACGAATATTTGAACTAAAAATTGGTTCATGTTCAACCTTTTATTTCAAATAATTATTTATTCTTTGGTGTTGTATAATTTCCCGACAGACAAGTATTCAGCGTTCTAAGCTATTAAATGGAAGGTCGCTGAATCCTGGTCACCACGGGATAAGTCAAACAATGAAATCAATAATTAATTAAATTGTTATGAATTAAAGAAATAAATAATAAAAATATACGCCAATAAACTAAAAAGATTTATGCCTATAGAAAGCAATACTCGACTTATGAAACACTACATTAAATACGGGAAAAGCATTGTAAAAAATCAACTTTCAGGTGCCTTTGTGCTTGGCCACATATTAAAAATTATTGCTTTCAAATTATTATTTTCTGAATTAACATTTTCTTAAATAAAATTTTCTTAATAAAAGAAATATTTCTCCTAAGCTACTCAGCGAAAAATATTGGAAGTCACTCTCAAGGAGCAACATTTTTATTACATCGATTTTCATTTCCCAGGAAGTTAAGTTGACAAAATTTTGATAAAAATATGAACTATTTCTAAAAATCTGTTAAAATCTACTAGAAAGTAATTTTTCTCTTTTTTTTGCAAAAATATTTGGTGGTTTCTCCAATCCTTTACAAAAGCATCACGTTCCTTCAAAATAGATGTGAAGTTCCCAGTGGTAAGTAACCAATCTTAAGGATTTTGTTTTGCAAAAATATAAAGAGTTTACGCTTGTTAACATAAGGGAAATAGTTTCCGAGTCGCTGAGCAGGAGTCAACAAAAAAAAAGAGAGAACTTAAAGCAATGACAAGTCTATGTTAAAATCATTAGAAAGTATAGGAATCGCATTACTTTCAGATCTTAATCTTAGAGTATTCATGACTTTTTTGGAAGCTCTTTTTTATTGAGTAGTTGGTATTTCAAAATAATTCTTCACAATAGGAACTTGCAATAGATTCTACGAAAAGAAACTTTTGCAATATTTATTGCCAAAAAAGTGTGCACTTGGCTATCTGTAGCGCTCGCTCCTCCTGCTTCCAGTTGATTTCGCTAGCAATTGGCTTGTGTATTTATATTGTGTTGAATACACAACGAGTAGTTGCTTAAATATTTGATTCTCGTGTTTAAAATTTAAACCTTCAGAGTCTTTGCCGGCTTATATTTAAATTTTTTTCTTCCATTCGTTTGCTCTGCTTTTTTATTTCCGTTGTTTGCTGGCAACTGATTAAAACAATTTTTTATGAGAAAAGTTTTTATGACCTCATTAAAAGACGTAGTTGTTCCCTCTTTTATGGCCAAGTATGTTTGGTGTTTTATTGCCGTTTGATTTTTATCTTCAGCAGCAAAATGAACAAAAAGCAATTTAATTAGCCAACAGATGGAAATTTATAATATTAGGAAAATATTTAAAATTGAACTTAACTAAAGTTTGGAATAAAGTCATTTTAAAAAAAGTATTTCACAGTAGTTTTATGCGCCATGAAAGAGGAACGAGATGTTTGTATTTTTTTTAAATTGATTTTTTTTTTATTAATAAACAGGGAAATCTTTAACTTGATGGATTGCGTTTTATGATTGGCTTTAAAATAAAAATGGTTTTTGTTATAAATAGTTGGTGGAAATGTTAATAGATGGTATAAGCATAAACTTAATACTTTTAATATAAACTTAATTATGTTACTAAATCCATAGAGTAATACCCTTTGCAAGGAGAAAATAATAGTAAAAAATTTAAGTGTAATTTAATTAAGTTCTGACTCTATGGCTTTTTAGCTGTTTTACACACATGGCTAAATTTGTATAATGTGCTTTGGTATTAAGTTTTTATTGGAATAACTTTGCTAATACAATTTCTTGTTAATAAAATAGTATTTTAGAACATTTGATACGAAAGTTAGAGTGTACACTCTGAGGTCATAAAACTCAACTAACCTCCGATGGAGATCTAAGCATCCTTACAAAACTTAAAAATTAATTAATGTCAAGTTCCTTACATTTGATTAAAATACTACTCAAGCTTGAAGTCTTATTTAGTGGTTTAACAATTTTATTTGAAATTATCGATATTTCGATACTCATTGGTAAGTTCAGTTTTTTTTAAAATAAAAAAATCACTAATTAAGACCTCAAGCTTGAATAATATTTTAATCAAATTGTTGTAAAAAGTTAGAAAAAAATATGCAGATATGAAAGCCCTAAAATGTTCAGGAAAACAATTTTACATCAAATCTTGTTCTACTTTTCTTATCTATCTATATTTATTAAATGTTAAAGGATTTTTGGTAACTTTTCAATTGGTGGACAAAACCAAGCCCTAGATCTTAAATTCTTAATAAAATTTAAATTGTCCACATAGTGGCACTAAATTATATAGATAATACAAAATCAATAAATTTACTGTTTAGTATTTGCTTAACTTTTATTTTCTATTGGACAAGGATTGCTGCTAGATTTTCTAGTAGTTTGGTTTTTCTTCAAAGAAAAGATTGATTAAATAACTAATATCGAATAAATAAAGGGTAAAAGCGATAACAATTGTTATTAAATCATGCATTATGGGCGTGTGTGTGTATTTGTGTGTGTCTACATGGAGGCAGTAATGTTTTATGTCTTATGCATGGAAATTGTGATTTAAGCCATCACTGCTGTGAACATAAGGAACATTAAAATTTTACTCCGTGGCGATGTATGAAAACTTGACTCATAAATTTTGTGCACAGCAATCAAGCAGCAGGTTTCAAATAATTGAACTTATATACATTTTCATTATTTTCTTACTTTTTTCAGCATCATCATGACGCCCCCATGGCGTATTAGCAACCGCAAAAATTTTAATTAATCATACGCACCAGTTTGACATTAAAATATTATCCGCTAATCAAAATAATTCCAAGTTTAAGATAAGATGTGTAATTTTATTCAAACGAATATATTGTGGATACCTTTTTCTTGAAAACAAAAAGAAATCATTTGTTATTTTTGATAAACATAAAAGTTTTAACAATATTTTCATTTTGTTTTGTAAATCAAGCATTTAATTGTATCCAAGATTTGAAACTTAATTACTTTTGTTAAATATGTGTATGATTAATTAACAAAATTAACTGACAAATTAGATTTTCATATCACACTGGTGCGTATGATTAATTAATATATTTGTGGTAGCCAATACCCTATAGAATGCCACACTGCTGTTGTAAATAGGAAGCAGGATATTGATAACATATCGTAATATTCAGCATTAGAGTGCACAAAATTTAAATAACATTATGTACCCTTGCACTATGGCCGAAAATTGTCATAGTGCCGGGACAAAAAAAATATTACCCGAAAACTCGTCATTAAATTTAAATTCCAAAATATATAAAAGAAAGGAGGAAATGGACTATCCACTCACCTTTTTTTTGTAAACTAATTTGGAAAAAAAATTAAATAATGCTCGCAAAATAATATTTAATAAAACTTTCCTTCTCAATGTTGCAGAGATTTTTGTAAATCCTATAATTAATATATTTTTGAACAAATTGTGCTGGTACAGCATGCTGTTTTGGGTGCTTCCAAATAAACAAATATTTTGCAAAACCTTTATAAAATTTTTTGAAAGACCAATTTAAGTAAATTATCGCTCTTGATTTGTATATGGAATCCTTTGTCATCTATAAAAATATATTGTTATAAAAGGAGCCCATAACATCCTCATATAATGGACCTCCAAAAACCAAAAGTCTCTTACAAATAAAAACATTTGTAAAGGCGACTAATGAAAGCACCTAATTATTATTCATTATTTATAGTCGAAAGGAGCTGTTTTATTGCTCTTGACACTGAATAAAAAAAAACAATGTATACATATGAAGACATATAATATATATATATATATATATATATATATATATATATATATATATATATATATATATATATATATATATATATACATATATGTATGTATGTATTTCATATATGTCATTTCAACTGTCATTATTAGTTCCTTCCCTTTTATCCGCATTTAATTTCATCGAATAATTATCTCAGGACTATTATCTAATGCTTGTTGTCCAATTTAAATATATGTAATTTTCAAAATTCCACTCCACATAAAACGATAAAATGCTATGATTTTGAATGTTAACTATTGAAAATTCAGATAAATTTTTTCCATTGTATCTTTAGAAAAATAGTTTTTTTGGGCTTTTTTCAAAGTACGTTATTTTACTGTAAATTGTAATATTTCAAGTGGTCATAGACTTCACGTCCGTGAAGAGTAAAACTTGCCAAGAGCCTCGATAAATTTTTTTTCCTTATAGGAAAGTTATTACGTCAATATAGTATTTGAAGGAAAATAGGGTGTCGTGCAAATTTAGGCAAATCAGTTGTTTTGTGTTTTGCTTATAAACAAAATGTGTGTACGAAAAAGTGAAATAGAGTTTTTCGAAGTGTTTCGAAGTAGATAAGAAATTTTAAAGAAAATTGTGTAAACAATGATTCCCAAAGAAGTTGTAAAATGAACATACGGTTTTTTGAACCGATATGAACCGATTTTGAACTTTTGTTTGTTTGTATTTTGGTTCCAATGTCAGACGGACAATTCGCCCGCCCGAAATAATTATTATTACACAACTCCGCCATTTATGGACCTGTTTTATAAAGCCTTCTTAACATAAATCTTATATTTATACATTTGCCACTTTAAAATAGTTGGAGAAAAAACTACCAAGAAATGCTAATTTCAGAATACCCTCCGATGTTCCCATAAATATGGAGATTATGAGAGAAATTTTATCCATAATAAGAGGAATGGGGAAAGGGTGAAATTTGGTGGTGAATCGTTATTAATAATTGAGCTGAATGTAATTATTATTATTGTAATTGTTTATTATGATCATTATAATAATTCTTTAATTTTTTTAACTTTTTCCGATGAAATGTTTATTAAGCTTAATAAAAATAAAAATATTTATTTGGACGAATTCTGGCATTGTATTAGTGCAGCAAGTTTTTCAAAATTTTTCTGATATGAACTTAAGACAATTCGCCTTGATTTCAAATGTTGATTTGTTAGTTGCGATTGATGTTATATTTTAATCGCATTCATAAATGATAATGCAGATTTACATAAATAAATTGATCCAAAGAAGACACTGAAGTGTGCAACAATTAGCCAAATAATTCGATATTTATCTTTATTTATAAGTTTGCTATAATTTCACTTTGAAATCAGAGACATGAAATATATGTTACATTTATTATTTTTTATTTCTTCTTTTAAGTCTGTTAAATTTGTAGTACCAAGAAAGTTGTTTAGTTTCTGAGCTGCTTTTTCAACATCGATGTTGTCATTAAATGTGAAGAAATCTCTTAATGTATTAAAGTTAAAATAATTTTAGACCCCTTCTTTGAAAATCTTTTAGAAAAACTATAATGGAACAAGTAAGATTGTTTTTGTATTTGGATTCATGGGTCAGATTTTTATAATGCTTTAAATCTCATTTTTTTTTGCCAAATAAAACTACTCACCAGAGTCATATGTTCAATATGCTTGACTTAAATTGTTGTTGAAGTAATTCACTGAGCCCTTAAATATCATTTACATAAGTATTGTATTTAAATGTTCTTGTGGTTGTACTCAAACAAGAGAACTTTAAGGTAAATGGCACTTAATAATGAAGCCTGGCCTTAAGATTTTCAAAATTAATTAAGTGGCTACTTTCAACTCCTTTTGATCGACCGGTAGACCGCGGTCGAAATATTGGCAACCTCTGTTATATTTGAAAACGAAGGCACTTCACAAGGTGAAGTGTTTGCTTATTTTTTATACAATCCTTTGTATTACTTGTTAGTAAAAACAACAATTTGCACTGATGTAACACAACGCTCCACCTGAGTAAAATACAAAATTAAGCCTTAAATTCTTATTATATTTATACGATTGTATGTATAGGTACACGTATGTCTGAATCTAGATAATTTCATAATTTTCTTTCTTTATATTTCTGTAATTTTCGTTAGTGAATATATAATTTTTTTGTTCTTATCATAAGTCAACTAATTTTCAACTATTTATCTAAGCTAATGTAAATCTTATTTAACAGTACTTATATTTTCATGACAATTATTGCCATTAAAACAGTAGACAAATTTATTATGTCATAGACAATTTTCATAGCTTTCATGAAATGCGTCAAATTAAAGACATGATTTGTATTTTATTCCAACTAAACGGCTAATAAAGAAATGTTTGCGCCCAGTAATTCGTGGAATAGAAGTTACACTGCTAATGCCGAGGATTTAAATGAACATATTCTTATGGCATAGGGCACCTATTCTAGTATCACTTGCAATGGCAGTGCTATATCGCCTAGACATATAGATCGTTTATCTTGGAGGGTCTTTAGTTATGAAGGTAAATACTTAGCAGCTCCTTACTAGTTTCTAAATACAATATATACAAAGGATGTCATCTATATTCTCCGGCTAACAAGCCAGTAGGAAAAGTGATAAAAAGTCTGATACCTTTTGATCCGTAGACGGTGATTTTTTTGTACTTTATAATTTAAGTATTTCTGAGGGTAATTTTTCAAACTGGTTCGGCTTATTAAAAATAAATTAACCTTTGGCTGTGTGAATTTAAGCTCAAGATTTTAAAATTAGTTTTATAAATAAAGGAGTATATATTAAGGAGTATCAGAACAGCTGACACCATTTCTCATATGGCTGTGAATATCAACTATTCAGTCGAGTTGCGCATAAAGAAGGATAATAAGAAAAGTATGCGAGCTTGAATGCTTTTCAATCATGATTTGGCTAAAAGGGTACTGATGACTTGGTTAGCGCTAATGAAATGCAGGCCCATATTATGATTGTCGTCGTCGACGTCACAGCAAGTCGACATCAATATATTGGCAATTGTGGGATTGTTAATGAGAACTATTAAATATTATTGATAGGATATTACTACTACTATGGCTTATAAAATGACAAGTGGCTATCAATATTAGTTAATTATTGCCTGCAACGGGCTCAGAACTGTTGTCTTTTTTTACTGTCGACTTGATGTGACGTCGACAATCATAATAAGAGGGAATATAAAAATATGGAATGGTGGCGTATGATCAGTAAATATCACTCATCTGTTTTAATTTTGAAAGGATGTTCAAAACAAGTTCATTTCAAAGTGAAAGGATTTTATGCAGAACTTGGTGACAGTTTCATTATTAAGTTTCATATTTATATAAGGAAACAAAACGAGCCGACAAAATACATTTTTAACACAATCTTTTGTACAAAGCTCCCCAAGCTGATTGAATAATTTTGGACCCTTATTAGTCATCTGTTGAGGCCTCAAAACATCCGATTCATCTTGGAAACAGTTTGGAAACAATAATAGAGCAAGAAATGGTTCTCTCAAAGATAATACACTGTGATGTGGTATAATTCCTTGGCACATGCATTATTCATAGTTAGCCATAGCAACTGTTCTAAAATGCAACCAATAAACTACTGGGTACGAGAGCAACTCAACACAAATACGTGGCATATGCATGAGTAGAAGTATATGAAACTGCTAATTTCAATAGGAAGCAAGTATATATTTACATATATATATAGTATATGTTTTAGTTGTGTAGCATATTTAACAGCAAAGATAAATAGAAAAAAGAAAAATGAAGAGAAATTTTGAAAGAAACAATAAAAAGCAATACGTCGGATAAACAATAGTTGCTTTATGCTTTTCTATTTTTTTTTTTTTTTTTGAAAAACAGAAAAAAATTAAAGAGACATAATCATTTCATATAAACATGCTGTTGCAATACAAATATTAAAACTTTTTTGTAAAACAACTCATGACAATGAATTGTATAAATGATAACACAATTCACCATTCCAATAGCAACTACTACTACAACTACAACAAATGTTAATAGAGACAACAACTAAATATAAGAAATAGAAAGAAAAAGATTGAACTAGTGAAAGACAAGCAATAGTTTGGGTTGTAAGTCCTTTTAAATGTAAAAGGCTTCATAAAGAGTCTCTGAACAGTGGGTAACAGAAAGCAAATACGGATAAAAATAAGATTTTGGAAAAAAATCGCTTTTGCACGTATTTAAAGAGAAGAGAGAACATATTAAAAAACTGTTTCGTTGTTTCTAGGGTCAAAAGCATCGCTCGGGTTCATTACATTTCTGCAGAGATGGGTATACGGTTCAAAAATTAACTAAATTCATAATAGAAATTTCTTAAAAATTTATCAAAGAAACAAGTTTTTAAATGAATGTCTTTTTTTGCATTTTTTAAAAAACTCTAATATTATTAGTATTTCATGCACAATAAATTGTAATCTTATAAATTAAGGTATAGCAATTATGCAATTACATAATACGCCGCAAATACACTATCATAGAAATTACATATAAAAGGTGATGTTTTAAGAGCATTCGGATTTGATTAAAAAAATACATAAAATTTAGAGAAATATATGAAATCTTTATTTGAATCGATATAAAAATCTGGATAATTCAATGTTTAAAGATGATTTCATGAAAATGTTAACCGCGACTACAAATCAAATGGTTCATACGCTGTGTCCAATTTTGTCATACCGGTCTGAAGGTCGCCGGTTCGATATAAACCGAAGACTGTGTTTCTTCAGAGAAGCCAAATGCCAGTAGGAATGATTCATTACACTTTTGAGTACAAAAAGTTTCAATGGTACTTATTTTTCCATCCCTTATATCTCTTGGTCACCTAGAGAAAATCGAGAACTCATATAAATATTTTGAAGTTATGATCTAGCAACTCTAGTAGTCGTGCTAGATTTACAATGTTTGCAAGTTTAGTTTGCAACAGAGAATGATTGCCACTATTGACAAAATTTTTAAATTTATTGTAACTATTATTACATTAAAACTAACAATTTCGAGAGCTTAAAATTATGTGCATTCGGCTTAAAAATAAGTTCTATAAAACCTAAATTTAAAAAAACCCCTTTTTTGTGTAAAATAATATAATAAATAAATTATCTTCTTTTTCAGGTAAATATTTTTTATCATCATATTCATCTTATACATGAGTAAGTTTTCTACTATTAAGTTTAAAACTAAGCGTGATTTCTCTTAAATATAGACAATTATAGATACAGTGTAATTCGCTTAGTACATACATCGGCTATAGCAAATTATGACCTATAACGAACAACTACTCAGGTTCCAACAATTTTGTACCAAAATGTCATGAATCTTTTACGATTATAGTGAACTCTAGTTAAAACGAACTTTTTGAATTATTTTGAAATTTATATCAATTACATAATACAAAATTTCTTGTAGGTTTGGCTAGGTTAGGTTGATTGGAGGGGTGTGATAGACCTTTTGTAAAGTTTTAATTTTATACCGAACAAAGTGAAACGAAAAATTATTCCACTAAACCGTTTCTAAGCCGTTAAAATAAATATTTACGATCAGCTATTAAAGAAATCAAAATTTTTTAAAATAAGTAAAAAAATTAAAAGATCTACATATTGCATATAACCAAAAAAAATTGGCCTTTTGCACGTAGTTCGTTATAAGCGAACTCTACTGCATATGCTTATAAATTAAAATGAATGTTTGATATGCATTTATAATTTTAATGGTCTCAAAATTCTAACTTTTAAGTGTTCAATTTACAAAATCATTTAAGAACTAGTTAACAATATATAGTTGAAGGGGCAATCGTCATCTACCGAATCTTTTTTGTAATTAACCTACATTTTATATATATACATATGTACTCTTGTGTAAATGAAGTATATAATTCTTAGACAAGTGATCTTTTATTGGTTTCATATCTTCTTTAGTTTTAGCTAATTTTTCTATTTTTACAATTTCGATAATTTTTTCTGCTGATGGAGCTTGTGTTTTATGCTGAGATCCACTAAAACCCTTTGAACACCATATTCCGATCTGAATCAGTTTATAATATAAATTTTAACTTCAAGCCAGGATTTGTCTGTTTTATTCCGAATATAATATCAAACTTATACTTATATAGTATGAGAATTCGACTCACTTTTGGCCCATTTCAATTAAAACAATTTGTCGTGTTATAAACTTTGTAAAATTACCCGAGATGTAAGAAGAAAATTAACGAAATTTAGGATTTTTTAAATTTTTATTTTACTAATTTAGTTTCACTGTTTTTGATGGTTTATATTGCATTGTATTTAACAAATAAGTTTTCTTGCAGCCTTTTCTTACATCTTCTGCATGAGAATTTAGAAAACTATTGTTGCGTTACATTTGTTTTCTATTTGTTATTTTTCGTTTGTACTTTTTCATTGTTGCTTTTCTGTATTTTTCTTTACAACTTAGTAACGTTGTGTTGTCAGAAATTCGTATGAGTTTGTATTGTAACAACTTTTTTTACAGCTTACGAGTCTATGTAGTTGTAGTGCAATTATCATTAGGATTATCTTCAAGACAATTTGTCGCAAAGAAGCATACTTTTTAAAATTGCTTACACGTTTGTTTGTGTATATTTCGTTTATAGAAAATTTAAATTAAAATAGTTTTATCTACTAAAGCAGAAGAGCCATATTAGACATTAACATATTTTCTCTTAACAAATAGAAACCGTAAAGCAATTTTGAATTTCGTGCAATAGGCAAAACGCTGAGACATTAAAAAATTTTATTAGGATACAGGAATACAAATGGAGTAATAGAAACTAGGCCCCAATGAAACCAACACTCGCTAGTAGATAATATTTCAAAAAGTGGTAGCTATATATATATTATTTCGAAATTAAAAAAAAAATCAAACCATAAATATCAAATATATACGGCTGTCTTTATTTTTTATTTTTTTTATTTTTTTTTTTTCACTCATATTTATACATTGTATCTTCAAAAAGAACTAACAATAAGTATTCAAATCTTAAATATAGATATAATAATTAGGCCCAACCAGTGTCGGACGTAAACTTAGAGATAGTAATTAATTATACATAAATATGTTAAGCACAAAAATATTCAAAAAATTCAATCTGAAGTGTGGCGTATTAAGGCCGTAGTATCCCTCTTTTTTAAGCGGATGTGTCCAGGAAAGTTCAAGATGTTACGAGCAAGGGGATTAGGATGGGACTCGAGTTTTGTTAAATATTTGCCTGCATATTTTGCAATTTCTGCAGTCACAAGTGGCATATTTAGATCACGATGTAAAATTGAATTTTTCATGTACCATGGAGCCGATGTTATTAACCTTAAAATTTTGTTTTGAATTCGTTGGATTCTCTCTACATTGGAAGCTGAAGCAGTGCCCCATAGCTGAATTCCGTAACACCATATGGGTTTCAAAAGCGACTTGTATATTAAAAGTTTACAATCCAGACTGAGGGTAGAATTTCTACCAATCAGCCAATGTATCTGGGTTAATTTAAGCTTCATTTGTGTTAGCTTAGAGTCAATGTGCTGCTTCCATGTAAGCCGTCGGTCAAGATGTATACCAAGGTATTTCACCTGTGAATATTGAGGAACAACTTGGTTATTGATTTGAATGGGGGAACAAGTATCTCTTCGTAGAGTAAATGTGACATGAACACACTTTTGTTCATTTACTTTTATTCTCCATAAGTTCAACCACAGCTCCAACAGGTTAATATGTTCCTGAAGATATCGGGATGCCTCGTGAGGGTTTTCATGTATACTAAGGCAGGCTGTATCATCGGCAAATGTAGAGGTGAGGATATTACTGCTTAAAGGCATATCACAGGTATAAATCAAATACAAAACTGGCCCCAATATACTCCCCTGTGGCACACCGGATGAGATAGTTTCGGGCACACTCATAAAGTCTCCTTCCACAACAGTGAACTTCCGGGCAAGAATGTAACTTTGCAAAAGATTTACTATGTTAATTGGTAGATATGTCTTCAATTTCAAAATCAGGCCTTCGTGCCACACTTTATCAAATGCTTGAGAAACATCAATAAAGAGGGAAGAACAATACTTCTTTTCTTCAAATGTTCTTCTTATGAAATGAACCATTCTATGAGTTTGTTCAATGGTGCTATGCTGACTTCTAAAACCAAATTGATGATCCGGTATGCACCCATTATCAGTTAGAATTGGGGACAATTTCGTCATGAGAAGCTTTTCGAAGAGCTTTGAAATTGTTGAGAGTAAACTTATTGGCCTATATGACTCAGCCTTGGTAAGATCTTTGCCCGCCTTTGGAATCATTTTGACCATGGCAAGTTTCCAGCTGTGTGGATAATACTCCAGTCGTAAAATGCCATTAAAAATAAATAACAGGATTCTAATAGCAATACGGGGCAAATTCATCAGCATCTTGTTACTAATTCCATCAATACCCGGAGCCTTCTTTGGGTTGGTTTCAGCAATTAGTTTTTGTACATCACGCATCTTAAACTTCATGGGTCGAGGGGGTAGAGCAACTACACTCGGCAAATCAACAGCACCAGTACATGAGTTTGGGGTAAATACGTGTTTTAAATGCTCAGCAAATATGTTACCTTTTTCAGTATTGGTTCTTGCCCAACCTCCGGTCGAAGTGCGCAGGGGTGGTTTAAACTCAACGGGTGTTTTAAGTTTTCTAGCTGCGCGCCACAAGGAGTAATTAGATGCTGCTGTGACATCGAGACCTTCCAGATAGTTCTTAAGAGAAGCAGATTTTTCAGATGCAAGCAACTCATGGAGTCGTTTAGTGCATTCTCTAAGTCTGATTTTATGTTGGGGTGATCTGTGCTGTTGCCATTCCCTTCTAGCTCTTCTTTTTTCACATACGAGACGTTCAATGTCCGCAGAATAAATTCTATTAAACCCAGTCTGCGGAGAGGAGGTAGTGGCATTTTTAGCAGCCTGTTTAATATTTTCAGTAAGATTAGCAATGTTGAATTCAATATCATCGGAAGTTCTAAGCCTGATGTTTTCCGTACAATGACTACTGAGATATTTTTTGAACCCCAGCCTGTCTTTATAAAAAAATTCTTAATATACATTAAAATAATATAATGGGTAGAAGCATTTTTCGTCCTTTAAACATGCTTTTGAAAGTTTTTATACAAAAACTATTAAAACCAGATTTTTTAGTTACAGAACATTGAAATTGGCGTCTGGCAATTATTTTCATTTTCCCTCTTAATTTTATTATTAATGACGCTCAAAATCTGTAATCGATTACCCGGTTATTCTAGTAAAAATAAATGTTAGCAACAATTTAAGTCCAATGAACGTTCATTTTAATGTGAATATATTTGATAAATTATCAAAAAGATATTTAAGCAGAACTTACAAATGAACCTATTTTAATAATAAATAGTTCGCAGGCAATTCGGGTACTCATTAAAGTCTCTTTTCATTTATATAATAGTTTTTTGTATTAGTATATGTAAACACAACCCTGCACCTGAATTTTTTATTCTGCGAAATTTAACGTATGTATGTATTATATTGGTGCAGTGCTAAAATAATATTATTTAATGGACTATTTTCATTACTTAAAAGTCATATTGGCTTACAAAATATGGCCGCCTCCTTGTGTGTTAAAAATTTGTGGCTTCGACCACAAGTGGTACGAATTGTTTTTTAAAAACATACCAAAACATATAAAAACTCGCGCTATATCAATTTGCTCTATTCTTTTAATTTCGACGGTAACAAAATCATTATATTGAAATTGCTTATTAAAGCTTTTGAATGTAAATTGAAATCCTTATAATTTAACAGGATCTCACTTTCATAATAAAAACAGCATATTGGCCTTTTTTACTTTAAAAATGTCAGCGTAGTATTTTTTTCTGCACTTTTTTAGTAAAACCATAGTTGCATCAGTAAGTACTATAAGATTTTGAGTAGACTTTGCCAAACCCTAGTAACGAAGTAGATTTCGTTTTGTATGGAAAATCTTATAGAAATCAACTAGATTCTGCCTTAAATCTAGAATGCGCTCAGTTGTAATTGCATTATAATAATTATGAAAATTAAAGGAATACAATATATAAATAATATTAAATTTGCCTTACAGAGGTTCTTAACAAGAAACTATTTTATAAAATAGTGCAGTTTATAAAAATAAATAAAAAAAAAACAAAAAAAGTTCTTAACACTCTTGCCAAAGCATATTATTTACTTAGAACGTTTTAGAAAGTGCCTGGATTAAATGGAAGTAAATCGGTTTTAAATAAATACAACTCAACTCTAAGAGCACTACAGCAAAAAATTGCCAAATTTTGATGTTCCTATTTTTAGTTCAAATGATTGCCAGAGTCTATGGAATGTATGTGTGTATTTTTTTGTTGAAATTTTTGTGTAAATAAAAGTATTTACTATGTATTTTACTTACTTGCTTTACTCAGTGCTATAACAACAAACACACTAAATATTTTTTAAGTCGAGAGAGAAAAAAAATCTTTTTTATATCCCAATACACTTCAAAGTCGAGTAAAACAACAAGTTTTTTTTGTTTTCATTGAGGTCTTTTAGAATTCGTTTCTTTTATTTCCCTCCTGAATTTATTCCTTCTTAAGTTTTTGCCTGCGTTAGTGCAATGTTGTTTGTATGTGTGTGTGTGTGTGTTAACTTAAAAGTTTTATTCGTTTTTAAAAGCATTGAACTCTTGTTGACTTATCAAGCAGAAAATTAAACGACGAAATATGAAGCAAGAATGGTATGAAACGAATTGAGAGAAGAGCTATAAAATAAATAAGGATTATGATTAAAAAGTTACAAGAAAAAATTGTTAAACGTGGATCATCCAAAACATACTTTGTTAACGAGCCAAATCCACTTAGTCTCATACTGCACCATCCATTTCCTTTGGCAACGGACACAGCGAAGTAAAAAGATCCTTTATAGAAGTTGAATGTCATGTGCTAATCCAATGTATTAAAGTCTGTTGGCTTTTTTATGTGTAAAGCTTAATAACGCCTTCACTTCGAAGATGCTTTAAAAAATATTCAAAGCCTGTACTGTGTACACTATTGCCAGAAGTGCAATTTTAACTGCATTTTTCGGATTTTTCCCCCAAAAGTTTTAATTGAGACTTGAGCGTTTTATAACGAAAAAGACAGTTTTTTGTTATAATTACATCTTGGTATTAGAACTGATTTGTGGCGTCAGGTTTTATGATAAAAAAGGTGTCTATCCATTTTTTTTTAATTCAATTCTGAATACATTTTTTCAAAGTCTGACTTACGGCAGATTTTGCCATTATTTATTCATTATTATATTTTCTTATGTATCTCATCTTTGCGTTTGTGCTAACACACCTATAGTCTTTTAGCCCAAAAGGGGACAATTAATTTAGTAAATCTATTTGGTAATTTCGTCCCTATCGATAATAAGCACGTTTTGTTTCCTTACGAATCTCGCTTTTCACTGAAAACAAAAATACTGATGATGCTGAGGGAGTTTCCGATAAGAGTCTTTTCCAAATTATAACTTAATTTTGTGTGAAAAAAGTACACCAGAAACTTTTTACATAAATTTTTTTTTCAAATTGCACGGACTATACTACAGTTCTCAATCCTTATGGATCTTAAATTTTTTAGATTCTCAGCTGAACCAATTCACATCTAGTTTCATAGACTTAGTAGGTGGCATAAAATGATCTGGAATAAATATAAGTAGAATAAATGTAAATCAAGCAATAGATTTATTGGTTGTTAAATGATCGATGCTGGGCATCTGTGCGGAACGAGATGATACGCCTAAAAGAAACCAGCCGCTTAAAAATTTTAATGCTAACAAGACTTAAATCCACATAAAACATAAATCTATTGCGGAACTTTTAAATGAAGTACAAAATGGTTTCTATTTTATTTCGAAAGTTTGCATTTTCTTGGTCCATATTAATATATTTTTAGCCTTATTTTCGTTTTTTGTTCTGAGTTTGATTCCAGCACAAACAGCAAAATATAACAGCGATATTATCAAAGGCATGTACATTCCCCAATTGGTGTTTTGTGTACTTCAATATTGTCACTTCTGTGATTTTAAACTTTTTCAATTAAATCGTTATACCACCCCATTTACATACCGGGTTCATGTCAATACTCAATTATCGAAGCTTTTTGTTTCTACTTATGTAAAAATTTTTTGGTTTGATTTTTATTTCTAAGGTATATTTTTATAATGCTACTGCCATTATATATATGTCACGTGCTCCGCTCGTTCTTTAAATGAGCGAATCATAGGCTTATATTTTTTCCTTTATTATTAGAGCGTGGTATATATGTAATCCTTTCATTTCTAGTGGAATATAGGGACTCAACAAAGGCTTTCAATTCCTTCCTGTTTGTCGAATGTCGTTTCATTTGGCTCCACGAAACGTTATGAGCGCGTAATTCGCTTTCAGTTTGGTGCCTCCAGGTATTAGCAGGTCTGCCGGATCTTCTATATCCTTGAGGATTTTATTCGATGTATTGTCTAATAATATCGTCAGGCGACTTTCACCTAGTCATTTCAATTTTCGGGAACCTATATCCACATATAGTGGTGTTGGACGTGATTGATTCGCAATATCGATGTTTGAGATGCTATTTTTCCAGAAAATTCCGAGGATACATCTGAGACACCGGTCGACAAAGGCATACAAGCTTTGTATTTCTCGTTTGGATAAGTTTCAAGTCTCGCAGCAGTAAGGGAGAACCGATTTGACATTAGAATTGAAGACATTGATCTGTGGCCCAGCTGTGATGCTGCTGGCCCTCCAGAATTTATGAAGCATGTCGAATGTCTGCTGACTCCGCTTTTAGATACTAAGCTTTCTATATATAGCAGAAGCATTCGACATCTTTCGACTTTAAGCAACTGACGTGTTGATACTTATCGATTTAGTCTTTCTAATGTTGACGTATTAACTTTTCGGGTAGTCCTTTACACCGCAAAACTTTCTAACTTGCGCGAGTGTCAAAAGCGCGCTTGAAGTCGACAAATAGCCAGTATAATGGTAAGCGGTACAGATGCAATGCGCTCATGTAGTATGTGCGCTATTATTTAGCTTATGGTATTCAGACGTTATATTCCTCCAGTTACCACACTCCTGCAGGTTTTCCTTTCTCGCTAGATTTATGATTAAGCCCTCTGTGATCGAATCGGAGATTTTCTTTTTACTCCAAAGTCTGTCAATTATTGGTGTAAGTAACATCGCTGAGAGATTCAGCTTTATAGACTTTCATCAGGCACTGCGGTCTAGTACTTCGCCTCCTGCTTAGATCGCCAAATTTCAGAGCGTGGTAGTACCGCTAAAGATAAGTTAGTCTGAAGGGAGTTGGAACCGAATAATACACCTTCAGCATTTATCTCGACTCTTAAGAGACCTCTGTTTGTGATCAAATAATATGTTATTCGTTTAACCATAATTAAAGATCAGAAAGTCGTCTACATGGGCAAGAAATTAGTGTAGTTGAGTAGTTGTAAAGTAAGATTCTAGGAATAGATTCCAGACAAGGAATCTATGTATTTCCTTAGACAAGCCAAATGGTTTTACAGTTTGTATTTGTCAATTGAAAATTAGTATTTAGTAAGAAAAAGATACAAAAATTATTTTAAGCCTAAATATGCTTCTTCCCTAAATTAGTGACCTTTTTAGAAACATAATTTAGTTCTGTTCATAAATTCTAAGTTTTATTGAATCTGCCCATTGTAGGGCAGTTTTTTTAATATTATTTTCAAGTAAAAATTGAAAACCACTTTAAATGAAAAACTAAACGAAATATATTTTTCCCTTCTTTTAAGTTTCAAGTGTTTAAATAACTTGTGGTATTTGATGGCATTAAAAGATTGCAAATCTGTATCAAGTATTAAGAAATAGAAAATCCGTTAAGGCAACTGAAAATATTGACATCTTTGTCTATAAAATTGTGGCAAAAGAAAATATACAATGTAAAAGCAACATTAAATATGCAACAATATTGCACACAAAATTTCTAGTCGATATTTAAATCAATATTTGAAATTGAAGTCACAATGTTGATGTAAAGAGTAGAAAAGTAAGAGGAAACAAAATAATAATAAAATATTTATATTTAATTCAAGAAGACTGTTTTCGAAAAATAAATGAATATTATGGCTCTGTGCCACGAAAGAAAATTTCATTGGAACTTATAGATAGAATACAAAATTAAAATTGTTTTCAATATGAATGTTCGAATGAATAATTTTTTCTTTGAATTTATAAGAGGCCCTAAGAAAGTTAGAGTAGATTTACTACATAAAGTTTTTAAGGACACTTCGCTAACTAGTTCAAACAGCGTCATAAGGCAAAAAAAATAAAAAATTTTTTATAGAAAATTAATTCAAAGTTTTTGATTTATACAGAATAATTTTCCACCAAGAGGTGCGATGACAAAATATTTACATGAATTTTTTACGCAAGATAAAAAATGATATAAAGTTAATCCGGCGTTTTTGATTAAAAATATGCTTTTTGCGTTGCAACATTGTTTGAGGAAATAGATGATTTATTTCTTGCTAGTGATATGGATATTGAATAGAAAACAAGTACAAGAATCAAAAAATTTCTAAAATTTCATAATGATCTCTAGGATTTATGTAAAAAAATTTCATGCAATGATTTTCATATAAAATCATTGTGTATTTTATCATTGGAGTGGATTTATTCAATGGTTTCCTCATATAATTTGTTGCATGCCACTTCTGTGTTATGCGGATGAGTATGTAGTCAATATGATCACGGAAAAGCCAGCACGCAATTAAATAGAGGATTTTCGACATCTTTTATCCCACTTGTTTCAACGCTTCTTTTACCTTACAAAAATTCCATTCCATTAATCTAATTGAAGTGACAAACATTTGCGTTTTGTTGGCTGGTTTGATTAGCGGGGCAAACCGAAGAGTTGCGGGTGCACTCGGAGGCCATAGTTTTCTTTAATTTAATAGTTTTAGTGAAATATTTCTCAATGATTCTTGTCATCATACTATAAAATATTTCCCTTTATTTTTTTGTGTGCATATTTTACATAAAAGTATATAAAGTTCATGGTTATATTTCTACTATAATTATTAATTTGTCACGGTCTGTTAATTAATTAAATAAATTTTAATATTGCAAAAGGACTGAAATAAATGATTTTAATATCCTGACACACAAAAGCTCTCTATTTCGTAAAACTCATTAACAATTATTAAAAATACAAATTCAATTAAAAAAAACTCTTTATGAAAAGGAATGTAAAAACCAATTAAATTAAATGTGGTTTCTGATTAATTAATTTATATATGAATGAAAATATATAATTATTTGTATAAAACAGTAGCAAAATAAAAACCTTGTGAATTCTTAATTGTTGGTTAAGGCAAAATCTTTTTATAAACTACAACAAAAATAATTTGAGAGAGAAAATTTGCTTCAATATTAAATAATTTGTTTTAATATTATGCGTTTATATATATCGCATGCAAAACTAAAAATGTGAAAATAAGGCCAAGTGCATATTCACAAATTTCGACCGCTAAAGCATTGAGATCAAAATGAGGACTAAGTTCAAAATACGTAAAATAAATACAATTCTATTTCCAAGCAACCTGTGTACTGACTTGTCTAATTATCGTTGATATGTTAAAGCAGTTTGTATAGAAATGCAAAATGTTTTGTTCTTAATAATGCAAATGTATGTGTTATATAACGTGTTTTGGTGCAATTAAATTCCAACAATTACAATTTTACGACCTATTAGTATAATTTTAAAACTCAATTAGCCATCCCTGTTTTCCGCAAGCAACATGAAAGCATTAGAATAATGTCAAAAAGGCATAAGAAAGAAGTCGTTATATAAATGGGCATGACCTTTCGTAGGAACTGTAAAAGGATAGCTTTAAAAAAAACTTCAAGCAAAAAAGTCTCTGTATGAAAAAAAACCTGCCACAATGAATTCTTATTTATCTGCGTAGCCACTGTGCGTGAACATTTTAACTGAACGATTATTAGTCACTGATATGATGCATATAGTATAGTATAAGCTGTTGTTTCGAAGAATGCCACACTTGGCATTTGCTTAGCAGATGGGAAACCATATTTTCACTACCCACTTCATCACAGCTACGACATCAGGCATTACAAGGAAGTCCAAGGCTCTTAAAAGGTATGCATTACATCTAGTGACCCGCTAACTTTGCGGTAAGATCAGAAATATTATTACTTTTTATATTGATCGGTTGTATTTGGCACCTACTGTTGGAACAGTTCAGCATTCTTTTTTTGGCGATTTTGAAGTGTCATGTTTGAGGAAACTGTCATAAGCTCTATGTAGATTGTGTCTGAGCACACTATTTCTGGGTGAGGCATTTCACAGCTCTGCTTAAAGCAGCTTCGAAATCTGCCAATGTTTTTTTTATAGAAATCGAAAATTTATTATCCTTTGTAATGAAATTAAAAGCAGATCTGAATTTATATTTCAATAGTGATCTAAACGATCATAAGAATGACTCTAAGATCATAAGATCATCATTTAAAAGAAAAAAAAAATAATAATAATAAGAACGCTGATTCAGGGATCGAATTGATATTTCATACTTGAAGATGTGCCATCTCATCCGCAAAATTAGCTAGCGGTTCTGGGAACAGTTGTGCGTAGAATGAGCTTCTCATGAATCTAGCGATCCTGGATGGTGCTCACCGATTTTGTCATCCAGTTTTTTTTGTGATTTATTGAATTCCCATAAAGTCTTTATTGTGTCTTCATCTAAAGTTACTTGAATGTCCCTAAAAATTCGTGATAATTTTTATGACAAAGCTACTGTCATTTTGTATAATTGCGACTTATCGCTTTTGACAATAAATAAACCATATTGAATTGTATATCATTTTGTATAAAGGAAGACTACTTTTTAAATAGTACTCCACATATTTTTTTAAATATCAAGAAGGTAATTTATTTGCTAAAGTTTTTATATGTTCTTATAAAATCACAGATCTGTACCGAAAAGTTGTTAAAACTGCTACATTTAATGGCTTATGTGGCCTTATATTTCACTAGAAATTGAAACACTAAATAAAATGCGTTAGTTTCTTTAACAGGTTCACACACAATCATTTCATTACCACTCAAATGTGATTCCACCTTAATTAAACATTTTTAAAACCCAATTAACTGTTTGTCAAAATAATTCATATGTGCTTCCACATCATTGCCTCACTGAAACGGAAGTAACACTTTTAACTTCCGTTTCTACTTTCTATGATAAAATTATATTCCTTTAAAATATTTGCATAAAATATGATGAAAATAAAAAGCAATTGATTAGTGACTACATCATCTGCATCATAATCATAAAACTGTGTTCATATTTTATTAATGACAGCACTCTAATCATTGATAGAAAAATATATATTTAAAATATTCTATTTATATAACATAAAATAGACATGTGCCCTCAGAGTTTACAACAAACTTGTCTTCATAATGAATGAACGTTGGAAACGGATTTTCATTGAAAAAATCATGTTAAAATATGCACAAACTCTTGACTTGAGCACCCTCTTGTAATGAATTTTCTTTTGAAAAAATATTAAAAAGTACTTTTAAGTACAAGGAAAGACTACTTTTATTGGATTTTGTCATAGAGAAGACTTATTAATAGTAATTGATCATTTCATATGCATATTAAATGTATTGAGATAATTATGAATCAAGAGGTATTTTAAGCATTTTTTAAAGAGTGAATTGTAATTGATTTCAAAAAAAGAAAATCAAATCTTTTTTAACTTTGTCAATCTATTTAAGCTTGTATTAGACAAAAGTACAGGATGAATTGATGTCTGATCAAATGTAGTATGAGAGCTCTGCAATACAAAATAAATAAAGTCTCACATACTTGTATTGCATATTTCAGATAAAAATTCTGTTAACTTGACTTCCAGGGAAGTCGAAAAAATGCGATAGTGGATATTTGGAAGCAATAAAAATGCCAAACTTTTTTTTATATTGTAATATACTTGTTTTAATAATACAAATATTTTTGCACCATTTTAGCTTAAGATTAATAAATATGTGTATGTAAAACTTTAGCCATTGGCATACAATTACTGTTTTAAGGACATGTAAATGTAAATTTACATTTTGTATATTTTATGCTCTTCCTTTTGTTTTTGAAGGACATTAAGTCAAAAAATTATCTTGTTCCTTGCTACCGTAACATGAGATTGACTATGTCACCTGTCAACTACGTACTTCACGACCACACATTTAATTGATTCCTATTCTCACAACTCGTATTAATACAAATTTGTATAAAATAAATTTACGGATCAATGTTGTTCATACCTACAAATAATTACAATTCATGGTGTTTCCTTTAGCATACATAAGTATGTGTTATTTGCAAGCAGGTTGTAGTAGCAAGGCACTCATTTATACTCGCCAATCTTTTCGGAAAACAAGGAATAAGGAATTGCAAGGTTGAGTCCTTCTTGGTTAGCACGACGAATGGTAACAATGTTAGTATTCACACACGCAGCAAAAGCACTCTATTGTGCTACATTTCCTCATTATTGAGGGGTACAATTACAAACAAGCTACTAAAAAAAAGTTTGAAGTACCTTTGGGCTTTAAAATAAATAATTTAACAGTTGTCACAACTAATGGTAGGAAAGGTGCAGCTACACATGCAATGTATTTCATAATAGGAAATAACCGCAAGTAAAAACTTTCCTCTGGATATGTTGTGGCGTAGTGTAGTGGGTAAAGTGGTTGCCCACAACACCAAGTACCCCAGGTTCATTCCCTGACAGAGGAGAAAAATTTTTCACTATGGTGTTTCGAGTTTTAAAATTAACTGGCTTCAACCTCCTTCCCAGGAAACAAGGCGGATAACATGACAAAAGTCAGCCAAGCCACCACCCCCTGGGAAAAAATGTAGGAATCAAAGATTAGCAAGGTTGCCTACCACTACACCAAAGTACATAGAGGGCGTTTGTTCGTAGGCAACGACAGTTGGCATCCCTATTATCCTAGGACCTGCTACAGCAGACAATTCATTTACTTAGCTGGAACAACAAACGATTAACGAAACTGATACAAAGCAAAAAATAAATAACAATTCGAGCAACAACTCGTGTAAGATGGAGAGATACTTTGTGGAAGCCAAATGTTCCCAAGAGCGGTAATGGAGATAAAATGTCAAACAAACATAAATGTTGTAGTTTCTTTCTCCATACAAAGTCATATTATTGCCGAATTCATCTACCTTAGATCTACATCACGGCCAGTATTAAAAGTCCTCTTCAAAGCTTTAATCATTCCTCACTGAGATTTTTCCAAAGCAGACTCTGAACTCTCCTACTTATATCTTTATAAGCTTTAAACAGGATCGCCCTAATGTATTCAACACTTATTTGTTGTGAGTTAATCTTGTTACATTGAGTGCATTATATGCATATAAGCCTGTGGAGGTCCCAAACACGCTTTTGCAAATGTTGGCTTAATAGTTTATGTGGATTATAGCGTTACGATATAAGGTAACAGGTAAATGGTTTGCAAAACAGTTGCTAAAAAGGGATGCAAACACATTTATTTTTACCCAAACGCTTGGCTGATTTGCGTGATGTAAAATTGGAAATCAATCAAAATTTGGTATGTACAACGTGAGTGGCGCTTCATGGTTTGGGAATTATTAAAAAATAAACAATTTTCCGAAGTCTTTTACTTATAAAAAATAAAAGAAAGAAGCACTCTCATTAAGGAGATTTTTTCCTCTTACTAACGTTTTGTGCATTCGTGGCTCAACATTGATTTGAGCAACAAAATATAAACTTTTGAAAGGATCTATACATTGAGACAAAATACCCAATTGAGAAAAATTTGTAGTTAAAAAATCATTACTTGCAAAAAGCTTTTTACTTTAATTTTAAAAAGTGTTACTAGTCATTTGAATTTTTTCATTAATATATGCGATTAAAAATTATAAAGTTGTTGAAACATTTTTTCCATGCATTCATTATCTTGCAAAGAATAAAATTCTAAAATAAAAACCCTTTACCTCCATATTTCAATTTTATGAATTTCATAGACTGTGAGTGTGCGAATTTTGGTGTCTAAAAAATAAACTTCGGGTTCGTTTTTTTGGAGAATGTAATGTCTTACAAGAATTTGTATGCAAAAACTTTTTATCTCAAACGGTGAAAATAATGAAAACGAAAAAGAAATTTTTTAGGTGATTTCTAATTGCTGCGACACGTTTTAAATTGAACTTAAAATATTTCCCATTCGAAGAATTTTTGTTTCCTAGGAAATAAATCCTCGTAAGGCCATACATTTAATAGGTTAGTTTTTTTTGTCTAACCCTACTTAACATTCCATCGGCAAAGTGAAATAAACCAAAAACATTTAATTTTACCAAATCCAAAACTAAAGGCCAAAATGTTATTTGTTGAACACTCATAAAGTCGTACGCCAAAAAACGGAAATGATAATGTTTCGTCATAATAAAATGTCTTTTTTCAACTGCTAGACAAAATAAATATCTACCATCAACAAAACACAATGAAAACTTTCCAGACAGTTTCCTTCGACAAAGAGCGAAAATCCCGAAAAATTCATTCATGTAAATGCAATATATAAAAGCTTCAGATAAATAATAAAAAAAAATCATGCCATGGAAAATGTTTTAATGAAAGGGTTTTTAATCAACACTTAACATGATGAAGATTTTAATGAGCTTTGGAAATAGTTTTTATGCCACAAGTTACAAGAACTATAAGGCATAAATACTAAGCAATATGATATTGTTTTTAAGTTTCCAAGTAGACAATGATAAAAGTTAATTCTAGTTTGTTAATAAAAAATAAATTGGAGTTTTGTTTGAATAAGAACAAAAGCATGGCTCTCGAAAACTTCATTATTGATATAAAAAAAAAATTCGGCTGGCTTCACTATCGCATTCTTATCTGCTGTTAAGACTCTCAATACCATTCTAAATAGTAAAAACAGACAATTTCAAATTCATTAACTTATATATGCTTTATGTACAGTATTCTAGGAACTTTTGTCATCATAATAGCTAAATGTAACGATAGTGCCACAAGTTTAAAAAGCGAAAAATTAATTCGCTAATAAAAAATAACCATAATATTTCAATTGCATAGTTGTTCTTTTAAAAGCGGACTTTGACAAACTTTTTATTTATAATTTTTCACTTTCTCTAATTCTTAATATCAAAGGACAGACTATTGATTATCGATGCCATATTTCAACTCTTCTTACACACCAAACAGTTCAGGGGACAGTGCTGATGCACTGGGTGAAATAACTTAGATACACTTAATACGTATTTTATTAGCTTAAGGCTTTAAAGCCATTACCAACTTGTGATCGCGGGTAATATCGGCATGATATGTGCGCTCGAATTTTACTTTCTATGCATATATTTTGCATTCAATGTAGCTTTTCGTGTTTCCATGTGTGGAAATATTGTCTCAGCTTTCACAAAATCGCCTGTTTGTCATACCTCCATGAAATGTTCTCCGTTAGTAATTCGATTGCTTGTGGAGTGACTATCCATGGCCTGATCAAATCTTCTGTTCAAACATCCACTAAGATAACGACAACTCGCCTGATTGATTGAACGTAAAAATCCTTATCAACATCCTCTACTTCTTCAATGGACGTATGGCATTCGATCATAGTAATGTGGGTGTTGAAGGAGATTAGGAACCGAGCAGTTACGGTTGCTTATTGGGCACCATGTTACAATGGCTTTATTCATGCACAATTAGACACTACCATTCCTTCCTCTTTTCATATCTATCATGAGCATTGTGGATAATTATCTCACCACTTCTAGAACAACTTTGACCGGATCCTTTCCATTCTATAATATATGTAACATATCATCTTTTAATATCAACTTTATGTAATTTGTTCTTTTAAATGGACAAGAACCTTAGAACTATCATTCACAGTCCTAACTTTCCGTTAAGCGAAGCAATATCCTCCCTCCTCATACCTTTTCCATTATTCGTCACCACACTTTGACTCTTAATAATTATTCCATTTGTTCTTATTTTAGTAATAATTTTGTTTTATATAACACATCGTTCAAAATCAATTAGTTATTGTGCTCGAGAAATTAAAATCTTTTAAAAGTATTTCGTGCTCAATAAATCAGTACCGATAACGTAAAAGCTCATTTTAGTCATTATTTTGTAGTCTTGGAGAAGATAATTTTTCAAGTTTAAAGTTGATTTTTAAAAAGGAATTTACTTTTCAACGTAGGGTATTATATACTCGTACGTTCTCTCGCGTCTTATATTGGCAATAAATTGTTTTACATTTCACAAATTATCACATGCCATATCATAAGTTAGTGTTCCGAATGAACTTGTACATTGAAAAGACACAAAGAGAAATTCATAAGACCGCAACTTTCTTAAAAATTGCGTCAAATGAAAGAAATTTTGTTTAGAAGTACTTTGGATGTAGCGAATCGTAACGGTGCTATTAGGTCATTCTGATTATAAGTCGACTAAAGCACTTATTCCTTGTTGCCACAGATATATTCTCTCTAACTTTAACATCCTCTAGCAGGGTTCTGCAAAACCCATTCCTAATGCCGGTTTTATATAGAAAAGTTTATTGCGATCTCCTGTACACATACAAAGAACAGAACAGAAAATCTATTATATATTTGATTTGCTTTCATATAAACAGGTAGACATAAGCAAAAAAAAAAAAAAATATGAGGTACGAATATTTGTAAAAGTTTATGCTTATGAATTAGTCATAGTTTAATTTCTCATTGAGATTAAAATTGTCTTATTTTTATGTCATTGGGGCATAAAATGCCCAGCGTTACTTCCGAATATCTTATCTAGTACTAGTCTTATTTTTATGTCATTGGGGCATAAAATACCCAGCGTTACTTCCGATTATCTTATCTAGTACACGTTTCAATATCAAATCAACGGAAGCTAAAATGTTCACCTAATAATTTATTTATTTGCGTACGTGTATAAATTTAATTCATGCCATTCACTTTAAACGGAAACACTTTCATTCTTATGACTATTTTAGTCAATAACATACACAAACTGGAACATAAATTAATCTGCTTTCAAATAAACTCTGACAGCAACAGACCCACAAAATTTATTTAAAAAAAATATTCTCAAATGTAAGGAAAATAAAAAGTCCTTCCAGTGTTCCTTCTAAGTAATTTAAAGGCTGTGTGCTTATTTCCTGGCAGACAGCATTTATTTCTAAACAAATGATGGCCAACATCATTTAGTGTCTTCAAATGTTTTCGAAGATACTTAAGCGAGCACACACACATACCTACACACACAGAAGAATTGAAGTAAAGCATATTCGTAGGTAAAGAAAGTTCAACACATGTGTCTCGTTTAAGGAAAAAATTATATACTAGTCATGCCTCCTACTCTAGCTGCTGCTGGTCATTTGCAACGTTTCTCAAATATTTGGGTGTTATTTATTTATATATTTCTTCCAAATGTGTTCAGCTGTTTGTATATTATAATAGAAATTTTGTTGTTAAGAAAAACCAAAACAAAAAAAAAAAATCAAACGGATATTGCATATCCTTACAATGAACTAAAACACTGAAAATAGATTGTTTGTTATGGCTGTTATTTTTTTCCTTCCCCTTTTTTGTCGGCATTTGAAAGTGTTGGAAAGGATTCAGTATGAATTTTTCTCTTACAACTACATAAAGCCAGTCATCATTTGATTTAATGTTACTGCTTCCGTTTGCGCCATAAACTTGAGCCTTAAACTAGATTCTTTTTTGTCTGTTTTTATTTTTCTACAACTTCTACTACCAACTCAACATATTGTGTTGTTGTTGTTGTTGTCTTTTATTTCTCTACGCCAATTGTTTGGTTATGGTGGAAAGTTATATAACGTGTGTGTAAGTGCGTATGTTGCTGTATTAATGTATCTGTTTGTAATTGTTAATGGCTTTCAATTTATAATATAATTGATGGCTTAGGAGAGATGAAAATACACAGAGAAATTTTAAGGCAAAACAAAAACTTTTTCCGATTCTATATTACAATAAAATTATGTCTAAGATATTTAATTGATTTTCTTCCTCATTATGTAAAATTCTGCAAAGTGAGTAGCATGACTCCAACTAAGTTTAATATACTATTTTTCAGCCGATACGATCGCCATACAGAAAATATAAAATACATGAAATAAGCATGAAACAAAAAATATATAAACTTTTTACAATATTTATTAAAATCTTTCGGAATACTCTCTCAACTAATTGTTCAAAAGAATTTTTGATACTTTGAAGTGAAAAAATGGAATTTATTATCAAGGAACAACATTTTCCAATAGGGAATTTTTCAGCTTCCTGTGGAGAGTCAAGTTAACAAAATTTTGTTAAAATGGATTTGAAAATATTTTTTTCTCGTTTTTTTTATAAAAAAAAAAAATAAATACTTTTTTAGGTCCATATAAAAAGATCATTTTTCTTCAATCAATGTGTGATGAAGTTACTTTCGTGTAAAGAAAAAGAAATCTTGACTACAGGCAAGAACAAGTTTATTTTTAAAAGTATATAGCCAGCCCTAATTTATTATAAAATTATTTGCATTACAAAAAAAATAAATAAAATAAAATAAAAAAAAATTAAGGGTATTTTTGTAAATATAATGAACACAGCTTCCAAATCGGTCAATGTTAAAATAATTAGAAATAAGCACTACTTCCTGATCCGAATCTTAATATTCTTATAGTATTTTTTAAATTCTATTTTTACTAAATTGCTGTGTGCTAAGTTGCTTATTTACTTACATTTCAGTAAACTTTAGCCATCATGTTTAAAGAGCAGTAAAACCCGAATGCTTATATATAACCTCGCAAACATCAAACATGATGGTTAAAGTGTACTAATGTTTTTGGTAAGTGCCAATAAAATACAGGCATATAAGCGGCTTATCCTACAGTTCATAACAAAAAAAGTCGAATTATTTTTTTAAGGGCTTTGAAACCATGTATCGAAACCCTTGAAAAGTATTAATTTCATTACGAAGCACAGTTGCTTATAACAGGCAAACTTTTAACAACTATAGCTGAGAATAAAATAATTTAAAGAGGACACCATTAATCCTAAAAAATATTTAGTTTCATATGAAAGAAATTATTCGTCTCCAACTTAACGGACAACTTTCGTTATTTTTCCTCAACTTATTACACAAGATGTATAAAGAAATTTAGAAGAAAAAATTAACTTGAAATTTTTTATGCCACATATTTATGATCCTAAGCGTTTTATAAAGAGTTTAGCTAAACATATATTCAACGCATAAAAACATAAAAACAAAAATTTTACTTATTTATTTACTTTACTCTTCTCATCTACTTCCGCTCATCCTTTCACCATTTAACAAACAAACCTTTCAAAAAATATTTGGCATAGGAAGGAGTTGTGTTACATGTGAGTCACATCAGCTAATGTGTTACTACTGTTGTGGTGCCTTGAAATATGGCGCTATTAAGGGCTACTTATTGAAACATGGAACTCCAACAACCACTTAACACAAGCTGCTTGGATAATATTTTACAAAATAAACGACTATACGTATGTTGCTGTTTCACGAGCTTTATTTTTCTTCTTCATATATATTTCTGAGAATATTTTATGTATATTTTATTACTTTTTTGCGTTGTAATATGTAAGAGAAATATATGTATGTGTTACAAGTAAATAATGCAGCTATTGATAGAAAGTTTATTTATGAATGGTATTTCCTTCGGCCTTACAATTCATGGAAGGAGGTTAAAATATAACCTCAACACATTTTTTTCGCGGAATTATGTAACACTCCTGCAAAAGCAATAAGAAAAATACATACAGTTCATTTGGATAATTTTTCCCCTTAAAATTTTTTGTTTTTAATTAAAAACATCACTGCGATTTGCCAAGTATCAGTAATTGGAAAATATCCTAAAACCGTGAGTATGAAGTTCTGGTTACATATACTCAAGAAGATTTTTCTCTCCTATTTGATTACAAAATAATAAAATAAAAAATATAACGATGGTTCAAGGAATTCAAACCAAATTAAATGGAGTTGTGCGTCCATCATTTACACATGTTATATCTGAAGTAGTGAAAACTTTACATGTCGATAAGTGGCCAATTCACGTATTTAAAACAATTATTAAACGTTTTTGATATTTGACATAATTTGTGTAAAGAAGGACAAACAAATAAGTAATAATGAGAAATATAAATTTTTTAGGTAAAATTTTACTTTAAATATCATGAAACTTATTGGATTTTAATAATATTTTTACACTTTAAAAAATAAATCGGTAAAAAATAAAAGTCACTCTTAAAGAATGACATTTTCATAGCTTCCAAAGTATCCGTTACAACATTTTTCTAACTATTGTAGTTACTAAATGAAAACTGTTTTTTCACTTAGGAGCTCAAAAGGGTTATGTTTTGTTGGTTGTAGAGCAATAATTAAACAAAAAACAAGTCTATGGCATTAAATAGATAACTTGTAACTAAATATAATGTTTTTATCTTAAAAGAAATAATATTACTAATATTTTCATATTAAAGGGAGCGCACAACAAGCCTTCGCTGGCTTCAGTGTATGTCGTATGACATGGGCTATCACACCCCTCCAATCAACCTAACCTAACCTAAATTAAAAACTCTCGCAATTTTTATTGCATCAAAATGTCTGATGTGAAATATCTGCAAATATCATTTGATGAAGTACTTCCAAGGACTCGTTTTTTCATAACATCATGACCATAGAATCATATCCAATGATTGCGATCCAAAAAAGATAACTTACACTTACACTGGCGAGCCGATGTTGAAATTATTTGAGAAGATTCCCATTTTTCTTACTTCCGGATTTCAAGTACTGGATCTTATTTATATTTTGGAAGTAACTATTTCACTGGGAAATTTTTTGTAATAAAAATCAGTTCAAACATTCAAAATTTACTTAATTTTTTTTATAGCAAAAAAAAAAACAATATAAAAAACTCATTCATACTTTTCCAATTTGGGCGCCAAACTTGCTATAAATTTTTCCTTTTACGTATGGTATCAGTTTTAACAGCTGGTCGCAATTTTTGCATAGAAATTTTATTGTTTGTTTTTTTATTTATAAATTCCATGCTGCTTGTTTAAAATTTATTATTAAGTATATTTTGCCGAAATAAAAATATTAAAGAAGATGAATAAAAGTAATAAATATAAGGATTCTTGCCTTTCATGCAATTTTTGCGAATATTGTCAGTTGTTTCCCTAATTTTTATTTATTGAATCTTCAATATAAATTTAACTAACAACAAGTATTCCAATCTTATATACATAAAATTAATGATAATTTAAGTCCAGCCAATGTCAGACCCATAAAAGAAATACGTCTCTGGAGTGGTTGTCCTCATGTGACTCGTCTTTGGCTAAGAGCGAATATGTCATTTCTTCTCTGCCGAGTGTGGCATCTAAAGTTTAAATGATTTAGTTAGGGGGCATTTAAGTTTCTTTATATACTTAGATTTGAAGAAATTATTTTTTTTTTATATTTAAAAAAAATATCATGAATGCCGAGAATAGAGTTACACGGATTTGTGGAAGAAATTCAGATTCTTAATCAACATTTTGTCAAGTCTACCTGCGAGGAAGTTACAAAAAATCGCTAATGGATCGTGAAAGCAATAAAATGTCGTTCCTTGAAAATGACTTCCAATTTTTCACTGTGAACACTAGTTTACTTAAAAAATGTGATAAAGCCAAAGCTTTCTCTTAATTTCAATTAAGTTTAAAATAATTGACGATTAAAATTTACAATACGAATATCCTTTCCTTTATAAATATTCCTTTTTAATTTCGTTTTTAAAATATTTGCAATTTTTCAATTTTCTCTCTTACTCTTTATTTAGGTGATAATATTCAAAACTTTTATGAATTTGCTTTGTTCATAAAGGTTTGCATTAATTGCATTTGTTAGAAAATTAAATAAATTCAATCAAATATTTATGCTTTTAGAAGTTTACCAAAATATCCATTTACCTAAAATCTATGGAAGTTTTTTTTGCCAAATTGCTTTTATTGCTGCAAAATGTTTACATTATTTCAAGTAATATATCTGAGAAAGACTTATAAAATGTAAAATAATCAATGATAGAGAATATTTTGACAATACACTTGAGACTAGAAATGTGATAAAATGTTTCAAAATGCTTTCAAAATTTACATGAAAATCCATTTTATATAAAGTGGTTATAACCGCACAGATGGATTTAATTTAACTTTAATTGAACAACACCAAAGAAAATGTTCCGTATACACTTCAATGGGTTTGTTGGTAAATATGGCTTAAACATTATTGTCACTATTGTCAGTTAAGTGCCTAGGAGCTCTTGGAGACTAGTAGCTAGTGCACTACATCAGTAGTCGCAGAGTCGTAGGTTCGATTCCTGCCGCAGGTTGTGAGTATTTGCGGCTTTTTCCCTTCTTTGCCCTTCTGTTACGATTTTTCATTCCCTATCTATCACAGGTATCACAGAGGGACAAAATCATGGCTCCCAGTGAATATTAGGTGCACATTTCACCTACCCAAAGTAAAACATCGAGTGTGCCAGCCGTGTCTGGCGACTAGATTTCATATCGAAGGAATCTAAACAGTTGCGCTAACTACTTGCTTGAATGGCAGTAACAAAACAGACTTTGTAAATCTCAATTAGAATTTACTTATAATATAATATAAATTATTTGCTAATTCAGTTCCTTTTTTATATTCTACTTTCCTCTAATTGTAATTTTAATTTTTTTTCATATTATAATTATTAAAATTTACTGCGATATTCGCCTCAGCTCATCATTTGAAGAATGTGAATTTTAAAAATTTTAAAATATTCAACCTCATCAAAAATTGGTATACAATGTGAGAATTATCTATCGTATATGATTATTACAAAATATATGATCATAGTAGTCTTGGAATGTTTTTTGACCGCGGCTACGCCTCAAATAGTTCATTCGCTGGGTCCAATTTCGGCATACACTCTCCATTATATCGGACAGTATCTCACGAACAAATTCTTCAATATTGGATTCCATTGCGTCAACCCTTGGCTATAGACCTGAACTTAACATAGACGCTAAATGCCACAATCTAGGAGGCCAATTGACCGGCCCCAAAACGTGAAATAAAGTTTTCACCGAACTCGTCTCCCAATTGGGCCACTGTTTCGCGTGCTGTGTGGCATGTAGCACCGTCTTATTGAAACCATATATCAGCCAAGTCCAGCTCTTCTATTTTGGGCAAAAAAAATTTGTAATCATCGCACGGTAGCGCTCGCGATTCACAGTAACGTTCCTGCCTTCTGTCTAATGATGCCGCCGGCCCATAATCCACAACAAACATTGCATTTTTCTGAATACAATGCTTCTGGCTGCTGTTCACACCAAATTCGTCAATTTTGCTTGCTCACGTATCCACTCAACCAGAATTGAGCATCGTCGCTGAACATAATTTCCAATAAAAACAGTGGACGATGCATTTTCTTACTTATAAATTACTTTATTTAATTTTTATTTTTTTTTCTTGTGGTTAAAGCTTTAACGCTTTTAACTGACGATGGGTATTTTTCGTAATATTCCTAGTTGTTGCGAGTTAAGGCACTACTCTCATTTGATCAGTGCATATGCCGACTCATCAGTTGATCTTTAACTATTTTGTTTGAAGAGCATTCATTTAGACTTGAATTTTATTTTATATGTTGTGTTAGAAATATGTACATTCAATGTCTAATAAAAATTTCTATTATATTTATTTGCTATATTTATATCATTGCAATTCCAATTTGTTTGTACAGAACCTACAAATAATAAGTGTTGACTCGCTTAGCAATTGATGCTTTTTAATTGTTTATTGTTATCCTGTGAATTTTGTGGTTGTGTATATTCAACTTTGCTTGGTAGCTTCTGGTTCGAGAGTTGCTTTTTGCTTGATATTTGAACTGCATTTTTACATTCAGCCTTATTTCCACTTGTTACTTCTCTCCTGCTCTCACTGCTTCACTTCCGTTGTCGATTTTCTTCTGCCTATTGGTTGATTAATTGTTTTTCATTTCAGTTTATTGCTTCAAACTTTCAAGTAGAGCTTATATGAGCCCGCTTTTGGGTTATCATATAACCCGTCAGATGTATTGTGCATGTAGTGGTCCTATGACTTGGAGTACTAGATCCATTCTGTTGCCGTGCGAGGTATCTTAAGAGATTATTTAACTTTGACACCGATACTTCGTGAATGTCGTCCATATACCGGACGCTCAGAATTCATTGTTTTTTATATCCTAGGCAAGATATTCGCAAAGGAAGTGAAATACCGTTTCTGTTTTCCTACATCCTAGCAGCTATGACAATAGTAGTTAAATGGTAGTACAAATTGCATTGCGCTGTTCATATTGTAGGAAGGCCACATCACCCTTACAACGTTCCATTTGTCGAGATTATTACCACGTTTATACGCACGTCTTATTTGCAAATAGAACTATTTGCAAATAACTAATTCACTGTTTATACGGGAAATTGCATACAGAACTTATGTTATTATTAGTGATGCCATGTGACGAAAATATGATTGTTTGGTAAGTAAAACACAAAAAACGTTCATGAAGTGGCAACGTCTTACTTTTTATTTGCAAATAGTGTCGTTATTCACGACTTGTTTAAGTGAGTTAATAAGTTACAATAAAAAAGTTATACGGCAACATTCTTCTTTTTTATTTGCAAATAAGACGTGCGTATAAACGTAGTATATGCCATTTATTATCAGCCGTTTGCATGATGAGCTTAAAGAGTCTGATTTTAATAGTCGCAAGCAGAATTGAAACTAACAACGCATTGGAAATGTTCAAAACAGATCCTAATCTAACTAACTCACCTGCCTGTTCATTACTAAATGCTCTTTATGTACAGGAATCCAAACTGAGATAATGTCAGAAAGTCGACTTAGCCTTTGCAGCTCTTCCCAAAACTGCCTGACCAATAAAAACGAGGTAATGAAGCTTTTCAGAGACAGAAGTTCAGCCAGGCGTTCGAGAAAAATTCCAATATTTCTGCTTGCCTCGTAGGTGGCGTATATTTCAGCCTGCTGCATCTATCGGGGAGACGATATAAATTGCTTATATTAAGGTTCTAACTCCATCAGTATAAACCTTGTCATCTGACTTCACTCGTCTGAAATGTCAACTATTGTAGTCTCGCAAAGAACGTCCAAGAGAATATGCACTTGATAATGTGCCACCTGATTCTGCTGTATTTGATCTGTCTCCAGCATAGAACACCTATAGACCTTCTGTTAGAAGACCTGAAATTAAATAATAATTTAGGGCGAATATTATTTGTTACAATGGATGTAATACATTTTCTTCCCCTTAAAGCACCACATGCTCATGTAAATATTATTTATATTATTTACCACGTTTTTTTTTGTAGGCTCAAATTGCAAGAAGTTTGCATCCTTACATGTTCTTATATAAACACACAAGGTTGAGAGGTTTTCAAACACAATGGTTAAAAGCCTACTGCTGAAATGACATTGGCCACAAGAAAATGCTTCCAAGAGAAATATTTTGTAATGAATTGTTCCTAAGTCCCTATTTATGTACGGAATAAATGACCTATAGATTTCAAATAAAAGAAACCTTGAAATATTAATTACTTTGTTAGATAAAATATATAAAACATTTATTTGTCATGCGTGTATGTACGAGTAATATTTCTAAAACCCATACATAATTATGACCATCACGTATGAAAACAAATGTATTATCCTTGATTTCAGCACATATCCTTTTGAAAAAAAAGGACAAATTACAAAACAACATACGTGCGTAGTTATTAATTGTTCCAAACAAAAAAAAAACAAGAATTATTGAACATTGACCGCTTTTACATAACACATATGTGTTGATGACGTATAGCAGCGACAATTGTTTAGAATTGAGCAATTATTTGCAGCCATTTGTAATAAATTAGAAAATAGGGCATACCTTGTTAATTGAAAAAAATGCAGTATTTAGCGAACTTAGAACAAAAAATAATTTCGAATTAAAGATAAATTTTAATAAATTTTAGAAGCAAAATTTTTCAACTTAAACAGCTTTAGAAAATATATGGACAGGCAAAGAAATAAGTAAACGGATGTTCTGATGGACGGATGGTCAGATGGAAAAAACTTGGAACACTTTGAAGAATTTCGTGAATAAAACGCCAGTTTATAAATCTATAACGATATAAATTCTTAAAGGACACCCTTAACATTTGCCAAGACGGCAGTCTCTCCCACCATTTCTTTCCCACTACATACATACATAAATACAACATTAACCAATCACTACTTAAATACTAAAATCTCAAAACTGCAAATTTGTTATGGTGGTGACATATTGAAAATGGCAAGAAATTAATTAAGATTAATGTAGTGAATCCACTGTCAACTCCCACAATAAAACAAACATCAGTAGCGTCCACCCATGAAAGTCTACCTCAATATTCAATAATTTTAATTGCATTTTCTCTCTTGTTTATCACCCATGAGATTTTCTTTTAGTATCATGATTGAAAATAAAAATCGTTTAAAATTAATATGACTTTGTTTTAAATGGTACAAAAAACGAGAGTTATTATTTTGAAATATTAAAATTGGTTTTATGGCTGTTTTTTTTGTGGAAACTTATTGAATGAATTGTTGATGTTTTGCAAACAGCATATAAGCTTGTGTGTTTGTAACATTTTTTCAAACAAAAATATGTATGTTGCAGATATTGTATTGTCTGCATGATTCTCATATCATGGCTTGTAATCTATACAATTAATTTAATTAATCTGTGGTTTTTATGCTTTATATTATCCCAAGCAAAAAAAAATTTTTTTGCCCACCATCCACCAGTAATCGAATAATAAATTGGAAAATATAACAATCAATAAATCGCTCTTGGATATTGATGAAGTGGTATCATGTAACTATAGGAGAGGGAGGACTTGCAGGAACATTGATTAATAAAATGTATGCACTTGACACATTTTCATTGTTTGCTATAAATAAATGAAACATATATTTGGAGTGAGAACAATACGAAACATAAAGAAAAACCACCTTTCAAGGGTATTAAATGCAATTGAAGGTGTAGATAATAAAACTTTACCGAAATATTCAGCTGAAAACATCTTATTCCACTACCAGGAAAGGCAGGGAAATGATGTTCGACGAAAATGACTTAGTTCAACTAAATTATTAGTTGCACCATTTTGCATTTATCTAAAAGAAAATGCTTAAATACTCAGATTGCGTTTTCCATAGTGGAAATTTCTTTCGAGGAACAAGAAATTTACTCATTTTTTATAAGTAGAAATAAGGAACATTTGCCATTTTTCGAGGACATAAACTAAATAAATTTCTATAATGACATCAATGGTTTGTTTTGAATAAGTGCGAACCCTTAAGTACATTTGAAGTTTTGATTAATTTCCAATGTTCAAGTGGAATTTTGAGACGAAAACTCATAGTAGAATTTTATCGCAAATACCACTACTTCGCTGTTTAAGGGGAATTTTTCGCCTCTCCTTAAAAAAAGGGGCAAATACCCATACGTCGAACACTTAGAGTCTTAGAATTTAAAGTTAGAGGTTCCATAGAAATTTTCCTTATAGTGTTGTACAATAAATGCGATTTACACCTTATATTTAAAACATAAGAGTTAAAAGTATTGATTTATTTCCAATGCTCAATTGGAATTTTCAACTTTTGTGTGTTCAACTAAAACTTATTTCAGAATTTTATTGCAAATGATGTTTCGTAACATTTCCAAATCCTACATCGCTGTTTAAGGCGATTTTTTTTGCTCTCTCTTTAAAGAAGGGGACAAAAAAGACACATACATCGAAGGCTTATAGGTTTAGAATATAGACCCATAGGGTTAAAATGTTCCATAGAAATGTTCGATATAGTGTTTTACATACAACACAAAATACACCGTATATTTAAAACATAAGGGTTCAAATTGGTGCTGAATTTCGGGCCTTAGCGCATTAGTCGACCTATAGTACAATTATATAAAAAATATTTTTATAAAACCTTTAAGACCGCTACATTCATGTTTAAGGAGAAGTTTTTGCCCCTCTTCAAGTAAGCGGACAAAAAAAGACTCATACAGGGAAGAGTTATAGAAGTGGAATGTTCAACAAAAATTTGCTCTGTAGGGTTTTATATAAAACTGCTTAAATGCACTTTATACCTTATGGATTTTCTATGCCAACTTGTTATATTAATTTGGAAATCGGAAAATTTTTTCAAAAAATTATATATATATTAATTGTGTGAGTCGCTCAAAAGGAATTATAATAATAATTAAATAGAACTTTGCATAACAATTTACAGAGACAGACTTCTGACTCTAAACAACACTGCATTTTATTTATAGAACTAAGTTAATATGTTAAGCACCAATTTATTTCAAGATTTTTGTTGATCATAATGGTTTTTTGTAGTCGAAAAATAGTAAAAAAAGGTGCGCAATTATACAAAAGCTTGATGCCCTTTGGGAAAAATGGACTCCGGATACGGAATTAGTGTCAAAAACTATTTTAGGGGACTTTGCTTGCTGAAGCATTCCTGTGTATTTATCACTCGTTCTAAATTGTATTCTAATATTATTTGTATTTGTAATATTTTTTGTGCTATCAAAGACTAAACTATAACTAAAAAGACTAAAACTTTTAAGGAAATGGTATGTAATCCTGTAAGATATTAAATGTTTTAAGCGATAAATAGATTTTCTTATAAATTCATCAAAAAACCTTTTAAAAAAGAGCCATTATGTAACATAGCAATTGATAAATATTTAGAATTGTTTTGAAAAACAATATAAAATTATTGTGAAAAACACATAAAATAAATAATTTCAAATACTTGCCAATTTATTCTAATAAAGTTTTGCAATTTATTGATTGTAATGTTTACATCTTCATATAATTTTCACTTACATATCGTGCCCCTACCGTAAAAAGAGATGGTTATATTGGCAGTCGATAATTTACGATCACTATATCTGAAAATTTTAT
The DNA here is from genome assembly GCA_963681545.1 of Germaria angustata. Classification (NCBI taxonomy): domain Eukaryota; kingdom Metazoa; phylum Arthropoda; class Insecta; order Diptera; family Tachinidae; genus Germaria; species Germaria angustata. Next base: position 94,029,221 of record OY813000.1, read on the forward strand.
AATCGTTCCAATAGGCAACACAATTACGCTGTAAAATTTTGTCTGTGCCCCTTAAGCTTTTTTTGGCTGTTAAGTTACGATATATACTCGTAACTTTGGTTTCCACCACAAAAGTCATCTGGTTTATTCCTCCATTTATTTACAGAATAATGTTCCACAAAACAATTCCAAGTACTATTATGAAATTTAACCTTCTCTTATATATTTTCACAAACGAACAATCATATATTTTACCAATATTTACACGTAGCTTTACATGCAGAAGCATTTTCGTTTTATTCGTCTGTTTATTTTTAATATTTAATATTGCTAAAATGTTTTGATGACAATATTTTCAGTAAGTCTACATACAAATACATGCACACAATTCGTGGTTGAATTTATTATTTTGCACAATGAAATAATAAAAACAGCAAACAAAAGCAAAAGCAATTTTTAAAATAGGGAAATAAAATCTGATATCAAAATGGTAAATGGAAACAAGATTTTATAAATACGATTTGTAGCTACCGCCAGTGCAATATTGAAATCATAAGGGGTTACAAAATTCTCGAGAGATCTAAAAAAATACAATTTAATTTTCTTAACATTGATGTGTTCAATTATTGCTTAGTTGTAGTTCAGCTGGATGGTTACACTGATCAAAAGTAGAGAAAAAGAAACCAAAAATTGTGAACAAATTAACAATCTCTCATAAACATTCGGCACTTTGTTATATTAAAAATTTGAAAACTTTACATATTACACTTAAATATTTAAAATTTACAAAAATTTTGCATTTCTAGACTTATGGTACAGGATGTATGATATATCACATCGTTTGTCCAAAAACATAATAGCCATCCATTTGTCAATACAGAAACCCCGCCCTGATAATATAATTTGAATGGAATGTTTTTGAATGGCCATAATATTTAGAATTTTCAGTCGATTCCATCACTCTGAATGCAACTGAAAAAGGCAAATCAATATTCAAAGTTTTTCACGAAATTTCCTTTTATTTTTCACAAATTACGATTTTCAGTGTTCCCTACACAAAACGTCCAAAGTAATCCGTCTGTATTCGAGTATTTCGGTCAAAGACTTCGCTCATGCGAATCCTAAACGTTAGAGAACTATTTCTTACAAAATATGGATAATCATGACCGCTGAATTCACAAGTGGCTGAAATAAAAGAATGTCAAAAATCAAACCGTATCCCAAAGCAGGTAATTTTTTGTTTACTCTGAGATGCATCTTATGGTCCTTAATAGTTACATACTTGCAATTTTTACTCATTATATGTCATTGGGGTATAATATACACGTAACGTTAAATTTTGATGTACAATTAAAACATGTAACAATCAATAAAATTTGGACATTATACCATTCAGACATAATTTTAGCCAATATTATTTGTTATATACGAGTGTATATTGAGCAGCAGTGTGGAACATTTGGTGCATGATACCAACTTGGGCAATTTTATAAACAATAATAGTTCTTTTTTAAGGAGCATAAAAATTGTTACACCAAACATGATAACCATACCATGACCATGTTTTTTCTCCATATGCATTCTTAGTTAAAGAAACTTCATTCCACTTTCTTGTAATATTTCCCACGATTCCAAAAGAAAAAAATATTAATGCCATTATTCTTTGGTTTTTTCCTTTTTGTAATTCCTTAATCAAATTATTTGATATGACCTCTTTCAACCCCTCTCGTGTTCACACTTAATTAATTGAAAGAGATTAAAATAACTTGCCTCACTTTAAAAAAATATGTTTATGTGTGTGTGATATTTTATTTAAATACTTTGAGATCGCATGTCTATTTCAACACATTTCTGTGTAATTCTATCATAATTTTAATTGAGCATAAAATTGAAAGAAGGAGCTGTAAAAACTTTAAACTAAATGGCTTAATTAATTCCCTTAATTAATTGCTTCCTTTTTATAAGCAAAAAACAAATTGGCAGAGCGCTAGTTCTCGGTATTAGCGAAATTTCAAAAGTAGTTTAGGTTTAAGGAAAGAAAATAATGAAACAAAATCAAGTGTTTAAATGCAAATGGCTGTATGAAATAACGCCCGAAAATAAAAATTTATAATTTTCAAAAATGTATTAAATTCGAGAGTTATTGCTTTAAATTTTTATAATTCCATTTTTTTGGAAATACTAAAATGAAATAAAATCAAGAGAACTTATTATAAAAAGAATTAAATTTGAATTTATACCATTTTATTTAGAACTTCTTGCACTTCTTTCAAATTGAATATTTTTTCGAAGAGAACATTATTTGTTCAGGTCCGGATTCGCTTTTTAAAACAATTTTATATTGCCGGCCCTCAGCAGGGCCAAGGATTTTCTTCTATGAGGAATGTAAAAACCGGCATCGGGTCTTTAAAGTATTCGACTTATGTCATACATATTTTGTATGTTTAATTACACTGCGACGCATTAATTTTTTTTTGCATGTACATAATTTTTTTATAAAATTTTCCAAAATTTGGGAAAACAGTTAAATTTTAATAGGGTATATTTCATTTAATTTCATGGAAACTATTTAACTATTTGTCATGTTCTATTTCCCTCATTTAAAAAAAAGCTCCAGCTAGACATTGCACAACCTTACATGTTCCACCATAGATGGAACACATTAGCCATTTCACTCTAGCAAGCAAGGAACGGATTTCGCTAACTAGTTCCCTAATCACATTTGAGAACACTTCATTGAAATAACGATAAAACCACTACGATGTTGCCTCAGTGAGTGTTACTATCACCGATGAGCTTATTCGCCCTCTCTTGAACTCAGTCGTTTAACTTCAAAATAGACTTCGAAGCAGCACCCCATACTTGAGAGTTTTATTTCATCTGCGGATAGACGCAGCTGATATAAATAATAAGGAGTACAGAGGAAGTCAGTTTGAAAAAACCGACGTCCCTGAATGCATCTTCAGCGACGTGAAAAATGTACTCAGTCCATCAACATCAAGCTGGACCTTCATGCCAAGAGTATTATGAGCCTTCTGAATTCTCGATGTTTATATCACCCACGGTGACGAATGGAGCAGCATGTTCTGTCATACGTTTGTGAGTAAGGATGCAACACTGACTCTTACGAGCAATAAAGTCGATCCTATTCATATGATCCCAAACGGAGGTTGTTGCAAGATCGTGATTAGGTAGATTAAAACTGGCCTTTTGACAAATTTTGAAGCTTTTCTCTTCATAGGAAAAGATCCTCAAGCCATACCTTCGGCCAGGCGCAACGGTTTTCTTTTCTGTGATATCTAAGGCCGGCTTTGCTTTGTGAAATATTTCTGCAAGACCTTTCATCTCTACGGTATGTCGAAAATCAGCTTCACACTCTAAAGTATTTTTTCCATTGCCGGCCTTTGGCAGCGTGCAAAACCTCTTTCTTCCATGGTATATCCGAAACCTGGTTCGCTTGGGGATTCTAAACTATTTCTGAACTGACGGCCCTTGGCTTTTGCGGAAATACTTCATTGTCTATGGTATATCCGACTTCGATTTTCTTTCTACAAGAATTCAAGTTTTTTTTCTGAATGAAAAATTTTTAAAATTGAAGAGTGAAAATAGTTCCAAAAGGAATTTTTTTTTGAAATTACATATATGTATAAATACATTTTTGGGCGATATATCCTTGGGTACTACTTCATACAGCCCCTTTATATATTAAAAAATGTTTAACTAGAATTGCAATAAATAATTGTTGATGCTTTCTATGTTCGACGGAAACACCAGAGTGATTTCAGTTGGAAATATTCCAAGCAATTAATTATTAACTACTTATTAACTAATTATTAAAATTATTTATTAATTAATTATTAACTATTATATTTATATTAACAATTATAATTATTAACTATTATATTTAACTATTATATATTAACTATTATATTATATTATGACTGATGCGAAACTGACTGCCTCGGATTCTTCCCTCACGGACAGCAGCGATGGGAACGCGGGAAAGTGCTACGCTCGGAAAAGTAATAGGAGCCGGTCCTATATATTAACCCTCTCCAACCCTCCCTAAAATTTTATTAATTGCCTTGCCACCCAGCTGCAGTACAAAACCTGACTTGACCGAAATAAAACCTGACTTCAACTTTGAAAAATCATACCGGATTTTCGAACCGTTGCTACATAATACATGATGTGTGTTGGTATGCTTGTGAAAGGCGGGCGTAACTCTTACAGTCCGCAAATATCTTCTTTTTCTCTCTTTTTCTTGCTATAAAATGTGGATTTCTTAATGGCTTCATACAATTACATGCATTCCTCTCTAAAAATAATATGTCGTAACAAAAAAGATTTTGCTTTTCCTTTTGCCGTTGTTAATGGAGATTTAGTAGGAATAATAAAACCCACCCAACTGATGTATTTTCGTAAAATTGTATAATTTTTCAATAATTTACATATTGTAACACAGTACGCTTTGGTTCTGTTTTTCTGTTTCATTCTGCACAATTATGGGTAAAAAAGTATTTGCAAACCAGGGTATATATTATTAAAAAAATATTGTTTATGTTGCCACAATATTTACATGTATGCGGCTACGTTTTGCTACATATTTCTAAGCTTCTTGTGAACTCTTACATTTTGCTTTAGATCTTGTTTAGCTTTTGCTTTCTAAGCAAACATTTCCTTTTAATCATAATGTAGTGTTTACTATGGAAAACCCATTTAAATCGAGCAGCTCATGCATTACAAAAAAAAAGCAGCGCAATGTTATGGTTTACTGGATATTTGAACAATATCCATAAACATGTTTTAAGACGAAAAAAAAAAAGAATCTCTTGAGGCTTAGAAATAAATAGAGGAAGAAATAAACAACAAAAAATCAAGCAACACCAGCAACAACGTTTATTCCGCAGGACAGCTTAATGCAAATGCAATACTTTTGTAAAACTTTATACAGGAGGGTTATAACAAAAGTGACTTAAATATGGTGTAAAATAGTAGAGAAAGAAAGGTTTTTGTTTAAATTTTTTCATGGAGCAAGTGCCGCTCAGGTTATTTCTCAGGTTAGAAAAATTTGAATAAATATTTTTCAGCTACAATTCAAATGTTTTTCTCAACATTATTTCGCAACATTATTTTAAAACTATAACATGTTATTTTATTCAATTTATTTAAATTCTACTCTCGTACTATCATATGGAATAAATAAAAATATGTAATAGACTTATAGCATTTGTTTAATGTCAACAATTAAAAGCAAGAATGGGAATATTAGAAACATTTTGTGATAAATAATACAACAGTTTAACTTAAAACAAAAGCAAAATTAAGATACAAAAGTATTGAATCCTTGATTAATAATTTATTTAAGCCCATTATACTTCAAGAAAGAAACCAGGGTCTTAAGCATTGGTAATATATAAGTGATCATTTATGTATATAAAAAACTCAAATTTGCACTCCTTTTAGAATGTGTGTTTAAATTTATTGATGATGTTTAAGTTGAAATGCGTTATATTTTTTTTGCCAACTAAACTTTATTAAATTCCTTGCACAATTGTACCCCTACCAGGGGTGGCACAGATCACAATGTTCAAAATTATTAGCCATATTATAAACGAAATGAAATCAAAACTTTGTGGAAACAATTTTCGTTCGTTTAAGTAGATTGTTATTCTGCATACGATAGACACTGGCGTAGCAAATGAAAGAGCCCGTTGGATGCAGTTTGGTTGATTATTTAATAACAGATGATATCATTTCAAATGATGATGCCTTAGCCCCAAACCTTAGGTATAAATACGAGTATAGTGCCTACTTGGGACTTATATTTCCAGGGAATTAAGTATTTCATAGAGAGTAAGTTTGTTGAATGACATGGAATTTAGAATTTAAACAAGTTTTCTGTTAATATTTTTTACATAAATATACTTCCACCCTCGTAAGTTATAAATGGAACAAAATATTAAAAAAATTTTGCCTAAATATTGTTAGAAATTTAACGCCTTAATAATACCAACAGCAACAGTTAGCGTAACTGCAGCAGCGATATTATCATACATGCCCATTTTCGTACAAGTCTAACAAGATGCATGCAAATGTGGCAGCAATAACAACGGTTCGTTACATTTATAAGAGGAGTAAAAACAGGAGGGAAAATTACATTTACCAGATTAAGTAAGTTTTTCTTATTTTTTTATTTTCTCTAAAAATCTCTTACTTCGTCTTACAATTAAACTTTCAAAATTTGTGAAAGGTTTTTTGCAAATATTATTTTTACAGAAATTCGTATCTATACATGTATATAAAAAAAATTCAACCATGTGTTTTTATAAGTTTATAATAATGCAATGCGGCCAATAGGCTCTAATATAAAGATTAGCAGCATGAAAAAATCAAAGTTACACACATATGTACATGCTTCTGCTTTTTTCACCCTTAGTCCGCAACCATTTTTAATGAGGTTGCGAACTAGGATATACAGGTCTGTCACAGAAATTAATTTCGATCGAAAGTGGAATTGATTCCGCATTTTGCTTCTCTAGAAAACAAAAAAAGAAATTTTTTTTCGGAATGAAACCACTTTTAATTTCATGATCGAATTTGCATTTTCTGATAGTACAAAAACAAATTTAAAACTTTCTTGATTGAATAAATAAAATAATAAAATACGGAATCAATTCCACTTTCGATCGAAATTGATTTCTGTGACAGGCCTGATAATGTCCTCAACATAGTATCCATGCGAAACAAAGGTCCTACATAAAAATTCTTCTAGACTTTTAAATAATTCTTGGAGATTGTTTGCTTTCAACATAATGTTAAGAACAAGTTTACACGTTTTAGAATAAATTTTTCTGTTTGCGTTTACGTTTACACTCGTAAGTTTTTTTAAAGAAATTTCTCTTCTTCGGAAAGTTTTTCTTGATGCAAGTACGAGTTTATAGAAGAGAGAGAGGGGAAAGGTAATGTACACATTTAATTGTACCGAAATTTTACTTTAATTATTTTTTGTTATATCATTCTCCTTATTTCGGCATATTAAACTTTGAACAAATAATTGAACACAGACTGCCTAAGCGTAAACAAAGGGGCAGTTTTAAAAGAGAAAAAGTGATGTGTGTAAAAGCGGAATTTTTATCGTTGGTATGTATTTTTTTGTATTTGGCTTTTATTGTCAAAAATATAATGAGCAATTCACAATAATTTAAATATATACAAATTAAGAGTTTAGTCATTTGTGACTTTTCAGCTTAAATATAAAATTTCAATATGTAATATAAATTTATGAAAACAACGAATAAAGAATTAAAGGAAAAAGTTACAAAACCTTGTTAGTATAGAAAAAAAGTTATATACAAGCATAAAGAGGAGTATCTAAGGAGTTAAAAGTATACTGGTTAAGGATATAAATTATTAATGTGTTCGTAGGGAGAATTAGCACATATATTAAGAAAGGTGTCGGTTATAACGTTTATTTTATCCTTGACAAGCTGAACATTAGATAGTGAGTGGAGCCTTGAGGTCGAAAAATGAGGTGGCAAATTATAGATCATTTTCAGAAGCTTATTTTGGCAAACTTGTAGTCGCTTAATATGTTAGATGCATCGTGCCACACAGGAGCAGCATAGAATAATATGGCATAAAATATGATCTTTAATTTTGGAGATTGAGGTCAGATTTTCTATTTATAAATAGATACATGATTCGGGTTGTTATATTGATTTTATTAACGACGTGACTGATGTGTTCGTTAAACAACATTTTCCTATCAAGTATGACTCCGAAGTATTTAACACTATTCTTCCACGGAACCTCAGTGCCATCGATTTTAATGGTGTACTGGGGTAAAAAACAGTGCTTTCTTTTCCTAGAGAAGAAAATTTATTGCGTTTTTGAAGCATTCACCAAAATTTTCCATTTTTTAAAGTACCCGATAACAACATTAATTTCCCTTTGTAAATTTTCAAGTATATTATCAGAAAAAATATTAAAGCTTAGAATAGCTGTGTCAGCAGCAAATATTGAGGACTCACAGTTAATCAATAAGGGAAAATCTGCCGTATATATATTATAGAGAATTGGTGAAAGACACGAACCTTGGGGACAACCAGCAGGAATATTATATTCTTCCGAGAAATTATTACCTATATAAACTCTAAATGAGCGATTCTCCAAGTAGCTCTTGAGTATTTTTACTGTACGAGTATCTAGCCCAAAGTTGATTAATTTATAAAGAAGACCATCATGCCAAACAGAATCAAAAGCAGATTTAATATCCAGTAATATCATGGCCGTAGATTTGCTGCATCTAAAATTTTCCTTTACTATTTTCCTGATTCTTACTAATGGCTGAGAAGTGTTATGTTGGGTACGGAAACCGAATTGCTGGACAGGTAGAACATTGTTATCTTCTATAAAACTAACTATTTTTTCCTTAATTATCTTCTCCAATATCTTGCACATTGTATTAAGGAGGCTTATTGGCCTATATGAGTCAGGGCTCAAGTGATGTTTTCCTGGTTTTGGGATGGCAATTATCTTCGATTTCTTCCAGATGTTAGGGAAATAACATATATTTAAACACACATTGTACAGGCGTGTGAGAACTTGCAATCCCTTTTTCGGTAAGGCTTTAAAACACTTGTTAGGAATTCCATCTACGCCTGGACTTTTTTTATTTTTTAGATTCTTTATGATGCTCTTGATGTAAGAGATACTAATAATATTCTCACTATTCGCTGTCAAATCTTGATTGCTGAGTGCTCTCAATGATTGAGATACAGATTGTGATGTATCAAAATCAGTTAAATCTGCAGAAATAGTGTTGGTATGTATGCGTGTGAATATCTACCAATGAGAGAACAAATCGGAATGATAGTACATGCATACGTGTACTAGTTTCTCTTCGCCTTGTCTGCCTTGTCATAAGCTGACAAGTGTAAACACATTGTAAGTCAGATGGGAACAGCCGGTGGCGGTAAAACTCTGTGTTATCCCGAGGTCTAACTACGCAGTGTACATTCCTAGAAGGTAATATAAGCCGATAGCCTGTAGTAGCTAGTGCTTTTGTATATTATTTATTATAGTTTTAATTATAATAAATTTGAAATAAATAAATAAATAAATAGAATGTAATAAAATTCGATCTACTTTAGAATCCACCAGAACTTTCACGCAAGATAGAATGTAAGTAAATGGCACATATAAGATTAGAAAGCCTTACATTACAAAAAATTTAAATTTAACTGATGAGTTGGTTCAAATAATAGTTTTGATAAACGTTATTGTTATTCTTCTGCTTCTGGCTGCTTAGCAGAGATAGTGTAATTAAAAACTTTGAAAATATGGCGTCTGCTCCCGGTTATTGGAGCGTTTATTTATGGCGTTGCATTTTGCATGGAAATACTGCTGAAAGGCTAGTTCGACAAAATTTATTTCATTAAAATAGTTGTTCATTGTGGCAGCTTTCACTCTGCATAAATTTAGTGTATTAATTGCAGCATAATAAGTTATTTCTTACAAATTTAATCTATTTTATTCATTTTTATTTCAAAGCGTTTGATCTTATAGAAACTTTGAACAAAAGATTATTTGGCCGAAAAAGAGGTGCCAGTCTTTGCTTACTTTAGACACATGTGTTTGGTTACTAGTGATAATTGTATTTTCTATAGATCAATTAATTTTTTTGGCCCTCACATATATTTTATAGTCACAGGAAATATTTTCCTTTATTTTCTTATTTTTGCTAATTTTATTCGCATTCACTAAAACTTATCCAAGTTTTTACATTGAGACGTGACATCTTCTTACGAAGATAAATTCAATAAACATCAAACACAATAAATGGTTTGGAGTCAGCATTAAAAATACACATACATTAAGTCCATGACCTTGTTGACGCTGAGTTAGAGATTGAATGAATTGAATCACCTTCAACTTAAGGAGTCTGATAGCGGGCATACTATTCACAAACTTTTCGACTTCGAGACTTCGCATGTTCCAACTTTTAACATCCAGTAGTAGCGAAATAACACAATTTACCTTGAGCATTGCATTGCGTTTTACTTGCGGAGTCGAACTTTCATCGGATTTCCAGACCTTTTCCTGGTAATACCCAACTTTATGATGGATTTGATTACTTGGAAACTTTTCCCTATTCTATTTGAACTTGTTTGCCTACCTACTGTGTTGCCTTATCTTTAACCTTGCCACAAATTTTCCAAAAATTCTCAGAAATGCATATAAAACTTTCTCATAAATGTTTCTCTTCTTTAAGTTAAAAATAATAATATTAAATGATTTATCTTCTTTAAAGTTACAAATAGTTGTACAAATTTGTAGTGAAATCCTTAATCAAAATGACATCACATCTTACATATTTTTTAAATCACTACAGTTGCTGCCACATACAAACAAGCGTGTGTGATTGGGTGTGCTAATGGTATAAAAGTTCGACTATGAAGAACAAACATTCAAGGTGATGACAGCGTGGGCCCTTCATTACCAACAGCCACGTAAAGATGGATCTTTGAATGTATGGAAAATTGTTTTTTTCTTTTCCTCATCTAAGAAATACAAGTACCCCTCTGAATGTGTGTGTTGAGAGCACTCGTTATGGAAAACACAAACATACTTGAAGACTTTAGGAGTTTCCCAGAATATCTATTCACGGCTTTTCTACGTCTTTATATTCAAACGAGTGGCACTTTATATGAAATTATTATAAAAGAAATATTTCTTTAAGTGGATAAAAATATTTAAGTATGTATGTATGTGCGATGGATAATTTTTAGAAGGGCTAAGGTGTCATCGATATGTTTTCTTACATATGTGCACAGTAGTTCTCTTTTTCCTTTCTGTTTTCCATGTCTACTAGAGTTAATTAAACTAATTACAAATGAGACAAGTGACGTAAATTCTTACACCCACCATATTTTTACACAAATGCAAGTGTACGAGTATTTTTACATACATACACATACTCGTATGTAATGGTTGCCTTTGATTGCTGTGAGTATTAGAAAAAAATAATACGCAGACGCCTGAAAGGGTTTTGTGGGTGTATATAAAATAATTTTTGATTGTAAAAGTATAATTTATGTTGACAAGTTCATAGTTTGATATATTTAAATAATTAATTTTAAGCAAGATTTATGAGAAATAAAAAAACCGTAGCCAAAGAATTTAACAAAAAGAAAGGAACTGCAATAAAGGATATAGTAATAACTAAGCAAACCACCTAATGACAGATTTCTGAAAATATTTCATGATCTCGCACTGACCTTCAAACAACCTAGAATTTATGTTCAAAGGATGCAAAAACAGAAAGGAAAGAGTTTCAAGCTTTGAGAAATATATAAAGCAAATGCAGAATTCTTAAGTTCTTTTTTTAAGCAACAGGAAGAGCTGGTGGGATACAAATTGAATTTATGCTTCTTAGGGCTATAAGGATATACAAGCAAGGATCATAATGTACAAAAATATGAAGGAATTGTTGCATATAGAAAATTAATATTCCAGAAGCAATGATAATGTTTTTCTTTAAAAATTGCAAGTGGCTACTTATTCCCGCTTAAGAGCTGCAATCCTGTGGCAATTGAGGTGGTGAGAGAATCTTATCATGCACCTGATGCATTTATTTCCTAGATGCAGGAATTTGTCATCGCAATTATTGTCATACGTGATCAGGCTTGTGTTCGCTGTCCGGCTTTTGACATCTTAGTCTCATCGAGTTGCAGTGATTTACAATTCTGTTGCATTTCCCTCCAACCACATACTATGGTAACCCACTGTCTACGTAGGTATAGTTTGCAGCATACGTCGCACAGTGCTTTTTTCATAGATAAAAGTGGCTGAAAAAAATTCATACGCCGTTGAAAAAAGTAAAAGCGGTATACTTTTAGAACAAATTCATTTTGCCATCACAAGAGGACGCTAAAATTGTATTATTTGTACACTTTTCATATGGAAATAACGTGAATGTCATATAAAATAATTGCAGAAAATTAAATTATCTAAAGAAATGGCCCAATTCTTTTTGTATTAATAACTCAGTATACGAAAAATTTTATCAAGTTAAAATATCTTAACCAAAAATATTGTAAAAAAATCGCTCAAGGGAAGGAAATTGTATATTTATGATTATTAAGAGCTTCTACAAGTTTGATGGAATTATTCCTTCTACTTTTTATATGTGATCCAGAAAACTGCTATTGAAAATAGCTTTTAATAAATTTCTATACAATTATAAATTTTTGAAATTTTCAGAGAATTACCTTGATTTATTATGACTAGAGTTGCTCAATAAGTCCGCGACTTTCTGTATTGAACACAGGTTTTTGGATAAAAACCTTTTTATTTTTCTATAACGTCTTCTTTGAGTTGTATACATTGTGTCCAACCCTTCTCCAATTTTTTTATCTCTTCCAAAAAAATAAGACGATTTCATCGTTGGAATCAAATCCCTTTCCACCGAGACTTTTCTCCAGTTCTGGAAACAACAAATAGTCATTTGGGGCTGAATGCTGGGGAATAGGGTGGGAGAAAGAGCAATTTGTAACCTAATTCTTGGAATTTTGCCATGGAAAATGCATTGCCTTGCATTGTCCTGCTGGAAAATGCAGTTGTTTTTTTTCCAAATTCTCAAATTGACCATTTAAGTTGACATAATTTTCGCCATTGATTGTTTTACTCTTTGGAGGGTAGTCAATATGCATCATAACGCGTGTGTTCAAAAAAAAAACAAAAACAAAAAAAAACGGTCGCCATTACTTTATTGACCAACAAACCCACCTTGGCTTTCCTTGGCTCCATTTTACCCGAAAAACCCACTGTTTTCTGCGCTGCTTGGACTCTAGTTGCTGTAGTAGATCCAGATTTTGTCCACGACTACGAAACAGCGCAAAAACTCTACCATATTGCAGTTGGTCCACGCAAATTAATCAAGCGTAGTTGTCAAACGATTATATTTGTGGTGGATTGTGAGCATATGCGGCATCCATTTTGCAAAAAGGTTTTGCATATTCAAAATTGAAATTACTTTGCCATGTGATATGCTTATGACTTCCAAAATCACCTGCACCTTCAATCTCTGATCGGACAACACCATTTTGTTTAATAATTTTATGGCATCAAGAATGTTTGGCATCTACCGTGCTTGTGTCAAACAAACTAAATGAAGCAGATTATTAAAATGTTGACAATAGTCAACTGACTATTCAAAAAGTACTGACCTGTTGACCTGCTCTCGCGTTTAATAAGTATTTAAAAAGTATTACAGCTTATTGAATAACTCTATTTTGATAGAGGCCTTAGAAATCAAACACTTTTTCATAAGAACATTAGCAAAGTTTGATTGAATATAAAGAATATATTAGATTTTTAGTTTCTTAAATTCATTTAAATAGTGATTATTTAACTACAAGAACAAAAAAAAGACATCATCACTACATTTTGGGCAGAAATATTTTTGATCCATGAGTTTTTCCGACTCTAAAAACAGTTTTTTTCATAGTTCCTTTAATATTCAAAATTTAAAAAAAAAAAAAACAAAATAATTCGGAAATTATTAAAAGCAGTTTTAAAGAATATTTTTCGAAGTTATCGAAGCCACTGTAATGAAATTCCTTTTCCGAAAAAGGGTTACATCCTTGACGAAATAAAAGCCAAGTTTCATTGTTTAAGTACAGTGCGATTTAGTGCTTTCATATGTACGGACGTGTTTTTTTGTTTGCTCTGTCTTGATGTTTCGCATTAATTAAACACATTAATTGTGTCTGATTTGTGTTGCTGAATTGCATGTTTGTTTATTCTTCTGTGCATTTTGAAGTGTTTTTGCTTTGATCCGTGCCGTTTTGATTGATTTTATCTTGTTTTAATTATATATACATATGTACATAATTAAATTTATTTTACAAAATATTATAATTTGTGTTAAAGAGAAACTACTCAACATAAATATAAACTAAACTCTTATACGAACAATAAGTAATGCAAATGCTCTCTTTATTTAAATCTTGAAATGCTTAAATCACAAAAATATCCAGTTAATAACACTAACAACTATCCTAAAAACTGATTTAAAAAAAAGAACAACTACAAACAAACCAAACAAAATATTTCTTGTATAAATAAAAAAAAAAAAATAATAATAAAAAAAAAAAATTTAACAACAGTGGATCAAACAGTTGAACAATTGCTTAATATTACACTCATACCTCTATTTGCATCATTAGCATTAATTGCTTCATATAAACTGAACTCAAATTAACAAACGAATAATATGGACTGTTTACAAGGAAACTGCACTGCCTCTGGTAATGATCGTATGGTGTCATGCTGGTTATGCCTAGGTAACTATCATATTAAGTGTATCGGACTTAAAGCGCGTGACGCTGATGCACTTGCGGACTCAAGTAAATCTCTGCATTGGACATGTGCTCATTGTAAAAACATCAAAATTGATTTCTTTAAATTTTTCAAAAGTTATAAAGATGACTATGACCAACTTAATAAAGAATTTGTATCTCTTCAATCTAAACTTTCAATATTCGGGGAATTATTTACAAAATTTCAAAGTTTGGATCAAAATGATGAACGCATGAATCCACCATCTTCTAAAAACAATTCAACATCAAACATATCTCCTCCTACTCCGGGAACAATGGGCTCTATGATGGTTGTCCCTACAAATTCAGCCATTGCCAATGGAGATTCTGTTTTTTCTTCAGCATCATCTAATGGACCGTCCTCCCAACTTCTCACTTCACCATCAGTAATCACAGATAACGTTTCTCTTAACACAATATCATCACTAAATTTACCAGTACCTGCAACCTTAACTAATATTTCATCGAATAATCAAACAATTATCAAGCCACTAAAAGCGGTGCCACGTAAAAAATTTATCTTCGTGTCTCGTTTGGCAAGCGACACAACATTAGACGATATGGACTACTTCCTTAAATCGAAATTCGGCAAGAATGTTGACATTTTGATCCGTAAATTTGAATTCCCTCGTGAGAGGTTCATCTCATCTTTCAAATTAACTATTCCTGAGGAACTTATTGATCACATTCTGAACCCTGATATTTGGCCTGTAAACACTCTTGTCCGCGAATTTACTAACAATGAAAGGCGTAAACCTAAAAGGATTGGTGTTCTTCCGCAAAGGGAGGGAGTTGTGTCAAAAAACTAAATATTTCTCAATCCAAATCAACAGTACTCCAACCTATTACAAGCTGCTTAAACTTTTCTGGAGAATATCCCACGAGTAACATTTCTGCAACAACATGCACTGCACTTGATGAATTGAATTCTCGTTATACAGTTTATTATCAAAATGTTGGTGGTATGAGAACCAAAACTCGTGATTTTGTTCTCTTTATGTCAGCGCGCGAATATGACATTATTATTATTACAGAAACGTGGCTGAATGAGAATATTAAAAGTGAAGAGTATTTTGATAATTATTATACCGTCTATCGTCACGATCGTTGCTTTACATCATCAGAGAAGACTAAAGGTGGAGGCGTTTTAATAGCAGTTAGAGCTGATTTTAAATCGGAATTTGTTTCTCTTAAATTTACTAATGTTATTGAGCAATTATGTATTAAAATAACTTTTGCTAATAATTACACCATTTCCATTGTTAATTCTTATATTCCTCCTAATAGTAATTCTGATATATACCGATATCATTTGGAGAATATTCAAAACCTTTGTAATGTCTTGGACATTAACCAACATCTTATAGTATTTGGAGACTTTAATTTACCAAATATTCAATGGAATATGGAAAATAACGTTTTATTGCCTTATAATATTACTACTGATATAGATGAATATGTAACTGGATTCTTTTTGTTAAATAATTTAAATCAACTGAATTGTTTCAAAAATGATATCGGTAGGACTCTTGACTTAATTTTTGCAAATGATTTTATTAAAGCTTCTTGCAATTTGGCTGGTTGTACAGTTTCTCAAAATACGGTACATCACAAGGCGTTAGACTTTAATTTCGAGTTTTTTTCCTTTGTCAATGAAACTGAGTACCCCATATTGAATTACAATTTTAATAAAGCAAATTTTGGCGGTTTAAATGACTACCTTAAAGCAGTTGATTGGTCAGCGTTGCGTGACATCGATGATCCTGACAGTATTTATTACTTTATCTGTAATCATTTTGACATGGCTATAAGCATGCACGTACCAAAGTATGAACCCAATTACAACAATAAGCCTCCCTGGTTCAACGCGAGATTATGTCATTTGAAGAATGTAAAGAATAAAGCATATAGACAGTTTAGAAATTCGAATAGCGATGCGAGTCGTTCAAAATTCCTATTAGCGCGTAAGGAGTATAATTTCTACAGAAATTTTCTGTATCAACAACATATATTTCAAATTGAGAGCAAAATTAAATCCGACTCTTCAGCCTTTTGGCATTTTGTTAACAGTAAAAAGGGCAACAATGGCATACCGAAGTGCATGTATTACAATGACTTGCAATCTAACAGTAATACAGGCTCATGTGACCTATTTTCGAAATATTTTCAGAGCACTTTTGTTGAACCTCCTTGCTATAGTTCTAATTTTAATCTTGTCAATAACAGTAAGAGCGAATTTAATTTTCATGTAACCGTTAATGATGTTTCTGATGCTATAAAAACGTTAAAGAATGACACTAAATGTACAATAGATTCTTATCCTTCTATATTTTTCAAAAAATGTTCTTCTAATATTGTTGAGATTACTACAAAACTTTTTAATATGTGCCTCGCACGTGGTAAATTTTTAGATTGCTGGAAGCTCTGTTGTATTGTACCAATTTTTAAATCAGGTGATCGTAGCCTGATCACTAACTATAGACCAATAATTAAGCAAAGTGCATTTGCAAAGATTTTTGATAAAATTTTAAAGGATAAACTTTTCGACCGTGTTAAGAGTTGTATCTCCCCTTTACAACATGGTTTTATGCCGAATAGATCTACTTCTACTAATCTACTTATAATAAATCGTGATATTATAACTGCAATGGATCGTAAGTCTCAATGTGATGTTATTTACACTGACTTTGCTAAGGCATTTGATACTGTTAGTCATTACCTTTTATTACGCAAGCTTTGTAATTTTGGTCTATCTAATAATCTAATGCAGTTTTTTAAAAGTTTTTTGATTGACAGAAAACTTATAGTTAAAATTGACAATGCTTCATCATCGGTTATAATAGACGCCTATTCTGGTATTCCGCAGGGTACACATATTGGTCCACTACTTTTTACACTTTTTATCAATGACTTACCATTAGCTTTTAAATTTTCCAAATGCTTGTTATTTGCAGATGATTTGAAATTATATTCTTGTATCTCTAATTTGGCAGACTGTCATAAATTGCAGGCTGACCTTGACAATCTCTCCAACTGGTGTTCTAAAAATGGTATAAAAATTAATATTTCTAAATGTTGCACATTGTCCTACACACATATTTCTAATCCAATTAAGTTTGATTACTCCCTTAGCGGTATCATGCTTAAGCAAGTATATGAAGTCAAAGATTTAGGTGTTATTTTTGACGCCAAATTAACTTTTTCTAGACATATTGATTATGTGGTTTCTAGAGCTTATGTTATGCTCGGCTTCATTAAAAGAAATTCTAAAGATTTCAGGGACGCATATACCCTTAAATCTTTATACATTTCTTTGATTCGAAGTATTTTAGAATATTGTTCTATTGTCTGGAATCCCTATCATTTGGGTCTATCTAATCGCATTGAACGCATTCAAAAAATTTTTACTAAGACTGCTTTAAAGTTAAATTGGCAGTATGAGCTACCTCCTTATGAGGCTAGGAGAAAGTTGCTAGGCCTACAATCATTAAGCGACCGCAGAACCTGTTCCTCATTATTGCTAGCTTATAATGTACTAGCGGACCAGGCGAACTTCGCCTCGCCCCAATTTTAAGCCTTCAGACAAACTTTCTATTTTTTCATTTGAAAAGCTATTAAGGAATAATTTCAAACAAAATTTCATACAAAAACTCGATTTTCGATTTTTCCAATTTTCCGGAGGGATTTTCCAAAAATTTTCTTCCATAAAAACCTTCTCCTCGAAAATACGAACAATTGACAAAAAGTTTTACAGAAATCGGCCCAGCCGTTCTCATTTTATGAATTATTGGATTTTGACACGCCCCTCCGCCCACAGACCGAAAAATAAAAAATCGGACTTCACAGTGTCACCCGCCCGAGTATTGTGAAGGTTCCCTGAAAATTTCGTCAAAATCGGCCCAGCCGTTTTGGAGCCATTACGTTACATACATACATACATACATACATACATACATACACACATTCTATTTTATCCGGTAATATTGATTGTCCTGAAATAAAAAATTATTTTATTTTGTATTGTCCCCCCAGGGATTTAAGAATTAACCGTATGTTTGAGGAAAGTTGTCTACGAACTAATTATGCAAATAATGAACCTATTGCAAGATGCTTACATTTATGTAATAGCTTAACTCCCTCCTTAAATTTTGAGGTCAACTATACTATGTTTAAATCTATGTTATTCAAATATTTCAATTAAAATAATTTTGTAATCTGTAAGAATATATTTCTGTAGATGAATAAGTAAATAAATCTAAATCTAAATCAATTTTAATACATATTTATTTGTAAAAACAGTATATGTGAAAGGTGGATATAAGCCTAGAATGAAAAAATTTAAATGTACATGGACTAAAAGCTTAATATGTGAATCCTAGTAAAGAACTTTATCTTTTGTAATTCATATGCAATATTGAAATTCTCATATTGTGTTTGATTTATGTGGCATAAACATCCGAAGTTGAATGTTTTCAAACTGCTTAAACTTCACTGACGATTTGGTTTTAGCAACCAATGAAATGTCGGCATATGAAGAGCTAAAGCCACAACAAACTTTTGATTTTTAAATTTCCTATAGAAAAAGTTATATTTTTTTAAGTAACGAAAATTAATAAAATAATTTGTTTTTCAGAGCAGAAACGGACCTGCTCTTATATATTAAACTAGCTGACCCGGGCAAACCTTGTTTTGCCTTCAAATTTGCACTAAATCGACATAGCAATTATTGTTCAAATAAAGGTATCGGGCTAATTAACCCCACTACACGCTGGTTAAGGACCCAACGCCTTCAGCAAAAAGGCAGCATAGGCTTATCGCGCTAATCTCTATTGGGCAAAACACAAAAAACAAAATATTGGGCCATCTGTCGGACGAACTTCACACTACACAGAAACACTCCTCACGTCCCATAGAACATGTATATAAAGTTTAGTCAAAATCGGTGCAGTAGTTCTTGAGTTACGGTGCAAAAACACACACACAAAACTAAGTATTGCGCCATCTGTTGGACGAACTTCAAACTACACAGAAACACTCCTCACGTCCCATAGAACATGTATATAAAGTTTGGTCAAAATCGGTGCAGTAGTTCTTGAGTTACGGTGCAAAAACACACACACAAAACTAAGTATTGCGCCATCTGTCGGACGAACTTCAAACTACACAGAAACACTCCTCACGTCCCATAGAACATGTATATAAAGTTTGGTCAAAATCGGTGCAGTAGTTCTTGAGTTACGGTGCAAAAACACACACACAAAACTAAGTATTGCGCCATCTGTCGGATGAACTTCAAACTACACAGAAACACTCCTCACGGCCCATGGAGCATGCATATAAAATTTGGTCAAAATCGGTCCAGTAGTTTTTGAGTTTAGCGATCACGAACATACACGTAATTTTTATGTACATATAGCTGACACCGTCAGCTCAAAATATCTTCGGAACTACATAACCGATTTAAGAGTTTGATATCTCGTTTAGAAGAACATAACAATGGCTTTCCAAAAAAAGTAAAATAAAATAAAAAAGCACAAAAAATAAATATATGTATATGTCATTGGTGGTGCAATATGAAAATTGCATTTTGCCACGCCCCTCCGCCCACAGACCGAAAATAAAAAATCGGACTTAACAGTGTCACCCGCCCGAGTATTCTGAAGGTTCCCTGAAAATTTCGTCAAAATCGGCCCAACCGTTTTGGAGCCATTACGTTACATACATACATACATACATACACACATCCAATTTTATATATATAGATGTCTATAATTTTGAACTAAATTAAACTGCATCTGTTTTGAAATTAATTATCTGTGGTAAAAAAAACCACGTTTGTAATTGTTTTCTTTATCTAAAATAGTTGTATTCTCAAAATCCGGATAGTGATTTTTATTAAGACAATGAGCAAACAAAGCCCCTTTTTGCAAACAAATATTATTTTTATGTTTTTGGTCCGACCTCTGTCCTACCTATCTTGTCTTTAGTTTGTTCTTAGTCGTACCTAGATATACTTCTGAGCACAGGTTAGCATTGTTAGTTCCTTTACATGGAATTTTAAAGTCAGATATTTGACATATCTGACTTTTCAACTCTGTCTTTAGTTAAACTAAATAATCTGCCTACTGTATTATAAATTCTATGGGACATTATATATGTTTTCTATTAAATATATTTGATTTTCCAACCTTTCAAATAAACCAGGATTATACTAATACTGTCTTGTATTATACTAATACTGTCTTAATAATTTACAAGTCATATCTATAGGACGTACATAAACCTCAGTATGGTAGTTGGACTTCCATTTGGACAATTACATATATTTCCTATTTGTAATTAAAATTTATATCATGAAATCTCACATATGAATGAAGACTAAAAGCTAAAAGTCTGTATTATGTTTATAATTGTGTCGTATTCATAAAATTTTTCAAATTGGTATGACTTACATTTCTTAAAAGTCTACTTCCTATTCTGCACAAAAACAACAAAAAATCCTCCCTGTTTCCTCTTTCTTTAGCAAGAATTTCAATAACAAACATTTACCAAAAGCAAAATGTTTCAAGTGTGTGATTATCGGCAATAATTGAATACTTCATAATAACGTATGTATGTATGTATGTACATACATACATTCTATATGTTCGAGTAAACCACTCATCTTCAAATACTCAAGAACATTAACATGAATATTAAATGTCGTATAAATGCAGTAAAACGAATAATGGAAAGATAGAAAAAAATTTGCCATTGAGAGACAAGCATCGATGCATAAATACATACATACATGCAGATACTTAACACAAAAATTTCAAGAGCTGCAAGTCTCTTTAAAGACCAAGCAGGGATGAATAAAGTTGATGAAGATGCTCGAAACAACATGCGAACAAAAAGGGCAAACACTTTTGTGCATAATATTCATATGAATGACAAAACAAGTGCATTCAGCTATTGAATACACATTAACAACAACAACTACAACAACAAAAAGTATAAAAAAAATTTACATAAAATTATACAACCACTCGACAAACGTGTACTTAAACTCATACTTGTAATTGCGATTTAAAAGAAATCGTTAACAAAATACAAGTAAGATGGCCCCCAGGCTTAAGTTAGAGTTGTTGTTTTTTTTTTGCGGAAAATAATCATTATGCAGGAGTTGGAAAAAAACAAGAGCTTGTTGCTAAAATCGGTATGTATTGAATGCAAGAAGAACTCATTAAATATGGTTAAAGGCAAACAAATCACCAGCAAATGTAAGTGTTCATTCAAAAGAATTAAAACGAATTCAAAACATATGACACTTCAATTATTTGCAAAAAGTCTTTCTGTTTTAATTTTGAATTTGACATTCTAAAAACAAAGAAGACATACTTGATATTTGGTTAAAACAAAAGGACTCTTTCATTAATGGCTCAGAGAGTGCACAAACAGCAGAACATAATTTATGCGAAAATTCAAATTAAAAATTAAAATTTTCTAAGTTTGGGAAATGGAAGTGGAGTAATAAATTAAAAATGGTGGCCATATTTAATTTAAAATATTTGAGTGCCAGGAACTCTTTTATATTGTGCATAAAATAAATATCCTTTGAGTTGCAATAATACACAAGGTCTATTGTGTTCCAAATTTAAGTCGATGTATTATGAAGCTTTTTGCAAATTGTGTACTCGACTTCCTGATTCGTTCTTATACAGGAGTAGACGCCTTGATGTGTAGACGCCTTAATTTACTTATCGTGTCTTTACAAACTTTTGTTGTTGTCTGTAGTAAAGCAGATGTTACACACCATCTAAAATGGGATGGGAGTAAAAATATCCTTTAATATTTTCAAATATTAATTATAATTTTCTTAAGAAGAAAGTTCTCCTATTAATTGTCCACTTATAATGAAAAATTTATACGGAATTGTTAGTGGTTTTTTATTATTTTTATCGGCATAATCGTTTTTGTTATCATCAAGTTAGACAATTAATTTTTCTTTAAAGTGTAAGTTTGTTCTAAGAAATGCGGTTTAATTCATTGCTTTTGAGTAACGATTAATAATCATAATGATAAGTAATTCCAGTAATTCTTTTTAAAATTTGAAGCAATTCTATTAGATTATAAACATTTTAAGTTTTTCATAATCACTAATTGATGACAGATAATCAAAAAATAATCATGATTATATACGATTACCATGAAATAATCAAAAGTTATCAAAAGTAGTACCAAAAAATACTGCAACTAGTTTTATGACTGTTTTTAATTCTTAAAAAAAACTCTTTTTCCTAAAACTAATTGTCCATATGTCGCCATTTTCCTAAAACTGTCTTTCTCGTTTAAATATGGCCATATGCATTTTCTTTTTGGAAAACTATTCACAAAACCCCATTTGAAAATTATAAATCGTAAGCCCTTAAAGATGCTTACGAAAGCTGTTTATAAGCTAAAGTTCAATATTTTTTCTTTATTAATTTATTATTATTAAATGCGTCTTAATTGTTTCAATTAATACTTTATGTTTTTTTTTGTTAACATTTCATTGGCCTTAACCAAATCATTATGGCACTTTAGTCGACCCAGGTTTGAAAAGCGTGCAAACTTTGTTAACTTATACAAAAACCTACAAAGACTTTACGAGAATTCCAGGTAATCTAATCATATTTTTCTACTTGCGGATTACAAAAAATATAAATATTATCAAATATATAAATAAATATTTTCCATTTTACATAATGTAATGTAATGGGGGTTTGGCCCAGGATGGCTCTTTGCACTGCGACCATTGTTGATCTATTGTTCCATTTATATAACAAAAGCAATCATTAACACCCAAGCGCTATTTAATTGTATATGCACATGTTGCAAGAGAAATAAAATAAGACTCATGTTGAGCCTAATTGTCTGTGGTGTTGTTTGCATTAAAATATTCTTAGCCTATGATTATGCACTTTGTAATATACATAAATATATGACAGAGAATTCTCATATTGTATATGATTCGTTTCACATAAACACGCGAGGTTGAATGTTTTCAAACTTCATAAAGTTCACTGACGATTTTGTTTAGCGACCAATGAAATGTCATCTTATGAACAGCTGAAACCACAACAGACAGTAAAAATAAATCAATAAATTTTTGTTTTCTGTGCTGTGTTTGTATAAAAATTTTTTAAAGGTTTTTAATAAAAGTGTTTCATGGAATTATTATAATATCCTTGTAGAAAAAATTGCTGTGAATTAAAATATTGTTAAACGTTTATGCTATAACTCAAATTGTTATTATTGTATTTAATAGTAACTTTATATTTAAGTGAAAAAAATTCGCTTTGAAATTCACCATTTAAATTCACTCATATTGATGGTTCAGGCGATAAGCCTGGTCCTGATGGTATTCCGAGCGTTATATTAAAAAAATGTGCTGAATCACTGGTCAAACCATTGACGTATTTATTCAACTGCTCGCTGAAATATGGTTTATTTCCTAGTTGCTGGAAGGAATCTTATATAATTCCCTTTTACAAATCAGGCAGCCGTAACAGCGTAACAAATTACAGAGGTATATCAAAATTAAATGCTATTCCTAAACTGTTTGAAAAAATAATAACTGACTGCCTTAAACACGAAATATCGTCGATAATTTCTCCAGCGCAACACGGATTTTGTAGTGGTAGATCTACATTGACAAATTTGATTGAATTCACAACATATGTAAACTCAAGCTTTTATAACAGCCAACAAACTGATGTTATTTATACTGATTTCAGTAAGGCTTTTGATAAAGTGAACCATGAGCTATTGATCGAAAAGTTGTATGCTATTGGATTTAACGGAAATTTCCTGCAGTGGATTGAATCCTACTTAAAAGGTCGTAAACAACGTGTTATATTTAACAACTCAAAATCTCAATATATTGAAGTAACTTCTGGTGTTCCTCAAGGTAGTCACATTGGGCCTATTTTATTTTTGCTCTTTATCAATGATCTTCCTAATGTTATACAATACAGTAATATACTGCTCTATGCTGACGACGTTAAACTGTTTTTAAATATTGCAAAACAAGATGACTCCACGAATCTTCAAACAGATTTAGATAACTTTTATGATTGGTGTAAAATTAACCATATGGATCTTAATATAAGCAAATGTAAATTAATGACATATACAAGATACTCTCCGCTTTCAACGACATATTTTATTAATGGTGCTCGACTTATTGCTGTCGATTCATGCTTAGATCTTGGAATATACTTCGAAAAGAAACTAACGTTCAATACGCATGTAACGTACGCCGTAAATAAAGCTAATTCTGTTTTATTTTTCATTAAAAGATGGTCAAAAGAATTTAATGATCCGTATATAACCAAAGCTCTTTTCATATCCTTGGTAAGACCGATACTCGAATACGGATCCGTGGTGTGGGACCCGCAGTACAATTTATATGTAAAGAAAATCGAATCTGTTCAAAAGCAATTCCTTTTGTTTGCTCCAAGGTCTCTTCAATGGAATCCAGCTGAACATTTGCCGCCATATAGAAGTCGATTAGCACTTATTAATATTCCAACGTTAAAAAGTCGAAGAATTGTATACAATGTTGTTTTTTTCATAAACTTATTCCAAGGAAAACTTGAGTCAACCTATCTTCTGAACCAAATCGAAATTAACGTCCCTGGAAGGCAACTGAGATTATATAGTCCTTTACACCTAAAGTTCCATAGAACGAATTTCCTGAACTTTGATCCAATGAGAAGAATCTGCTCAGAAGTTAATAAATTTTACAGTCAAATAGATTTGTCTGAGAATGTAAATATTACCAAAAAGAATCTAATTAACTATCTTAACTCAAATAATTATATATATAACTGTTTGTAACTATTATAAAATATATGTATGTTATCGTTTTAATTTCTCAGCTGTAAATATTAGCTGCAAATAAATAAATAAGCTTCCAAAAAAAATAAATAAGTTTAGCTTTGTTTTGAATGATGGGGGTTTTTCCGAAAAACTAATGCTTAATGAGCACCATTTGGACCTCAAATAACGCGGAAGCCTACTAACAATGGCTGTTAAACACAAACTTAATAACCCAGCTTGTTCTAAATTCGACAGGAATTTAATGACAGAGGCCTGTTGACAGCAGTGTTGCCTTTTCAGTCAAGAGGCAGGAAAATCAAAAGGCACCAACTTTTTGTCCTGCCCTCGTACATAACATATACCTGATAACATATTCTACCCTAATTGAAGTGAAACTCTAGATAAATAGTATTCGTCCTTCCAGAGTTCTCAAGTAAGCAAATGTTGCCATAGATGTTGAGGAGGAGTTTGTCGTTCATCCGTATTTGAATCATGCAAAAGTGGTGTCAAAAAAAGTAAGAGCAGGTTTTCATAAGCCAAATACGAAATGCATGACTCCAAGAAAGATGGGTTTGATTTACAAGGGGCAATGACTTCGTACAGGATTTTTAGACTTGTAATCCAAACCATGCCATATGGAATGGTATTAAAGCATTATAAGATAGATTCAGAGCTATTTGTACTAAATTTTTAAAACACGATTTTTAGTAAAAGTAGGAAAAAGAAATTCAAATCTAGAAGGAGTTTTTTCTCTCTGTGCACTGATAGTGCAGGTACGCTCTTGCGGCAGCGTTTAACTTGCAAATGCCAACAGCAAAACTACGCTCAATAATGATTCCTAATAGCATCTATAATTCCACTGTCTTTACAAAACTTGGAGAACATCTACCAAATAGCTGTGATGAATTGATATCCTGGTGATATCAAGAAATGAATCCATGAACCCATTGCGCATGAAACTGGTAATAAAGCATATCTACAAACGGGAAAATGCCCTACAGTTGATAATTATCTGGACAGTGAGATGAGGTGATGCCCCTGTCATGTGCTCATATGGTGATTGTAGTTTGATGCCAATCAATTCAGGCTTTGTCTCTTACCAACAGAGATGCCATAACTCCTATAAGTTCTCAAGGAACTGCTCTCAAGTTCAATTAAAACCTTTGGTTATTGAGAAAGCAACAATGCCAAAAAATCAGCATTGATTAATCAAAAATATCTTTTAATTAACATCATGATTATTTAAAGCCATTTTCTACAACGCTTCAAATCCTTAAGGGATGCTGCTTAAACACACTTTTAAAACAAGTCTTATTACAACAATTGCATAAGCATTTGATTGCTGTCATTTAATAACATGCAATTGCCAGAAATGACATTGATTTATTGTTCGATATCAATTTTGTGAATTAAAAAGGTGTGTCTTAATGTCATTGCACGCCAAATCTCCTGACAGGATTAATAACCTGACAATGAATTTTTTTCTTTTGAAATATTTTTTTTGTCATGCATCTTAAAATGAAAAACATGTTGCAAAAAGTTATATAATTAGAAATAAGTTAAAAACAATGAAATTTTAAAGAAAGAACATTTTCTCAACTGCTTCTTGTAAAAGAAACCACGAACTTTCTGTCTATTTTCTAGCGTTGCATTACAAGGATTTAAACAAAATCGAGTGGGTGCTATTTTTGAACAAGCAACTAAACGTATTGCTTAAGGGCTGTTTTTCAGCAGCATTTGCTACCAGCAACCATTTAATGGTATATGCGAAATTATCTGGTGAACTTGTCTAATTTATAAGATATAAACAGAGAGAGACGAACGGAATAGAGAAACAGTTGTGTGGAAATGTTTCTTACTTGCCACACGCTTAGTTAAAACAAAAAAATCCCATATTGCTGGTGCACAATAGTGATAACAATAATTGAAAAAACTGTTAAGAAAAAAACTTTAATTCAAAAGATACAGACACGATAATGTTACACTCAAATGCAACATTTGATTAAGCGGCATTATAACAAACAAACCCGTAAAAGATACACAGGCGCACAAATGGAAAAATGCACACATTTAGTTCACCTAAAGAGTAACAAAAAAATAAAAATAATAATAATAACCAAGCAATGAAAGAAGGAAAGACATAGTGACAGACAGACAGACAGACATACAATAACAGACAGTTTGTGAATGTGAAGAAAACAGCAACAACACAAACAATAAATACAAGAAAATAAGTGCAAAAAATTTTTATGTAAACAAAAAGGTTTGGGAGAGAAAATAGAATAATTTTGACTCTTAACAAATGAGAAATAAAAAAAAAACTTCGAAACGAACTCTCTATGGTGTCTTACAGATACTCAGAGATTTTTTTAATATTGCATTCTGGCGACCTCTTCCGTTAACTAAAGTAAGCTTGTAAAGAAATAAGAGTATTTTGAAATATTTATCTGTGTGCAGCAAAAGCAAAGAGTTTGCTTTATCCAAGAGATACCAAATGCTTTTGCTAGATAAAAATAAAGTTCAACATATACTTAGATACTTTTATTAAGTGCATTTATGAGATTGTTATTTTCAGAGTTAATTTTTTGACATTTGTAAGATTTTTTTTAGAAAGCTGCACAAGAAATTTGTTGTTAACGAACTCACAGGTCTTTTGAATAAAAAGCCTGGATACGTATCCTACGTATGTTTGCTATTGTTAAAAAAAAATTAATTTCATGGGTTTAAAAGCTCTCATGTAATGATTCCTTAGCTGTCTGAATACCGCCCAAAAGCAACTGGCACAAAACTTGCCCAGGTTTCTAAGTAATTCGCCCAGGAGAAGATGCGCCAAGTTTTGTTGGCAATAATCGAAATTTATTGACAGCAGTCCAAAAATAAGCAAATCCACTATAATAGTTTATATATTCATCTCTACCATGTCCAACCATCGAATGTGGAAATTTTTTTTCAAATTCATTAGTTTGATCCATTGGCCACGGAATTTATTTAGGATTGAAAACTTAGTAGGAAAAATTTAGTAACTTTCGCTTTTCACAATTTCACAATTGAAAGCGTGTTGTCGTTTTCCTGAAAATATAATTGATTTTCAACATTTGGGAATGATAAAACTGTATGATTTCTTTACGACATATTTGTAAAGACAAAATCTCACCCAAAAAAAGCAACCATAGAAATTCTTGTTGGCGAAATCAGCGGAAACCTTAAACCATGAAAAAAAATTTCTAACAATTTATTTTTTTTTACCCGGATGAAGATCGATTAAACAAAAACGTTTTATGTTGGCATGGCAAACTATGGATGTTTTAGTAGTTTTAAAATGGGACCAAATTTTAAGCGCTGCCCAAAATGGATTGATCATGGGTGAAAGGGTTAGAAGCCCTTAAAGGTTTATATTCGCATAACTGTAGTGTAAGGAACTCTTGTTGCCAAATACATTTCACACGATGCTTCCTTAGACTTGGCATCCATGAGATAATTAGGTAGGACAATGTCTTACACAATTTTTTTCCACATGTCTAAAAGTTAATTTACGTTTAGAGTATAAAAATTTAAAACTATGAAAAAAATATAATTTTCATTTGCGGCTCATTACTGACATGGGAATAGTAAATGATATTGTAATGTGTTAAAAATCAGCAAGGTGAAATTCCTTAAGTCCTTTTTAGCTTTGGTTGTATCCCAGACGATGACGAGTTATAAAAAAGGTTTTTGTTTTGGTAGTCGAGCTTGAGCATAGTGCAGTTGTAACCCTTGACCAACTGCATATCCCAAGCAATTTCAATGAATATTTCTGCATCGACTTTTCTTTGTATTATTCCCTGATTTTTATTTAAATTGCAATAAAAGGCCTCCTTGATTATGTGACTATTGTCTATGATGTCAATATAGTTCAGCGAGTGAAAATCCTTGGAAAGAAAAAAATTATATTTCTTCCATCAAAAGCAATTTAATTCCTTTTAGCCTTTTAATTATTTATAATTTTTATTATGCATTTTGATTCAAAAAAATAATTAAGGATAAAAAATATAACAAGAATTCATGCTCTAATATGGGATGCATTATGAGCCCCTATGTGGTACATTAATAAAGATATTTGGGTAAAAAATTCCTTTTGAAAATATCGAATTAATATAGCAGATGACTTTGTATATAGACTAGACTATACTAGTGTACCGGGCTAGTAGTCCGATTGCCGCAGGTTCAATTCCTGCCGAAGACTCTGTACGTTTTTGTACAAGTCCAGCAGCAACTTTGCACTTTGTACTTTGCACTTGTGCTAAACTTTTGACTGAAATGCTAAAATCGACTGTTAGGAACACTTTATTTAAAGATGGGCTTTTACCTCTTTCCGGACATTTTTGGTTAATTTTTCTCTTCATAAGAAGCTTTCTCGGACTTCAACAAATAATAAAAAATTAATAAAGTTAGTTTTTATATAAAAATGTTCTGTTTTAAAACTTAAGCTGCCAAGTGGTTATTGCCTCGTACGGTGGGGCCATTTTTGTTCTCATTGACGTTCACTCTACTTTGTTTCAACAGAAGCAAGCCAAAGGATTCGTGCCATTATATTTAACACGAAATGTTATACATAGTTAAAAATTTAAATAAATTTATTGACTAAAAAAAGTAACTTCAGGTACTAAAGTGCCTGTTTCGAAGTCTCATTGTTGAGTTCAGAGTACTCTTACTGCTGTTTTTAAATTTTTTATAAAATCTTATTCATAATCCACTTATAAATTTGTAAAAGATTTGTTATATTTTTAGAATTATAAAAGATTTTTATGTGATTTTATTAGTACTTTTACGACTTCTTCAAAGGCTGCTTCTGCTATGCAAAATTCTAAACTTTTTTTTTTGGTATGGCTGCTTCTGATTAGCAAAGTACCAAATTTTTTTCTCAACATTTTGTATTAGTCTATGACTGCTTCTTTTTTAAAACTTCTTTAAAGTGCTTCAATATTAACTTTATTTTAACTTTTAATTTTTGTGACTTCGCCGAAACATTTGTAAAATGAAATAAATTTCATTATACATAGAGAATGGTAAAATGATTTCATAATCTTGCAAATTATTTTTATATCAATGATTTTATTGCAAAAAATAAAGGAATTATTCCCAACAAAATTATTGATTAGACCATCATCGTTGGCAAAAATTTTTAAACAGAAAGATTTAAGCAACTAGTGATCAGCAGCACAAGAAATGGGGGGAACAGAAAAAAATTTCAATACGAGTAAATAAAATTCACCCATCATGAATGAAATGTCGCCATATGAACAGCTAATGCCACAATAAGCAATTAAAATATTTAAATAAATTCGATTAAAATATTATTTAAACTCAAGGTCATATTTAGTGGTAAAATTATCGATATTTCGATACTCATTGAGTATCATCTTTTGGAAAATTCCGTTTTTTTTTAAATAAATTTTTAATCAAATTGTTATTAAAAGTTCAAAAAAATTGGAGATATTTTAAAATTAATTCATTTATTTAGATACTTTTTCTATATAAAACTTTATTTTGCTTTAAAAAGTAATAACTCCGTTATTTATATCAAATTAGCTTGGACAGCAACCCATTGCATCTTTTCCTATTTGAAATACATAAAATTATCTGAAAGCTACAGATACAATTTTTTACTACGAAAAGAGCTCAAAAATACCAAACAGAGAGAATTAGAGAATTAAATTCTATTTATTTACAATGCAATTTGGCTTTAGTACTCAAAGCTACCAGCTGTTTTTCATATTCTCCTCTCGTTCTGTCACACACTCTTTTATGGACATTCGGTTGGGAATTTCAAACAAAAACTGAGTACGACAGACAGTTGAGACGAGAACGTTAGCGAGTTTGGACGTGTTGAACGTGTACTTTATACCGTGAGGTTTTAAACACAAATTTTTCTTTCCCAACAAGCCCTCGCAGAAAAAAATCGTAAGGAAAAGAAAAAAAAACAGAGAAAAAATGAATCGCAGAGAAAGAAGCAGCAAAAAATAAATCAGTTTAAAAACGTGTTTTATTCTTTCAACTGGGGCTTATTACAGCTCAACGAAGATTAATGCCACTAAAACTGAAAACAAACTGCAAATATTTTGTTGCTTAAGAAATGAAAAAGAAAATATGTTCATGCAAATCGTGCGTTAAAATTTGTTAATGCAAGAAAAGTGTCATTTTAAGTATCAATAAAATAGTGTTTTTAAAGTGTTGCAAAATAAAATACACACGAGAAATCTCTTTCTAGCCAAAAAGTCAAACGACCAAACCCTTGAAAATTTTTTATGGAGAAGAAAAAATCTCATTTCGCATTGCTTTTTTATAATAATAAAATCTAATAGCGAGTGTTGAAAATTACACAATCTGAGTGCAAAGTAAATAAATTTATTCGTCATTTCTGTTAATTTCGTAAGTTTAGTGGAAAAATGTTTTAAATTTTTTATTTTGTTTCATAAAAATTACCTAAAACCTCCGGCCCCATTTGATAAAAAAATAGTAATTAAAATTATCAAGGATAATGTTTTCTTAAGGTAAGTTTTCCCCCTTTGTAATAACCCACCAACCCTGTTTAAACGTTTCAAAAGTCATTTCAAATTTAAATATTCATTATGAATATTTCTGACAACATTTGTTCGTGTGTGCCACCCCTTTTTTGGCAGTTAATACGATTTCTATTTCATTGTTGTTGTCGCTACACAACTGAAAAATCTACCATAATATTACAATACAATGCCTAAACATTAAATAAGGTGTCATTTTACTTTTAATGAGACATACGAGTATGAGTAGTTTGCTCCAGGAATTCTAATTAGATGGAATATAATTGATATTTTATTGTTCCGTTTATGGTGTCAACTATGTGTATACTTTTGTATGTGAGTGTAGATTATATAGCAAGCGGTATATGGTTTGTAATAAGTCTTGCCTTATTCCATTTGCAATAATTAAACTAGTGAATCTTTAACAAATGATTTAGTTATAATTATATTTTTTGTTAGACAAACAACCCTTAAGCTTTTTGAGAAATCATTGAAAGAATTTTGTTTGAGGCGTAGATTTTCTTGGAAGAACTTCCTTTTTCCAACAAGTTCAGGTATTTCTAAGACAATATTTTAAGGGCGTATTTTACTTACAAAAGGAACTTTTTGAAGTTTACAATTTCAGATCATTGCACACCCTTGACGTATAATAAGCGTATATGCCAAAATACATTTTTTCGCGTGGAAGAATAATTCTTTTATTTCAAATTTGACGAAAGGACGAAATTTTTATGGACGCCTGGATAAAGTTTATTATGCTTTTAGCATTTTTTTTTTTTAATTAAATAAGAGCCTCTTTATACTGTTATGAAGTGTGGTAGTCTGAAGGTGGAGTCTTTGAATTCCGTCCAGGTCTTTGGGATTTTCTGTAGGCTATTTATTTAAAGAAAAAATTCTAATTCGAATAAGGAGGAACCTTTCACTGATATATATCAAATCATCAGTTGTTCCTCAATCATATTTTGAAAATTTTTTAAAAATTATACGTTTATCAAAAATTCGAAAAAAAAATCTTACGGTAATTAAACATTACAAACTTAAAAAAAAAATTAAAATATTCGTCAGTTTTTTTTTAAATAGATGATTGATCAAAGCACGACGTCAAGCATATAAATTAATATAAGTTTCAAAGCAAATGACAAACAAAAATAACAGTTTTGCCTTTAGGGGTAGGTTTAATAGATTAGGAAGGCTGAAAACTTCTATTTTCATTAAACCGGTTTGTTTTTTATTTATTTATTTTTTTTAGCAAACAGGGAAATTTCTGTTGTTGCTGGAAACAATTCAATCGTCCTTTTGGGCGAAATTATCATATGTGCGATAACTTGTTATTATTTTTATAAACTACAAATGAGAAACTTATATTTTGTTGAAAATATTTTTATTTTTTAAAGAAAAAATTTGTTTTTTTAACCTCCAGAAAACTGAAGACGTTGAACTTGCACAGAAACTCAATTAAAATCTTTTGTTTACAAATTTAATGCGAAGTTTATTTAATATTCAAATTTCCCATAATTATTCTAAAACAGTTCTATTAATATTTACATAATTGCATTGTGTATTCGAATAGAATTGATGCAATTTAATTACTTTTTTTTCATTCTGCTATATTCGCAAATTTATTACTAAATGAAAAAGTGCTCCCGAAAAAATAATGGAAATGATGAGACTGTTATCCCCAAATAGTGTAAAATTGACAATTATAACATAAGCTTTTCTACAAATTTGAAAACTATCTTCATTATATGGAGAAAATACGTTTTAGGTTTTTTATTTTTGTAAGGAAAATAATTTTGCAGTAAATGACTGTTCGCTAGTTACCGCTGGGAATGAACTTCACATCTAAAAGGCATAAAAATTTTTCACTTCTCACGATTTCTTTTTCCTTATGTGAAAGAAATTTTAACACTTATTGAATAATAATAATACTTTCGTGTACATTTAAGGAAACAACTTTTTTTTATTTTTCAATCCCAGTTTCACGCATTTGTAGTAGTAGTTAATAATTCTAATCATAAACTTTCCAAGTAGACTTTCTAATACTCTGATTATGCGCTTAATATAAATTATCTGAGATGTTTCTATGAAAGATTATTCCAAAAAAAATTTCACACAAACATTTTGTCTATATTTGTATATTTTTATTGCCCAAATTATATATTAATTTGAGCCTTAAGAATACAAGAAA
The DNA here is from genome assembly GCA_963681545.1 of Germaria angustata. Taxonomy (NCBI): domain Eukaryota; kingdom Metazoa; phylum Arthropoda; class Insecta; order Diptera; family Tachinidae; genus Germaria; species Germaria angustata. Next base: position 94,063,159 of record OY813000.1, read on the forward strand.
AAAATATTTATTTTTTCGGTAAATTTTTGTTGTCTGAACTTAAAAAATTCTTTGTAGCTTAGCATTCATACAAAATATTTACTGAGGCAATGAATTTGGTTACCGAAAACAATATAAAGTTTTTTCTTTACTTCGTCTTTGATTCCCGTCCACGTCTTTGGGATTTTCTGTAAGCCATTTATTAAAAAAAAAATTAATTCGAATGGGGAACCTTTCACTGATGCTCATATATATCAAATCATCAGTTGTTCCTCAATCATATTTTGAAAATTTTTAAAAAATTATACGTTTATCAGAAATTCGAAAAAAAAATCATACGGCAATTAAACATTACAAAAAACTTCAACAAAAAAAAAATATTCGTCAGTTTCTTTGAAATAGATGATTGGCTTAAAACAAATTCAGATGTAGATAATTTGATTGTCTACAGGGTGCTTTTCGCTAGTTCAATATCAAAAACTATAAATGTGGTGTTGTTTTTAGAGGTGGGGAAATTAGCGCTTCTCTTTTTTGTAAAAAACGATTTGATAGTATAGAATTGTTTTCAGCAAGCTGCTGATATAATCTCTTATCTTCCATTTAAAAAGCTCTGCTTACATTAAATATGTTGGTTTTTAAAAACGCTTTTGAAAATAATAAAACATATAAGTGCTAAATTAATTCATAAAATTCATATTTCATAAAAAACATACATCCATAAAATATTTATAAAAAAAGGTTTTATTTGTTGTGGCTTTAGCTGTTTATATGTCGACATTTCACTGGCCGCTAAACCAAATCGTCAGTGAACTTTAAGCAGTTTGAAAACATTCAAACTCGTATGTTTATGCCAAAAAATTAAATACAATATGAGAATTCTGTATTATCGTTACAAAATACGTAATCATAATACATAGATTTAGAATGTTTTTATACCAACAATACGCAACATGAGTCCATTTTACTTTGCTTGCAACATGTATACAATTCTTAATTGTTTTAACAATTGGTTCCATATCCCAAAATAAATAAAAAAAAAGTTTAATATTATGTAAAATATTTATATTTCTTTAAATATTTATAATTTTTATTTAAATATATAAGTATTTATTACATTCATCCAAATTACTCTGGATGTCCTCATTTTTGATTTGCTTAAATATTTCTTTATTAAAATAATGCGATCGCTTCAAGGATGTAAATATTTTTTTAACTTCTTTAAATTTTAATTTCATCACCACTCCAATGATGTATAATATACAATATTTAAAGTCTTCCAGCACATGTAAATAATACAAAATAATGTTAAACCTTTTATACTCTGTGACTGATAATAGCCTCCTACACGCTTTGTAGTTCTCCCTTCATTAACACTTGATGTTTTTATTGCAAATCGTTCATATTTTGATTTATCTTTTTTAGTTTGTTTGTTAGATTTTTCAATTAAATTGCTGCACAAGTTTGAGGTATTAAATAAATTTTCTTAACGAAAAACTGAATTATTCGAAATAACGAAGGTTATGTTCGTTGAAGCATTAGTTTTGCGTTTTTTAAAAAGTAATTAAGGAATTTTATTCGTGTTGTAAAGAAATATTTTTTATTAAATATTCTTATATTATTTATAATTAACAAAGCTTTAAGCAAATATATTTATAAATATTTTATAACTTATTAATTCCAACGCCCTTAAGAATATCTAAATATTTATACATTAGGGTGGAATTTTTTTTACTAAATTATCATTTTGTTAACAGTGATATCAAATGTAACAAGTTTTATTTTTTTCTAGCAAAATGGTATGCGTCTAAAATGTAGTAACGAATTGCAGGCCTTTCTATAATTTTTTCTCCTCCTATGAGGGCATAGACCTTTTCGGTCTTGTTCAAAGAAAAAAAATTTATTAACAACAAAAAATTCAATTTAGTCAACAAACATTTTAAAAAATTCTTTGGAAAACATCACTATACAGATAAAGATATATCCTTGTAAGACAAGACGTCGTAAATAAAAATATTTTCGTAAAAACTCTGATATGAGAACCTTCATACAGACTATAAAATTCTTCATTGTATCAGTTAAATTTATTATTCAAAGTGAGCTCTTTGTTGGATTAATGAAGAATGTTTTATTGAATATAGTAAAAAAATTAAAATTCTGTAATTTTCGTTAATTTCTAATTTATGAATTTTATTAACTTATTTTCCCCAAGGAAAATATTTTTCTTTAAAGAAAAATGCCTTACAGGCATTTACATTTACATTTACTTACATATTTCTTAAGTTTATTATATAAACAGGATTTAAAACAAAATTTTCTTTCAACTACCCAGTATAGGCCTCGAGCCAACAACCTTCTGTGTAATACTTTAGCACTCTATCCACTTGTCTACCGCAACATTCCACATAAACAATGGAGTTATTATTTATTTTAAATAAAAGACTAAAGATGTGCCAATTTAAAGAAAATTGTTGATAATTTACACCACATTCTAGATTTGTATTCCTTTTGATTTGCAAAAATATAAAAAACATATAAAAATTTTTTTAATGAAAATTGTGTAGGGAGGAATGTGATATAGATAATATTGTGTGATGCTGAGGTCTAAGAGAAGTGCAGACACATGGATACTAGTGTGTTTATACAAAAAATATATTATCACATAATTGAATTATTTTTTTATTATTTGATTAAAAAAAAAACATAAAATAATGATTTACTTTCTTATTGTTGACGAATTGCATACAATCAGCAGGAAAAAACTGGTATAATTTTACAATATTTTTCCACAAATTTCTTTAAAATTAAATTCGATTAAACAATGAAAAGATTTTCATTGAAAAAAATTAAAATTAATTATGAACAACTTATGAAGATCAAAGATTGTAAGATTTCATATATGCAATGTAATTGCTCATTGTATTAATGAAAATCTTCATTAGTATAGTGCAGAACATTTAATGAAATTGTTTCATTGCCTAAATGAATGATTTTACCGCAATTGCGGAAGTATCTCACCAATAACTCACTGAAGTTTGTGTTTGTAGTGTTCATTCATCACTCTTTTATCGGCACAGATAATTTAAATCGAAGCATTGTTAAAGAACATACTAGAAAACTAATGGAGTTTAATATCGTTGTATAAATTATTTAATCGATAAATTTATAACTTTCAACATTTTGCAACCATTGCTCTGGCATGAGTAGTACACACATTGTAAAATGGCATAAAAAAACTAACTAAACTGTCAGTCAACAAATACCCTCTCAAAAAAAAAAACACTGTTGATATAAGATACGATTAAATATATATATTTATAATAACTGTTGTGCAGGCGTTTCTAGCCACATATATGCAATTACTCGTATTACTAATAACTTATCTATTGTTGATTTAATGATAATTTTATGAATAAGAACGTATTTCCTTTCAAGAGATAAGATAAGGTTAAAAGTTATTAAATATGAAAAGCAAACAAAGAAATTTAATGCGTAAGATAAGGTAAAAAGCTACTAAAAATAAAACGAATTTTAAATGAAAATATATTCCAGAGCTTAATTGCTTTATACTTAAAAATTATTTTTGAATTTTCCTTAAGATTTTGTTTAAGTTTAAATCACAAATAATTTATACAAACTAGTAATAAAATTTTGCAGTTATAACAAATAAAATTTTGCAGTTGTAAGAAATAAATCTCAAACTTTTGAAATAATTTTTAATTATAACTTATCTCGTGGTACAAACAATTTTATTTAAATTTATCGATATTTCGATACTCATTGAGTATCATCTTCAGAACAGAATTTTAATTATAATTCCTATTTGGAATTAATTAATTTCGGCTTAAGGGACCATTAACAAATTTGCAGTATAGGAAATTATTAGAACATACCAAAAATATAAGTAGAATCATAGAGATTATGAAGGCCGAAGGAGGTTTGTAAGAACTCCAAATGGATATTATAGACAACCTAAATCTTCTGTAGAAAACAAAAAGTTTTAGAGGAAACTCAAAATGATTTAACACAACCTTAATGAGTGGTAAGGAAGAAAATACACAGGAAACAATTGACCGATAAATATACCGATAAAAATATAAGAAAAGCACTAATAAAATCCTTTTTCTTATAACTTACATTTGTATGTGGGAATTATATTTGTTTATTAAAATCAAAATGATTAATGAGTCCGTTGGTCTAGACGAGACCTGGAGATGACGTCTAAAAGTAAAAATAAATTAAAAAAAAAATTTAAGTCTGCGACCAAAAGATTCTTTTTTGTGAAAATATGATACCCAAGAAATAAATCACAATCATGTTGTACAGGGGTGGGATTGTTAATATAATAAGAAAATTTCAAAATATGTGAATGCGTACAAAGAAAGAAAAAATGTCTTGATTAATATACATTTCACTTCTTTGTGAAATATTAGTATATCAAAAGAATAATATTCATCAAAGTTAATGAATTGTAATATTTTTTAATGAAGTTGTTTAATTATAAATAACAAACTCAACACAAAAGATTAAACTATAAAATTTGCTTAACTACGTTAAACAATGAAAATCAAATTATTAGTTAAAATTTTTTTCATTTAATCAACTAAAAGAAAAATAGAGAATACAAAAAATGCACCAAAACCTAGTCCGACGTCAAAAAAGGAAGGGGTGGTTTAGCATTTTCACATTTATTTAAATTAAATGCAAATTAAATTTATCCAAATGGAAATTAAACAGTTTATAGTTATTTCTAGTTTAACTAATTAATAATAATCCTATAGGAAATCATTATTATAAAATATTGATTCAAAATTTGTGAAGAGCAGCTTTTGGGATCAACAGAATGATGTGTGTAATGGATAATGTCTGTTTGGAACAATCGGTGGTCGTAAGTTCATGCAGTACAATGGGCTACCAGTTGTAGAATAAGAATAATCCAAAATATCCCAAAAGGAACCCAATTTCATTCATTGAAAAATTTATTGACTTCAAAAACATATTTTCTAAAATTAATTATTAATCTTTAGGAATTCATGTCATAAAAATAAGATTTTTTTTAGTAAAAGAAATATAGTTTAAGAAATGGAGATTTTACGTACGTTGTCTTCAATTTTAGTTCATGCATTTCATTAATTTAGTAAAACACGAATCTTCATCAAAAAAAATTTCGAGATGAAAAATAATTTTTTAATACTTAATCACAAAGGATTTCTTAAAATAATTGGATTTGAATGTAATTTTGGTTTATAAAGCTGTTGTAAGCTTCTCTTGAATACGATCGTAAGTCTTTGCTCGTTTCAAAGAACATTTGAAATTAAAATTGACATACGTTCACTCTTTAACTTGAAATAAATAATTTCATTGTCTATGCGGAATGTCTCGATGGACAAGTGAGGATGCTGTTGGTTGAACTAGTTTGCACATTGATTAAAAAGTAACGTGTGTTTGATCCCTGTTCAGGACAAGTCATCAACATCATGAATTTTTATGCAGTAATACATTTATGTGCCATTATGTTATTTGCTGTTGGATTGTCTCTGCTCTCTTTCGTCGGTAATGTTAGCCAGAATCTTCGCTGAAGTAAAACAGTTACTAAATGACTGCGCATACAGCTTAAGAAAAAAAAAATAAGGGCTGAGGCGCTGCAACTTTATTATAAAAATTAATACAACTTGCAATAGTAGAGTTGTAATAAGAATTAAACCTTCTCGTTCCACCATCTGTCCTCACCCTTCCACTGCTCCTTTAGCAAAGTAAGTGCATTTATTGCCTGAGTATTGCTTCTCCTAGAAAAATAAGAAAAAAAAATGGTAAAAGTTCTTTAGCCAGAATGGTACTAGTTCGACCCCATCAGGGGGCAAGTTATAAAATCGTATTCATGATCAAAATCATTATTCCCGTATTACATTCCTCCTGTAATGAGAATGTTCACGCGGGAAAATAGAGGAAATTCATAAAATAGAATTTGAGACAAATTTTGAAATTATGATGTCACTCAGTTGTACTCGTGTTGTGGACGTGAAGGACTAGTATAAAAATATTGCCTCGGCGTTTGCCCATTTGCTCTTCCTACAACTAAAAACAATAAAATTTTCAAGAAAATTCATGAACTAGAATTAAAAAACTAAGCATTCGCACAAAATTTAATTTTTTTTGGGTGAAAAAGTTGCGAACATTTAAACATTTAAACTGCCCAAAAATTTAATAGGAATGTTTATTAAAATTAAGTAAAATTTTCTAGAAAATAAGGATTTTTTTTGTTGATATTAAGTAAAATGTTTTCATGAAAACATTTTATAGAATTTTCATTGAATTCTAGTAAAAAGATTTCAACCGACGTCAAATTGTCTAAAATGTAAATTTTAATTCATTATTATTTTTTCTTTTGAGTGGCAGATAGTAAATTAAAATTATGACTCATCTCTCTTTTGGTACTAGTTTTTAATAAAATATTTAGAATTTCTTAAAACATATTTTTTTAAATCAATTATTATACATTTAATATTTAATTTTATAGGGATTATATCCAAAAAATAATTGAATTTTTCAAATTTGTTTATTGTGGCTTTATCTGTTTTTATGTCTTTATTTCATTGGTCGCTAAATCAATTCAAATGGCATAAAGTTCACTGATGAGTTGCATTAACGACCAATGAAATGTTGGCATATGAACAGCTAAAGCCACAACAAACAAGTTTGAAAAGTTTAAATATTAACGATGTTAAAACAATTAAAATCATTGTGAAAATAAAACACGTTCTATAAAAAAATGCTGTTAACAAATATATTACTTGTTAACAACACCTGTTTATTTGTGCTTTTGTTTCAGATCTGCTTGAAAAAAATGCCATTCTATTCTATTTACCATAAATCTTAATGTTCAACTTTAAAATTTTATCCAAACTGCCTTTTTCTTAGCAAATCGTGAAAAGAAAATTTTTAAATCTACGTTATGCCTCCTGCATTACACGAAATGAAATTCCACTGTTAAACTAAATAAATATTTCCTAATTTTTCCTTAACCTCAAATCCAAAAATTCAAGGTAGCAGCAGGAAAACAAAAATATTTAACTTATAAAAATTCACAATTCCGTTCATAATTTGTTACTTAAAACATAGACAATAAAAATATTTCTGAATATGCTTTCAGCTCGCTGCTGCTGTTCTTTCTAGCAAATGAAATATATAAACAAAAAGCAATTTCGTTGTAAATAACTTTATATCTTAGTAAAGAAATAAGTTAAGAAAAGGTTTTGGAGTAAAAATTTTCAGAGAAAAAAATTTATTCAATTCTTTTAACGCATTCATAAAGATTTACTTGAGTTGAAATGAAATTTTATTAGGGTGGTAACAAATTACTTATTCTACAAAAATGTTTGAAGATTTTTATGGCGGCTATAAACATGCAATTGATTTTTTTTTATGTAGAAATCTATGAGATGTGCTAAAAAGTGATAAAATAAATAAATTTAAAATGTTATTTTTTTTATAGATTGTTTTATACGCATACGAATTTGGATACAATGACAGACAAATTCAGTTCGTTATAGAAGAAGTTGGTAATAAATGAAATAAATAATTTTTTCTTCTATTGAGCAAAAGCTATAAAAATTTTTCGAAACATTAAATGAAGGAATTGTCTTTTTATACACAAATTTCAGTTATTTTTTATTACTTTTGATGGCATTATTAAATAACCATAATTAGTTATCGGCTAAAGGAATTAAACGAACAATCTTAAGATTTGTCATAGGAGTAAATATTTAAAAATATTTTATTTTTACTTTTTATACTGGCTACTTCAAAAAAAGTTCATTCAAACGAAAATTTCTTACTTCAAAAAAAGTTCATTCAAACGAAAATTTCGTATGTTCAAATATAATAATTTCGATGAAATATTTCTACAAAACAACTGGGAGCGGACAACCACTGCCAAATATCTTTATTACCTATTATATAGATTGGCGGCCTAAGGGAAAGGTTTTTTCACTTCCAGCTTTAACATTTGGCCAATAAATTTAATAAATAATAAAAATTAGTAATTTCTCTCTATATTTTATACCCTCTGATATATTATATTAAAATTAAATATGAAATTGTAATAATATAAATTTTATCTTTAAACATAATATACATATTAAAATAAATTTAATTATTTAAATATATAAATATAATTTAATTTGAACATAATAATTTATGATAAAAATTTAATTTATCATATTATATTTATATAATGTAATTTATTTTTAAATAATAATTCATTCAATAATATTAATAAATTATAAAAATTTAAAAATATCATTAAATAAAATATAAAAATTTAAAAATATTAAATAAAATAAAAAAATTTAAAAATGTCATTAAATAAAATATAAAAATTTAAAAATATCATTAAATAAATTGTAAACATTTAAAAATATTAAATAAATTATAAAATATCATTAAATAAATTATAAAAATTTAAAAATATTAAATAAATTATAAAAATTTAAAAATATCATTAAATGAGATATAAAAATTTAAAAATATTATTAAATAAAATAAAAAATTTTAAAAATATCATTAAATAAATTATAAAAATTTAAAAATATCATTTAATAAAATTGAAAAGCTTTAAAATATTAATAAATAAATTGTAAAAATTTAAAAATATCATTAAATAAATTATAAAAATTTAAAGATATTAAATAAATTATAAAAATTTTGAAGTTTAAAAAAATTTCATATATAATTTATTTTTTAGATAAATAATTTAAATTAATATGATAAATTTTATTTTTTTTAATTAAGAAGTATTCAGTTTTAAATGTTCTTTTTAATTTTATTTCGCTGTGAATGTCCCTACTAAATTTCCTTTAGGCTTTTTATACATCAAAAACTTCTCCCAAATGTCTGCTCGTATAAAACAAAACACTTTCAGGGGTTGAAATTATACTCCCCCACTCTCACCTATACTTGTACCTATTTTTCAACTACATTCATTTATATGTTTCTTTCTATTTGTGTGTGTGTGTGTGTGTGTGTAAGTAACTGCGCTTGTTACATGCTACAAATGGGGAAGGGAGGCTGTCGTTGTTTGTGACTAATTTTCATCCATTAGAGTAAAGAATTTGTGTTTATGCCATAAAACAAATAAACACACAAAAAATTATAAGAAACAACAAAAAAATTTAAACCATGAAGTTATAAAAAAGAGTCTGCTAACAACAATAATAAATGTTGCTGACAACAAATATGAATAGATGAATAGAACATACAAACAAACATATATACATATACATACACATTATCATCCGTAGATGTATTTTTCCATTTTCAAGTACAATGTTAGATAAACAAAAGTGTAGAAGGTGAGTCTGATATATTTAAATAGCACTTCCAGATCTTTAGCTACTTAAAGCTTTTAAGAGCACTCGGCTAATGTATAGCAAAACAACAAAAACATTAAGTGAGTGTATAAATAAAAATATAATGAAGATAATAATGGAATATAAGTAAGAAGTTCATAACATGAATGAGATTAGCTAAGTGCCAAAAACAATTAGAACTAACAGACATTAAAAAAAGTTAAGATAACGTGTCTTTACTAAGAACAACTTTGAAGTACAAAACCGAAATTTTTGTTACAAATCTTTTCTCGCGATTCGGTTGTGTTACATACAAAGGCGGTCCCTAAATTAACCAATCTATCGTATACCTGGTGGCAATAGTTTGAAAAAATTACTTTAGTGAAAAGCGGGGAAACCTTATAAAATATACATATGTGTTATTAAGTTTGAAGGCATCGCGTTCTTTAGTATTATTTTAGAGCCACCAAAAATGAACGATATCAGTCAATTTGTAAACATTGAAGAAATTTGTCACTGTTCTGTTGTTCAACACTTTCATTTGAAAGCTCTTAGTCCAACCAATATTACAGCAGAGCTAGATTCTACATTGTGGAAGTCTGCTCCTTCGTTCTATATGGATATTTATGACTAACGTTGATAGAATTTCACAATCGCGCCTGATTAGAGAACGTGGTATTTATGACTTCTGCGAAAAAAATATAGCTTTTTGTTAATGGATGTAGTCATTGCTTCCAAAGGATCCGTTTCTGCATTTTCTTGATTTCATGGAAACAAAATGACAAAATTTTAATTTTAAATTGGAATCACCTTTACAAAATTGTGAAACCCGATTTCAAAATACTTAAAAAAAGAAGAGATCATTTCGTGCGCATTTTATTTTATAATGCTTGTACAAACATAAATTAAATAAATTTTGCCTGTAGTTTGGTCTCACACCTTTTTTTTCGAAAATCGGAGGTACGATTTGCCGCCCTCCGAAAATATTGATTAACGCATAGCTTTCCCATTTATGGACAGATTTTGAAAAAAAACTTTTTTATTTGAAAGTGTGGCTTGCAATTTGGTTTTGGAGAAATTTAAATGGAAATCGGATGTACAATGTGTGGCCTCCTGAAATAATGACTGTAACATGGTCTTTTTTTCAAAATTTTTTATTTTCTGGGATTAAAATACTAACTAAAAGTGGATTATATCAACTTTCAAACTTCGGTTTTATAATCTGTTCGTAAATATAATTATATATTTTTTTATTATTATTATTTTTTTTTTTTCAATAAAACACATTTTTCAGAAAATGTTTTGTTTTCTATGGCTTTAGCTGTTCATATACCGACATTTTATTGGTCGCTGAACCAAATCGTCAGTGTACTTCAAACAGTTTGAAAACATTCAACATCGTATGTTTATGCTAAACGAATCAAATACAATACGAGAATTCAGTATTGTATATAATCATTACAAAATACATAATCTTAACAGGTTTAGAATATTTTATACAAACATCTCAACCAACAATTATACTCAACGTGAGTCTATTTTATTTTTCTTGCCACAACAAATAATTAGTTGGGTAGAGTATCCCAAAAGAATAAATTTTCAATAAAATTTTTTTCTTTAACCCATAATGATAAATTACTTTCGCATCAGAAAAAAGGAATCTTAACTATTGGCGGACTTGTACTCCTTGCAGATGTGGAGCTGGTTGTCAATTTAATATAAAATTAGTTTCTACTTTGCTTTTATCCACACAATGGAGATAGCTTCCAAACCGGTGAATAGGAATCGCAAAAGCGAACATCCTTCAAGTCTATGCTAAAATCGTTGAAAATAATTTAGATCTTAATCACAATATTTCCATGATTTCTTCGGAAAGTTCTGTTTTTTTACTGGCACTATTTAGTGACAATGGCTTAGGCCTAAACCATGGGAAGAGATTGACTGATTGCTTGTACTAGTAGTAATGACTATCATGAGATTTCGAGGTACTAGAAATATAGTGTATATACTTGCTTCTGCTCGCTTCAATGCCCGAGTGAGGTTATGTTGAGATTATTGTTTTCAGCATAAACCATGAGTGGCTGGCTCTCGATATCAGTCGGAAAAATTATTAACTAAATTTTTCAGTAGGGCCCTTTAAGATGACATGTTGAGCCTTGACAGCCAGGAAGGATATCATATATTGCGGACGATTTTTCTCTCATTTATGATGTTTGTCTAAATCGCCTTAAGCCATTGGGGCAATCGATCTTTGTGTTCTCGGAATAAGTTCTGCTGTCCGTGCTTTTATTTATAATAATAGACATCATCTGTGTATTAGAATAATATATAGGAAGTTCAAACACTGATTAGACCACCTTGATTGAAATTGGTTTAAAAGCAAGTATTCATTTAGAAGGCTAGAACTAACAAACACATATTTCAGGGGAAAATGCTTAACATTTAAATTGTATAATTTACTACAAGCATTAATTAAAAAGTAATGTAAAAAATACTAGCATCGACTGTCGATGTCAAAAAGGAGTTACAAATATTTTTCTGGAGGCACAAGCAGTGGCTGTGGCTTAAGCCACAGAATAATAAACTTTTGCTTTTTCTTGGCAATCGATTATTTGGTATCACTGAAACAAAATTTGAAAATTTTTTTAACCTTTAGAAGCGGCAAGTTCGTTTTACAGTAGCGCTGCATGCAACTCACGACAAAGACAGCTCAATAAAAAAATGTGCTGTAAAATGTCGTCGAAACTCTTTACTTCAAATTGTTGCGCGAAATGCACAAACAATAGATTCGATTGTATGTAAATAATTTTCTCACATCTCAAAATAAATAGTTGAAAAACTAAACTTTTTTTAAGTTTTTAGTTTTATTGATTATTTATTTGAATTTCCATTTAAACACTATTAACATACATGTATTAATTTAAACTGGTTTTTTTCCTGTTAATTTGAAATTTTAACACAAGAAAAGTTGTTAAAACTACACCACCTGCAGTGCATTAGAGATAAAAGTTTCAAGTCGAAAAAATATTCGAAGAATTTTTCAACAAACAGTTTTGTCAACAAGTTTTTTTTTACAGCTATTGGCACCAGGTTGTTTCTTTGGAATTTGAAATTTGTAATTTTCCCGTTCAAAAGATAAAACTCGTTAAGATAACCTTGTAATATCGAATGACAGGTATGTGTCTGATATGCTAATATTTATGATATTATTTAGAGGACATGGAGTAAATTAGAGAACGGTTCTAAGTGAATTGTAAACGAGAGGCGATGAATTTCAAATTGACTATTTTTCGTTTAATATACGAAAAGTTTGTGCGTAATTGTTTAATTTTCTTACTGTTTGTTTCTTACATTTTTTAAACAAATATTTGCTTTTTATAGAGAAGCACTTAAACTTGGCTTTTTAACTTATTTGTCTTTCACATATTTTCAAGAAACCTTTTAAATTTCATTTTCTTTAAAGCAATTAACTTAAATATGTTACTGGCTTTGTACATCGTCTTGCGGTTTTTTTTATCTTCAGCCAACCGCGTATCAAGAGACAAACAGACGTACATATGTACATGTTCCTATTAAAGACAGTGGGATGTCATTCATTTTACATCCGTTGATCTTAATAACACTGTAAATTTCTGTAAATTTTCTTTAACTGACATTAATATTTATTCATACAGACTTTCAGATACTTGTGTTTGTAATAAATGTTAATATATATACGAGCTGGCGCAAAAGTAATGTCATAATTTGAACTGGCTGATATTTTATCACAAATGAAAGGAAACTCTGTTTTCATAAAATTTTCGTAAATTGCACTCGTTTTACGCCATTTACAATTTTTGCTCACTAAACAACTGGCTCAATCGACAGTTCAATGGAAAGGTTCGTGGTTTGTTGTGTGGTAAGCGCGAGATTTTAAAAAAACTCAAAATAAAAAAGAAATCTGGTGACCCGTTTTGGAGGTTCATTACTTATTCTATATATATCTACATCATAAATATCAAAGCGTCATCTGCGATAATGGCAATCAGTTTAAATTATGAAATTACTTTTGCGCCACCTTGTAGAAATATATAAATGTATATATGTATGTACTTATGTACATGCTACTTCCATGGCTTCTGTTACTGTCTCAGTGATTATCACAAAAATGTATATGCAGTCTGTATGTTAAATTATTAAAAGGCCTTCGGGGGCCTTTATGAATTAGAATTATTAAAAAATGGTTAAAATTTTAAATTTCCGATCACGTTTTTATACTCTATATCAATACAGAAGATTGCTCGTATTTATCACTGCCAGATGCATGAAGAAATTTAGTTTGATTTGTTTATTTCGTGTTCACATACAATTATATGTCTTTAAGGCCTTTTTTGCTATTAAGCAATATTAAGCAATTCACTTCGTCAGTTATTCATCTATATAAACATAAAGTTTGCTATAAAATATCGTGGTACAAACAACAAAAAAGTACTTACTTAAACAAAATATTCGCACAACATTGATAACAGCCACATCATTGTGACTTTAAGACGAGTTGTTAATTAAATATTTGCACAGCTTATTAGCAACAACATGTAGTAAATGTAAAATATAAAAAGGATATATTACACAAATAAAACCATAAATATATGAAGCACAGTGGAACAAGCGTAGTGCCCTTTCATAAAGCAATTATAACTCGTTCACCTCTCTATAAGGATTTTATCTATAACGTAGTTTTCTCTTTTGGAAACCTTGATTAAAAGCAAAACAGCATTATAGTCTTATAGCGAATACAATATTAACTTATGAGTATATATGTGCCACTTGATTGCAGTTTTCACAGCTGTGATATGTGCCACTACCACCTATAGAGCCCAAATGACAGAAATAGAGGCAGGCATTTTGGTCCCTTCTATACAGCTTCCACACCATGTAACGCTTCGTAAGAATTTTAAGTCATATGAGCGAGACAGAAAATGCGACGACAAATGGAAGTCCGTTAAGAGAAACGAATTGAGTAACTTTACGTTGATATCCTTTATGTTAAGCTTTTCTCCAATGAAGCCCTATTCAAAACAAACAAAAACACGCTCTTGTGTTTAAGAACTTTTTATATGTATGTTGTGTATTACAAGTCGATCCATAATCCCAACACATTAATAGGCTTTCCGTCATTAAAATTTAAATTGATATATTCATAACGAGTACTATAATTATATTTTTGTTGTTTACAATCGTTCCTTAGAAGTTTTTATATCAACAGACGACGTCAAAATACTTAATAACCTTAATGGGGGGTGTAGGTTAACTGATGACTTGGCGTTAGTACCATCGAAGTTCTGGTACTTAGACGAGCCTATAGTTTTCAAATAGTTAATTGGGAAAATAAAAATATTTCAAATAGTTCAAATAAATTTTATTCTCGTCTATATCTGTCCATATTTTTAAACGATTACTGAAACAAAATAATTTCAATTTACGTTGTTCAATCGTGTAAATTCCTCCTCTTACACAAATATCGACTACTGAAGAAGTTCCACTGTAACATGGCTTGACTAGAAATGTACGTAAGAATAAAGATATCTCTTCCTGTTACTGCTCACAGTTAAACCGAAACAGCAAAAATATAAGACAGTTATATCGCGATTATTGTGGAATATTAAGGATATTCTACACAGCACGATACAGACAATTAAGGGCATTCAAATACAAAGTAAATGGAAACATTTGCTTAAGTGCCATACAAGACTGTACAGTCAAGGTTGCAGGAGTTCATGTCTGCCCAACTTAGAAAGTAAATGTGATGATTTACATGTGGTAGATCTGTAAAAAATTTGATACGTTCAAAGATGTATTATTTTAAGATTTATAGTAAATAAAATAAAAGCGAATTATTTATTACATAATTTGTATAACAACATATTTAAACATTTACCATTTATAAATGTTTTGAAAAATTAATTTTTTTAAGCAAATTTACCAAACCTTCACAATTTGCAATATAGCAAAATGTAGTTTTTTGATAATTTTTGAAAAAAATACTATTTCAGGTGCATATTCTACATTTACATAAAAAAGTTTTTTATTGTAAATTTAATATTAATTTAATATGAAAGTAGATTTGTTCATTATTTATGTTACATATATTCTCTATGTATAGCAAATTTACAATATATTGCAAATATTTAAAAAGTTTTCTATTAAAAGTAATTTTTTAACGTTTAGAAAACTTTATTTTTATTAGTTTGGATATAAAAACTTGTATTTCAAGTAAAACCAGTGAATAGATAGAAATAGTCATAGTATTGCTATTGCAATTATGTATTACAACAACAATGCCTCGGCAATTTGGAGTGTCAAGATTTCACTCGTAATACATACCAAAAAAAGTGTTGGTAATATTTTTTTTTGCAAATTTGCTGTATATCGGTGGTAATAAAGAGGAGGTGCTTTCCGATTTCTTCGATTTACAGGAGTGAACTGTGATGCTTTGAAGTTGATTTTTAGAACGTATTGAAATTTGACGTGTTTTAGTACTTTTCTGTAATAATGAATGTCATTACTGTCTTAAGCCCCTGTTTCAATATTCTATTACTTATTTTAAAAAAGTTTCTAGAGTTATAGAAAATTTTTAAAATTTTTTTATTGTGGCTTTAGCTGTTCATATGTTGACATTTCACTATCGATTTGGCTTTACGACCAATGAAATGTCGACATATGAACAGCTCAAGTCACAGCAAATAAATTTAAAAAGTTGGAATATTTTTGGGTATAATCTCGATAAATTTCATGTTTATGGAAAATTTTTCAAAAATTTAAAAAAATTTCTAAAAATTTCAAAACAATTTTTGTTTTCAAAATTTTCCTACTTAATGTATTTTTTTTTTTCAATATTAATTAACCAAAAATTTATATAAAATTTTCTAATAATGCTATAAATTTTTTAGGGATTTTAAATATTTCAAAGATATTAATATTTTGAGATAAAATTAGAAAAATATGCCATCTTTACTGTTAAATTAAAGAAAGCTTTTTTTTCGAAAATTATTTGGTAATTTCTGTGACATTTCTTAGTCCTTGAGTGTTACATCTCGCTCCTGCTTGTGTTAGATTATAAGTAAGTCTTTAGCGATATCTTTTTAAAGGTTATTGGGCATAAAAATCAAATAATAAAATAATTTAGAAGTAAACAACTATAGTTTAAAAATATTTTTTGAGCTAGAAAGTTTTGAAAGTGCTATATGAACGGCATATGAACCACAGGAAACAAAAAACTCTAATAGTTGAAACAATTAGTTGGGGGAAAATATTCCAATAAATTTTAATATTGAATAACTTAGAATTGTATTTGACTAAATAATAAAGTAAATAAATTTAAAAGTTCATTTATAACAGAATATTCAGAATAGTAGAATATTCAGACATTAAAAAATAGACCTTTCACAGGGTATTCTTTGAAATAAAATAAAATTTCTTAACGATATTTTTAAAAGTGCCATTTATGATGATTCCCTAAAATACATACTCGTATCTTATTTTTTCCGATATGATGTTGAAATGGTCCCACAAATTGCTAAATTTAGTCACTCCATAATATCTTGCTAATATTCATAGACATATTTTACATCCCTTATCATTTTATTCCTGACTGTTCCCCATCTCTGTCATGTTGGAAACGTGTTCATGCTCATACAGTATTAAAAAGCTGTCATTTGTGGTAAAGATGTTAATTCTGTTTACGATGTAGAAAAATCATTAATACGTTAAGATTTCAAAGATAAAAAATTCATAAGCGGAAAAGCACATGCACGTCTGCCAACTAATAAAGCAGTTTAAATATTATTGGGGATAAAATATGTGAAATTTAAGACTTGAAAGAAAAAAACAATCATACAAAATAAGCCTCTTGCCAATGCAGCAGCTCAAAACCTGAATGGTCTGTCAATAAGAGTAATAATTAAATTAAAATCAGATAATGAAGATTTTTTAACGAGTTTTTGTTATTGTGTGTTTCGATTACAATTTTCTTGCGAAAGTTACAGGCCTGTAAAAAGTAGTTGGCAGGGATGACAATGTTATAAATTTTAATCAGAAGAAATCAAATAGAGACAAAATCGATAATGCTGAGTTTAATTAGGATATTGGGAAACTGTTGAAGTTGGATCGAAAATAAGTTTTAAGGTATTTATGTATATAAATATGGATTTTATGCGAAGGAAATGGGTAATAATTTATAGATGATTATCTTTTAAATGGCTACGAGGGCAGGTCAATAAGTCAGTGCCTTTTGAATTTCCTGCCTTTTAACTGAGAGTACAATACTGCTTTGCCTGTTGACGCCTTTCAAAATTTGAACAGGCCGCGTACGTTGCTTTATGTTTGACAGCCATTGAGAGCAGATTATTAAAAAAAGCGAACTTCGCGTGGTCATTAAGAATAATTTTTTGCGAAATAAAACCATCACTCAAACCGAGGCTGAACTTCATAAATACTATGTGAATTCTACACCCTCCACTTCAAAAGTAAAAATCTGGTTAGATGAATTTCTGTATCTCTTGAGGTCCCAACGCGACACGATATGGTGTTGGCTGATCGCGGATTTATAGTGTGGGAGATTGTGGAATCTATAGGCATATTACATGGTTTTGTACTTGCAATTTTAAATGATCATTTGGGTATGGGAAAGTTTTTCCGCAAGATAAGTGATGTATTTGCGAAATTGTGTGACAACTTTGCAGGAGTGCTTGGCGTTGTTCAGTCGCAATATGAAAGATTTTTTGTAGGTATCAACGGACGAAATGTGGACCCACCACAAAAAAGCAGAGACCAAAGAATTGTCGAAACAGTGGATGAATCGACTCCAAAGAAGGCCAACGTGGGATTGTCAGTCAATATATTCATGGCGAGGAGTTGAAAAAAACGACCGCTTTTTACCAAGACAATGTAAAGACACACACGAGTGCAGTTTCCTTCGCGAAATTCTATGAATTATGTTATGAAGTGCTCCTGATCTAGCTCCGAGTGACTATTTCTTGTTTCTAAACCTGAAGAAAAAGCCCGGCGGAAAGTGATTTGACTCCAACGAAGAGATCATCTCACAAACAAATACCTATTTTGATAACCTCGACAAATCAATTCTGGGAGGGATGTTGTAAATAGTATATAGTATAAAGGAGACTATGTTGAAAAGTAATATGATTGAAAATAAAATGTTTTCCATTCAAAAAGTCACCGATTTTTTGATCTACCCTCGTATATTTGCAGAAACATCCTTTAAATATTTATTTTGGTTAGAAAGTCAGTTTTAAAAGCTGAAGTAATACTAAATAAATTCCAACAAGAAGCTGCAAATCGTGTCATTGTTGTTAGTATGAGCAGAATAATTTTTTTCCGTATCACTGTCTGCTGAATTCTGCATACCTTGAGAGAGTTTTATGTCTCAATATCCTGGGGTATTGAGACACCTGCCATACTGCATTTTTTCTCAGAATTTTTATTTATGTTGTTAATATTCTTTTTTTACATGTTGTTGCTTTTTTATCAATACAGACGGTCCAACTAGAGCAGAAAAATCATACGAAAACTACTCAGTTTTTTAAATATATTTTTAGTGACTTCCATAAAAACTGCTTTCTCAAGTCGGTCGTCTGGATTATGGAATCCGTACTTTAATGTGCCGTCATTTTGCCTTCCCCATTTATTTTTTTTTTTTATTATTTCACCTTGTACCTGAATTTAAAAAGTTCAAAGCCAACCAAATGCCATTAAAATGATAATACATATTTTATGTATTTTTTTTAATATCAGACAAATAATGTCGTAAATGAGAATTGCTTCAAGTATGCCTTTCAATTTAAACACACAGTCACAAAATTTTAATAAGTAATTAGACAGCTACAGGCATGTACACAATATTAGAAATGTCTACACATACACGAAAACAAGCGGAGATAAGACAAATGAATTAGAATAAAATTGAGTCATTTGAATATTAATTAGCAGAGAGGAAATTGGTTTAATAGTGAAATATTCTCGCGGCTGCGACTCATTATACTCTGACATTTTTTCACAGATTTTTTATTGCGTTCTTAAATATAAAATTAATTAAAAATAGATTATCAAATCTTAACTCTAAAATTATTAATAAATTCAGCCTAGTTGGAAGAAAAATAAAATAGTTTCTATAGCCTCTTATTGTCTTCACGTCTGTCGTGTTCGTATAAGAACGAGAGAGATGATTTTTCTCAGCCGATTGTGGCGTCTATGATTTAGAATTTTACGGGCTAGTGGATTCGGACGGCGGATTCGCCTCGTATCCCCCAGAAGCAGGGATAAAAAAATTTGTACAAACGCATGCAAACATGCTCTCACATTGTGTAAGAAAAAAACTGCTTAAAAAATTGAGCCGTTAGTGGTCAAGTTGCCGGGAAAATTACAGCCAAAGCCTACAAAATATTTATAAAAAAGTATTGCTGATGATTTTATATGCCTTTGGACTGCATTGAAATATAACCCAAACAGCGGTTTGACCCTTTTTGTTAGAAGCAGTCGTTTAGGTGCTGCTAAAAAAAAAGCTAAATTGCAGTTACATATGTCTTCAATATCTTTAAGGGCAAAACAAGCAATTTAATCAAGCCTTCTATTGATCTCTTTGTGTCAAAATTAGTGTCAAAAAACAGACTGAATGCGATCTACATTCAGCAGATAATAAAATAGGTTATAGTGTTCACATAAGGTCCAATATTTGGAAGAGTTTAACCGAGCCCGAGCTGAAAAAGTTCTGTTCTGTTACCAGTGAACCAGCTAACATCCACGATTTAGCTCTGAACATATTATTGATGAGGCGATTCAAAGATTTCTTAGTAACTGGTTTGTGTGGAATCCGCCTGAAGAGAGAATGTAATCAAATTAATTGAAAGGCTGATGTTTCTGGCAATGAGAGGTGCTGTTGCTAGTCAAACGTTCTTTCAGCTGCTTTGTGATATTTAATAGCGAAATATATAGACATATGCTTCTGGGATAAATCGCCTGTCTGTTGGTAGTTATGCCATAGAGGTTTCTCTTATTCCTTACGCCCATCAGGTAATAAGACCACTATAAGGATACGCCTCCTAAAAGTAGCGACAAAGTGCTCCTTCTATATATTGCTTTACGCTAGTCTTATTTTCAATAAATTGAGATTTTTCAATTAACACAAAGAAAGAACGAAAGAAGTCCTTTATATGATAGTTTAGAGAGGCCGCATGTGGTACACTATTTCCTCCATTTCTTTGTTATGAGAACACATTATGACAACTCATTATATGGAAGACCTAGCCTTTTTGACATAATTTGGCGGACTGTACATTGTCTGGTGACCGTAGTCACGGGGCTCTTGAAATGTTCAGAAGTTATGTTGTTGAATTCTAGTAAGAAAAGATTGCTTATCACTTTGGAGTTATCTTTATATGAGCATTGTCAATAAGTTGCGAAGGGTTACGACATCTTGCAGCAGAGCTCCTGTCTCTACTACGTCATCTGCGGGGTAAAGTTTCCAGTATTGGTTCCATTTGAGAATGACGTTTGAATGTTTCATCATTCCATTTAGTGTTATATGACATTCATAAATGATGCCTTGTTCACGCCTATGGGTAACCTACTTGCAGTTGTACGGTCAGTTATAATTCGGTTAGCTCTACTTGATATCCGAGAAAGCCTTGTTCAGTTGGCTGCTGTTTTAATAAATCTGCTTGAAGGATACTACATTTGCGCGGGACACAACCTCTAATGCAGCTCTTTTCCCTGCAGAGAATAGTAATTTGCTAAATAATAAATTTCCCTTTTTGTAGAGAAGGAATCTATAATTAACCTGCGTGGAATATCGTTAAATTCTCTACGCCTTTGTTAAATCATTAGTCAAGAGATCTCTTTATTGTGCGCAGCTGCGTAGTCTAATGATCATGTAAATTAATATATCACGCCTTGTGTGAGTTCAGCCTAAAGAACTATTTAAAGAATAACATAAAGTATATTTCTAATAACATTGATTGCTGTCTTAACAGCCTTCTGATTTCCTCAATAATCTCTATAGTCTATTTCATACAAATTAGATCATCAATTGAGTTTTCATTTGACCGTAAATAAATTTTAAAACAAAAGTAACCACAATGAAAGTGTAACACCAACTTGGCATTTAACATTAAAAACCCACAATGCACTTCAAATATTCACGCATTAAATATTAGAAGCAACAAAAAACATCATCATCACCATTATCTGCATTGTGTGGTAGACACATTACGTTGCATGCATTTTAAATATGCTCACAAGATTGTCATTTTTGAAGTGGCGGGTAGAAATCTAGAGGTATTCACACTGATAGAGAATACAAAAAAAAAACACCTACAAGTGACTATAACTGACACATTAGAACAATTAAGGGAAAGGGAGCAGAAAAATATAACACATACACAAGCAATTAAAGAAACGCCAAAGTTTGTTGTGCATGTGTATTTAAGACATAACAACAACATCAACAACTACACAAAGTAAACACATGTAAAAAAAGACGGCACCTTTTAGTGTTTGCCTAAACGAGGGCTATCTGGGAATTATACTAGTAAATCGAAATTTATTTTCATTGATGATGTTCTTAGTATAAGATTTTAATGAGCAACAATTATTTTTCTGTCAACCACATGCTTTGTTAGGCTAATTTCTTTTAGCATGTAAAAAGGTTTTTTTTTGGTGTTGACAACATTGAATTAACGGTAAACAATGAAAAATATTATCAACATAAATGAAGGTCCTTGTGGAAAAGATAATTATATAACATTAATGCTTCAGTATAATCCCTGCCATACATAAGTATGTCAAAGATTTACGTCAGTACCTGTCACAAGAACTAACCTGACGGTGCTCTTCGCACTGGTTGAATAAAGCCGTTCACCACCGTCCCCGTCGCCCTTTCCCGAGGCACATACAGGGTGCGGCTCTACATGTGCCCCTGATACGAACGACATGGTAGCAAATTCTTTACAGGCTGCAGAACCATGTACAGACACCTTGCTAATGTGCTAGAGCTATCTAACCTTCTTCCCCAATGGCCCAGCAGTAATTGAGGGATTGGTTAGCAACATACAAGTTTTTAGGGGTTATCAGCAAAAAGGCCTAGTTCCGGGAACTTGAAAACCTTATGCCAAAGGAAGACAAGATGTATAATCCGTGCCCCCGGGGAGATCCCTGCCATGTGAGCATTGGCGCTATAGCATAGATGACGCAATCTTTACACATTTGTCGCCTGAATTAATGTTGCATTACGCCGATAGTTCCAAAGTTGTGTTTCAAGTGTTCAATTATCTGGCTGTTTATTTTTACATATTCAAACTATTTTGGAGAAAAATAGTTTAATTTTTGTTGTAAAGGTAGAAATTCGCAGAAGGTTGTCAACAAAAGTTATGCTGATTAAGGGTTTTCATTTATTGGAATGAACACTGCCAAAAAATTATCTCTAAAAGGCGACATTTGGACTTGGATAATAATTACACGACAAGTCTCGTATATAATTCTGTGCAACTTGAAATGAAAAGCAAAAGTTAGAACCAACATGAATGTGTAAATAAACGTGTGTGTGGGTGCCAAAGGAAAGTGACATCTGGCATTTTAAACCAACAAAAAAATAATAATCTGAGACAATAAGGCGTCTGTTTCATTTCTAAAGGCGCTTCTTTCATCATCACATTTCTGTACCTTTTAATCACCAACATTTTATTGTGAATGAGTTATTAATTTTTTTTTACTTTTTGTTCTTAATTAAGATGTTGTTTTCTTTGAATTTAAAACATTTTCGTTTCATTGATTGAAAAGCATTTTTTATTTTCTATTTAGAAGCGATACTAAATAAGAAGTTTTTGTATTATTTTTCTAATTTCTTAAAAACAAAATTTATGTTTATTTTTTGTTTGTTGTATATTTTAAATATTTTACCTTAAACAGTGTCGTAAAAGTGTGGGTTTATTTTGAAAGAAAAAAATTTGTTTTATAAATTTTACATAAATTTTGAGTGTTGGTTGAGCATAGTTTTGATAAACTCTGATAGAACGATTGATTTATGAACAATCAATTTGAATTTGGTATAGTAAAATAGATAAAATATTTATAATTAAGTCAATTTATTAAAAAGAAATGCTTTCAATTAAGAGAAAAAAAGAATGTGGATATTTGTCTCTTATCAAGAAAATAAATTGTGGTTACGAAAAACTATTTTATATACAAACACTCAGATGTTGTATTTTTAAAGTTTTGGGAAGTAATAAAAAGCTTATGTTATTAAGGCATTTTCTCCCTGAATTAATAATTTTAAATTTATTTTTTGTTTATTTTCAGTGATCACATGCATAATTTTATTTAGGTAAGTCTCTATTTTTTCTAACTGCAGTACATATTATATTTTAAAATACATTTTATGAAAAACTTACAAAATGTGAAAAGTAGAGAAGCAAGAAAATCAAGGTTTTTGTTTAGATACTTTCAAAGGAGCTCAAACTCCAGTTCTCATCGATTTTATTAGAAAATTATAATTATAATAAAAGCATGAGGCTATTTTTGAACATTGCCACTAATATCAGACTCTATAAAAAGTTTTCGAAGTGATTAAAAAACTCTATATTGCAAAACTTCCGCCAACTATATATCTTGGATAAATTAAACGATTTAGAGCACTCGACTTTGCAAAGAAAACCGCTGGGACCAAAATTTTCGAAGTCGATTAGAAAAAAAGTATTGTATTCGAAAATTGTCAACAACGATATCTCTCAAATTAATGAACCGTTATTAATTTCGCTTGCGGTATTCCTATCGGTTTTCCCAAATTCGTAAAATCAATGAATCTATAAAAATCGTTTTCCCAAAAGTTATTTGGAAAAAAAACTATTTAAAAAATTTTCGATAATGGTATCTCCTGAACAAATAAATTTTAGTGTTATTAACGACAAAAAGCATTAAATTTTCAAGTTATAAACTAGTAACATTTCCGCTTTGAACAAAGCAGTAGCTTAAAACATGTTTTAAAAGCAAATTTTTTTTAAAAGTTAATATTTGAAAAATTCGAATTTTGTGTGAAGCCAAAAAATTTTTTAAACAGCTGCACCTGTTCAAAAAATATAAAAGGATTGCACAGGCAAATACAAATACTCACACACGCATTCACCCGTGCAACTATACCCACAGCTATAAGGACATCATGTGATAAAAATTTTGAGAATCGGTATGCAATCAGTAGCTTCCCGCTTTTCCTATAAAACAAACATTGTGTTTTAAAATAAATAAAAATTGGAAAAAAACAAATAATTTAATAAAATGCGTTTAAAATCGTTTTCCATCAAACACTGATCACGTTTGTTTCTACTTGGCAATGTGCTATTGGCCCACTGCCAAATTAATTGTTTGCCATTACTGCATTTATATTGTTCAAGAAATTGTACTCGTACGTAAAATTTGAAATAATATTTTTTAAACAACGTAGTTCAAAGTCATGAAAATATAATTAGTTTTTTTTTTGGTCGTTGTCTTATAAAATATTTATAAATAAACGTCTATTGAGAAACATTTTAAATAGAAAAGAAAGTTTTTAATTAAGATTTTGCACCTCATGTCTATGACATTCAATAGTAAATTGAGTATATAAAAAAATTTTAATAAATTTGTCAGCGCAACACATTCCTGAAAATGAAGGAAAGGTTGAGCTAGTAGCGGCAAAGCAAATTTCTAATGAATTACAAAGTTGTAGTAATTAAATGTTTTGGACGAATTTTATTGTAAGAATAGCAAAACGAGCTTTTTAATATAATTCGCAGAATTACACATCCTTCCGATGAAGTACATTTTTTCAATAGGGACTTCCGAACTGTGACATTTGATAGCGTATTGGCTGTCAGCTTTGAAGGACAACATAACCCATGCCATCGGTCGAATTCAGACTGATTAATGCGACAAAGTCAAGGAAAATTTAACATTTCGGATTCGGATATCAGAGTGAAACTGGGACAAACATTTGCACGATGTTATATATATATATATATATATATATATATATATATATATATATATATATATATATATATATATATATATATATATAATGAGGTGCAAGGTGCAATTTTCTAATAAAGAAAATTCGATGTTGTGCAACAAAGTATGGTATAAATTATATTGCAATAATATTCTAAAAATTTTTTAATTGCGTTTGTTTTCATAAAATTTGTTGAAAATTTTTTTGACACCATTACCATATGATTGGAACGCAACGTGTATAACATTATGCACATGAACATCGGACAACTCTTTTGAATTGTACATTCCTTATTAGTTCTAACACTGCAGCCATGTAAAGTTCTGTGATTTAGCAAAACGCAAAATATTAAGCGAATATGGGTCTATATCCAAACATCTTTGTGGCCAATTCTCTATTGCTCTTGATGGCTGCTTTTGTTCACACGAGAATAATTATAAAGTGGGGCATGGTACATCTTATCCTCATTGTTGAAAAAGTATAAGCCAATCCTTCTAAACAACAACCCTTTCTATATGCAGTGACACCTGGTAAGCGTCTCGTACTTTGGAATCATATTATTTATGGCGATTGTGCTTTCAATATGAAAATTCATTTCAAAATGCGACTCGTGCATCAACTCAAAATAGACGTTCTCTTTAAATGTTTCCAGGGTCTGCCTGCGAACAAGTTACATTGTCAACCTTCATCAAGTAAATATCCTCGATATTCAACCTTCAACAATTCTTGCGTAGTTGCTTTCGAATTCATATTTTCTTTAGATCCGACTGCATGAGTCAGTAGGGCCTAATATCGCATTCTCGGCGACCAAACACTTCACTTACCCTTAGGTAATTTAAACATTATTTTTAATGTAGCATTGATTCTGTTTGCATGTTGTGCCGATATATAACGTGCTACTAATGGTGCAGTTCTCACCAAAGATTTTTAGTTACAATCCACAGCACATAATTACTTCTTGTGGGGATATTTTCTTTATGAAAAGGGAAAGATGTTTTATTCACGCAAAACGTAAAAGAGTTCTTAGATATAAGTTGTGAAGGGCTTCTGTAACACATGCATTAATCTCATCGGCATCTTGTATAACTGTTAGTGCAACATGGGCAAGCTTGTTTTAAAAACCCATCATTTGTACACTATTTGTCTGACGTACGGTGGGGCGATTATGTCAGTTTGTCAGTAGACACCTTTTTTAATTTTTTAAGAGAGGATTTGAAATTATTTCATTACAAAGGGCAAACTGCCTTCTGACCGTCGGACAATTTTTTTTGTACACTCAGGCAATTAATGCCTACTACTTATTTAAGGTGTTACATCTTTGTGAAAGGGATAGGGTAGAGAGGACAGGCGGTGAAATTAAGAGACATAGAGAGAGAGAGAGATAGAGAGAGTTTAATTTCTGTTTTACAACTCAGCTATCCGGCGCTGTTTATCATTATTATTTTGTTATAGCAGAGTTGCAGGTCTCTGGTGTTAAGGAGACACATTAAGTCTCTGAAGCTCTATTTGTATAGCCATTTTATTAATTATTTTACTTCGCCGACGATTCTGCTAACATTACTGTCGAAGGAGGGCGCCGTGATGTTGAGTACATTAGCGTAAAGAGTATCCAATCGCTGTTACTGTTAAGTGATCAGTGTGATTACCTTCATCACTTACTACTTGCTACACATATTTAGAAAGTTTTAAAGGTTATTTGTTTATATAAAAATAATTGGGATTTTTTATTAGAGATTTGCAAAACCAAACCAATATTAATATTTTTATATTATGCGGATTATTGCTACGAAGTTCAATAAATTTTTGAGAAGATTTCTAGAAATTATTCATTCCGGAAAATAATCGCATACTTAATATACTCATTAGAAAATGGGGAACTCTTCTAATAATTTTTTCTATTTATAGAAAATTTTTAATTTTAATAAAAAATAGGTTAGGTTAGGTTAGGTTAGGTTAGGTTGATAGGAGGGGTGTGATAGCCCATGTCATACGACATACACTTAAGCCAGTGAAGGCTTGTTGTGCGCTCCCTTTCAAACTGCCAGAGTTCTGCGGCAGGATTCGAACCTGGGACCTTCGCACTACGAGTCTAGTACACTACCTACTAGTCTACGAAGCAATAAAAAATAAATTTATTTTAAATTTTCCATATGAAAAAAGTTGGCTCCTTAATTAAGAATTCCCTAAATTATTTTAATTTACATTTTTTTCAAAATTTTTGTTTGAAAAAATTTTATGGAAAATTTTTTTCAAAGTTACTAAATATTTTAATATAAAATGTTTAAAATCTTTTGTTCGAATTTGTCCCAAATTTTTTATAAACGGAAAATTTTGCTTTAAATTATGCTTTACACCGGAAAAATTTTAGTTCATGATAATTTGTTTTAAAATTTGATAAATTTTTAAAAATTTTCTACAAATAAATTTTTTTTACTATGTGGGAATTTCAAAAAAAAATTTTTTCGAAAAAATTGTACTGCTTGTAATTCTTATATTTTAACTTTCTGCCAATACATACTTATGTATGTATGTATGTACATACATACATACTTTTACAGAAAGAGTTTTTAAAATGTATTAACAAAAAATTTCGAAAAATTTCTATCGCTTTTAATTCTTGTTTTTTTATTTTTTGCCAATACAGTGGTTTCCCGGTTTAACGTATACTCAGTTTAACGAATTCGCGATTTAACGTACAGTCAAATTTTTTCCATTGAGTACCTTATATTACGAACAAGCACTCAATTCTTGTACTCGATATAACGAATTTTGTCAAGAAATTTAAAAAAAAACCAAAACCAAAGATAAAACGCAAATATATTTGCATTCATTCCCTTTTGCATTTTGTAAACATTTTTACAGTATTTTAATAGAATCTTTACCAAAACAATGAGTCAAGAGAAAAATTTCTTTGTAAGCAAAGAAAATATTTGTTCATCAAAATCAAAATTTATACGTTACAAAACCATTTTTTTATTTTTGTTTACAAAACAAAATTTTGTCTTTTGTTTTGAGTTCTACTTCAGTTTTGTAAAGTTTTTGTAAAGTTAACATCAAAATTAAGGTTAAGTGCTATCAGCTGGCAAAGTTATCAATATGCACAATTATAAGATCAAAAAGGAAACTTTTAAGTGATATGCAAAAGACTAATTTTGGATCAAAGAATAGGAGGGCTTTAAAACATGTGAGTTTCCAAGAATGGAAACAGAATTGTTCAATTGGTTTCAAAACAAGAGGCTGACAAACATTCCAATTAGTGGTTCTGTATTAAAAGCAAAAACCATAGATCTGCATAAAAATTTGTACGGTGGGCAATTCAATGCCAGTCATGGCTTTTTGTTTTTGTTATGAACAGAAATACATGAATTCAGTTTGTTTTATAAAAACATTGCCATTTTATAAATAAAAATGTATTTAAAAAAACTTCGCGATTTAACGAATTTTTCGATATAACGAATGGGCCTGACAATATATAATTCGTTAAACCGGGAAACCACTGTATATATATACATACATATGTACATGTAAATAAGTATGTACTCTTATGTAGCTATTAATAAAAATGTGGTTCTATTTTGTATATACTCGTAGATACACATGTATTCTGTTTTTATTTTTGTAACTTGTTTGCTTGTTTGAAGTTGTTGTCATCTATTTGTTTCTTCTATTTTTGTTTATTTCACCCGACAAATAACAGCAAAATGTAGGTTATCAAAAAAATCAACCACATAAATTGATCCCCCATGTACAACAACAAAAGCAAAATAAAATCAACGAGTAAATAAATACACACTCTCAATTAAATACTCATTTGAAAATTATTCAATGCCGATATGGTTATTTGAAGGGAGTAAAATCGACCGATAAAATCGATATTGATACCGTGTGTCTGTAAAATATTTTCTTAAAATCTTGAAAAGAAAATTTTATTTTAGTTTTTTTTTTTTTTTTGTAGACGTCTATATCTTTGAGTTGATAACAATGTTTCGATTGACAAACAATTTGTTAGCCAACAGTTGTTGTGTTCTTAATATGGTTTGTCATTTGATAATGACGATACTCATATCATGATTTCAACGAAATATACAGATATTAAATGCGAACAGATCTGTAATTTACCTAATGTAGACAATAACCAGGTTTGAATTAAAAATAAGACAATTCATAGCAGGTATAATCCCCGGATTTCAGCTGGAGCTGCACAGTTAATACAACATCGCAATGAAACATATGTGAGATGGAAAATATATAGAACATCACAACTTGATGTTTTACAGAGCAGTTGTGTCTAGGATAAGAAAAACATAAATATTCATATTACGAAAGTAAATTTAGTTTAGAAATAAATTCCAATAAGAGGTGGAAAGAAATTATGAAAGTTGGATGTATTAGTTAAACCAATCGTTGTGAAGTGCCAAATGTGAATGATGGCCAAATGTGATTGTTAATCCAGATCGCTGTGAAGTGCCAGATATGAAAGTTGAAGAGCTAAAAAAAGAACTTGTTAACATAAAAGTCATAATACTCATGGTCTTCAAGTATATTGTGATTTTGAAAGCTAAAGTAACAAATTTAGTTTGGAAATATTCGCCGAATCGGATGTTCTTCAAGGATTTTAATTCTGTGGGTTTCGTTGATATAACTCCAAAGTTTGTGAGGATCCTTTTACAAATCTACTTTCTTCTGTTACAAACGAAAAATAGAAAAATTCGAAAGTTTTTCCCAATCAACAAAGCTCCGAACGAATATCGTTTTGTCGTATCGCTTAAAGATTTTTGAAAAACTACTGTATAAGCAAATTATTGAATATGTTACTCATAAAAACCGACTAAGTACACATCAGTCAAGCTTAGACCGAAATTCACATGCAGGTGCCGAAGAAACTAGATGCATTATTGTTAAGGGTGACATCGCTTCTTTAGACACAATACTGTCCACTATGAAATTTGTATCTGCTAGGACATCAATGCATCTGTAACATCTGTTAAGTTAATATCCATCTATTTGAACAACCGATAACAGCTGTATTTGGTGGGTGCAGTTTCAAGAATTCTTCCACAAGGATCAATTTTCGGTCCCTTGGTCTTTTGTGTGTAGTATATTCCAATGCTCTTTCGTCTCAACTGAAAACCCATATTTTTGCTGACGGTCTTTTTAATTTAGCGAAATATTTTTAACATTTTAATGTTTGTTGTTGGCTTAACTGAGTATGTATTACGAATTGCGTCTCCAGAGTTAATTCAGATATCTTCAGAGTAAGTAAATGGGCAACTTCAAATGGATTGAGGTTAAACTTTAAGAAAACAATTTCTATTCCAATTACGAGGATACAAATGTACCCCAATACCAGCTCAGGATCATATGGGAATTTTCCCAAATTGAAATTGTGCCCTCTGCAAATAACTCTGGTGTCACCTTTAATTCAACTCTCTCGTGGTCAAATTATATAAATAATTTATTGGTACTCTATTGAAAATTAGAATGTTATTACCAAGTCATACATAATTGTCCATGCTTTTCTGTGGTTGTGAACTATTTTCTGAATGTTGCACTTCCGATAAGCGAAAATTGATTAATTTGTAATTTTATAAAGTCTGACAGCGTTTCCCAATTTGCAAGGAAATTGTTCTCCTAAAATATTGTAGTCCTGTCCAAAATAATATATAGGACGGAATCTGATTATCTATTGTCGGAGCGTAAATTTTTTATACACGCACGGTTTTTTACACACGCACGGCCGGCTCTGACATCTGCTTCCATATAATATTCAAGACACAAGCAATGCAGTACATTTAAAACAATTAATTTTTAATTTTTTCCTTGTTATAAAAAAGATTAATTTTACATATAGAGTTTAATAGACATCTTACTTATCAGCTGATCTGTTGCCTAGACCTTATTAATAGGTATTGCTTAGAAAATTTAGTTGAATTACATACAAGTATTGAAGAAAAATGTCAACTTGCCAACTTATCTTTTATATATATAAAATAGGATGTGTGTATGTATGTATGTATGTAACGTAATGGCTCCAAAACGGCTGGGCCGATTTTGACGAAATTTTCAAAGAACCTTTAGAATACTCGGTCGGGTGACACTGTGAAGTCTGATTTTTTTCGGTCTGTGGGCGGAAGGGCGTGGCAAAATCCAATTTTCATATTGCACCACCAATGACATATACATATATTTATATTTTTGTGCTTTTTTAATTTTATTTTACTTGTTTTTGAAAGCCGCTGTCATGTTCCTCAAAACGAGATATCAAACTCTTAAATCGGTTATGTAGTTCCGAAGATATTTACAAAAAATATATGTTAATAATGATTCAATATCAAAATTTTAAAACTTTCGAAATATTGCATTAAAAAAATCCGAGTTTTCGGTTTATTTACAAAATATTTACATCATTCGATAACACAAGATATTCCGCGCTTACTAATGTGCAACATTGTACAATAAGTTAAAGATTTATACATATAAAACAGGATATATATATGTATATGTAACGTATGGACTCCAAAACTTTATGATATGTATTCCATGGATTTTTATTTAAAGGCCGTAAATTTCGTTAAACGCTCAATTTAAATCGTATGGTAATATAACTTTTGAGCTGTTTGCTTAGGGCCAGCAACGCGGACGGGGTCAGCTATATGTACATACATAAAAATTACGTGTATGTTCGTGATCGCTAAATTCAAAAACTACTGGACCGATTTTGACCAAATTTTATATGCATGCTCTATGGGCCGTGAGGAGTGTTTCTGTGTAGTTTGAAGTTCGTCCAACAGATGGCGCAATATTTAGTTTTTTGTGTGTGTTTTTGCACCGTAACTCAAGAACTACCGCACCGATTTTGACCAAACTTTATATACATGTTCTATGGGACGTGTGTATGGCCCAATATTTTCTTTTTTGTGTTTCGCCCAATAGAGATTAGCGCGATAAGCCTATGCTGCGTTTTGCTGAAGGCGTTGGGTCCTTAATCAGCGTGTAGTGGGGTTAATTAGCCCGATACCGGTATTTGAACAATAATTGCTATGTCGATTTAGTGCAAATTTGAAGGCAAAACAACGTTTGCCCGGGTCAGCTAGTCTTTATATAAAAAATGTACTGAAGTCCTCTGTGCCAGCCTAATGTTCTAACCTATTTACAATTTTAGAAAGTTCATTTTATTTTATTTCTTATCTATTTTTATTTCTTTTCCCATCCCTGTGTTCTTTATATATACAAAATACGGTACTTGTTAGTTTATCGTCTCAAGCTTATTTTTAATCACGGTGGACACCACTTGGTTGGTTACTTAACTTTAAGTAGCAGAACTTCCACCAACAGTAGTTGAGGTGTAAAAGAAGGAAACAATAACAACAAGGTATAATTTTTATTACAACAATTTAATTGTGTAGTCATTGTGGTCTTTGCATGTCAGAAAAATATGAAGTAGCAGTAGCAGCAGCATAGCAGCCGTAGCATAAGCAGGAAAACTTGTAAATAATTTATTTAACTTTTATGTACAAGTGCTCAAACATACAAACACACAGACTTACACACATACATGTAAGTATGTACATATATGTATGTGCAACATATTATTACAGCTCCAAACATCTCGACTTTAGTTGTTCTCAATGACTTTGTCATTTAGTGTCGTTGTTCTTGTTGCTATTTTTGCTCCTCTCTTTTTTTAAGTTTCTTGATATTTTCTTGTTATTTAAGTATGAAAAATAAAGCAAAATAGCAACCACTACAACAACTTGTTTGTTTTCTTGATGATATTGAATGTTTTTTTATGCAATTGTTGCTGTTCAGTTTTTGCTAATGCAGGAATTATTTTTTTTTCTTCATATTGATTTTTCAAACATTTTTTCATCTTTTTTGTTGTATGTAGTTAGTTAGATGTGTTACTGGTACTTAGATGGTGCTATACATTTATCCGCAGATAAGCATAAATGTGAAAATAAGGGCAGGCTCTAAAAATTTCGCCCATAAACACTACTGAGATCGAAATGGGGATCACGTTCTTGGTACATATGTAAAATAGCATCTCATTTCATAATTATGGCTATTTTTTACCTTTCTAATATGGGAAAGAATTATGGGGGAACTGTTGCCAATTCAGCAGGTTGTACTTTACCTGTAAAGAATTTGGTACTTATTTTGATCTCAGTCCGAATTTTTTGGATAGGAACTTGGCATAATTTTTACATTTTTGATTTTGCGCCGATCTGACTCCTTTTTATCAAGTTTTCTTTTTTTAGGGAGTTGCATATAAACCATGGAATAATTTAGAGATCAAAAATTTCATCCCACCAAACACTTCATAACGGCGGTTAATATCTGTACATAAAGAAATTATAAAAAGAGTGCTTCCGAGGCCCTAAAGGTGAAGATATAAACTAAATCCTAAATTTTCGTTCTGAGATTTTTCTGATTACTGACTTACTAAGGCTTACATGTATACCGATTTTCAGCTCTCTAGCTATAGTGGAAGAGCCCTATAATATTGATGAGTGAGTCATTAAAATATGTACTTTTTACACCTTCATAATTCGGGGATCTTTTATGTACAGCAAATGAATTGAAATTTTGCTATATGTAGCAAGTTGTTAAGTTATTTGCTTTTATTGGAAACTACTCGAAAACATTCAACGTGAGTAAATATTTTTCTTGAAATTTTTCTTCCCATTGAAAATAAAACTAGAAGTTGCTGTTGATGCAAAATTTCCGTAAAGTGATCCTTTATCGCAAAATTTCTCCAAAAATATTCTCCTGTACAATTTTTAAAATTTCTTTTGTTTTACTAAAACTAACTGTATGAAAATTTCCTTATTATAGAATAAATAAGAAAAAAAGTAATTGAAAAAAATGTTTTCGAAATTTTTTGAAATAAAACCATTAATTTTATATATTCAATATAAGAAAGATTTGCTATTTATAGAAAACGAGTTCACAGTAACATGTTTAAAAATTTTCATATAAAATAAGCATAATATAAATTTTGCATTTGGAAAATAAATTCATTTTTTATAATGAAATCTGCTGAAATTTTGGAGTAGTTGTGAATAATTTGAAAATTGTCCTACTATAGTGAACTTGTAAAAATTGTTCTTCTCGAAAAATAAACCTTTATTTACTACAAATATTTCTTTTTTAAAAAAATTAAAATTTTTTTATTTAAATAAAATTTTCAAAAATCTTTACTTTTATTTTTTTCATTTTACTAAAAAATTACAAACTAAAATTTACTATGTATAGCAAAATTACTATGTATAGCATATATTTCGGGAACATGATATATACCAAAAAGTATGCACCATTGTAAATATTTGATAAGTAGTTATTGGTATAAATTTTAGTACCAGCCAAAATCTTATGCGGTAAATGAGTTATTGGCAATACTTTCAATAATGCCTCTTGCCTGAATTCCTGGCTAAGCTCTAGCAACTTGGGAATACATTTGTTTTTCGACTGTCCCAAGTGGTTCCTAAGCACTGAAGTATCTACTCTTTTGTGCTTGAATAGGCCTGTATACATACGTATTATTAATGGAAAGTCCATACCTTCCGTTCTATGCGTTGTTGTGTTTTAT
This sequence comes from Germaria angustata, assembly GCA_963681545.1. Classification (NCBI taxonomy): domain Eukaryota; kingdom Metazoa; phylum Arthropoda; class Insecta; order Diptera; family Tachinidae; genus Germaria; species Germaria angustata. The sequence continues at coordinate 94,098,101 of OY813000.1, forward strand.
GCATGTGTCAAAAAAGTAGAATCAAAATAATTGTATGCAAAATGCATAGACACATAGAACACATAAAGTATCTTTACTTTCTACTTTTGAATTCGTCTCATACATCATGAGAAAAGGTCAGCTGTTTTTGAAAGCCAAGGATGACAAATTATATTTTATTTTCAATGATATTTTTAATTTTTTTTTTTTTTGCATTAAAAAGTTTTTAATAAACGAAAAGCTTTCGTTATAAAGTTTACAACTATTTTCAAGAATAAAATACATTATAATCAATTTTTGAAATTGTTTTATGTACTGAGTGTCACCTCTCTTTTATTTTTTATTTTTTTTAATCAGTTTCAGTGGAGAGGAAACTTATTGCAGCTGGAACAATACCACTCACTTCCAGTTCCGTGCCCTTTTGCAACTTTTCGTAGGCTCAAATCATTATGTGTTCAAAATCACTATTTCGCATGCCATTTTCGCCAAAAATGTTTTTATTTGATAAAAATATTTTATTAAATAAAACAGTTTAAGTATTATTATATACATATGTAAGTATATAACAAAGCAGCAAATCGCCAACATCGCAAAATCGTCACCGTGCTTACGAAATTTCGCTTATAAAACTTATTTGCTTGTGGCGCACTAATGAGAGAGCAGGGTGAAATGAGGAGATGACAAATGCTCAGCACTAAAATAAAAATGCTCAGTACCGGGCTAAAATCTATAAAATCAATGAGCGCTTACTTTGCTCAGTTTACAGAATCATTCAATTGAGTTAGCGCAGAGCTGAGATTCCATGCACATACATGAATAAACTTTATTTGTTATAAGAAATATTTTTAATATTTTATAATTGAGGTAACTAAAACTAGCCCCCATCCAAATATGAGCCTCTTCTCTATTACTTTTTGGAAATTTTTCCACTAGTGTGAATGTGTGCTTAATCAAAGTAAATACATGCATACATCAATTATTATCATATGTACACATGTATATATTTCTTATATATTTCATTTAAGATATCATTTCATTTAGTCGGTATTTTTTTGAAAACTTTTTCATTCTAGTCTTTTGCCTTATTTACTTGCGTTCACTTTTTCCAGTTGCTTATGGGTCGTATTCAATATTTTTATATGGCTCAAAAATTATTTGGGTTAAATCAACATACAGAAATTTTTAAACTGTAATCAATGCATATCATATTATTGTATGCACACGCACACATACACACACAGAGACATTTATCAAAACAGCCACACAAATACAGCCACATCCAATTGAACCCTCTTGCATACACAAAAGTACGTAATGTATTGATGCAGCATAAAATGAATATATGTATATAGTCTTTGTATTCTAGCTCTTCAAACATATAAGAGACGTTTGCTATGGAAGTGTTCTAAGTCCATTTATATCGGATATCAACCTACATACTTAAATTTCATTAAATAACTTTAAGTTATATTTAAATATTAGACCTACTGTTAACTAAAAAAATTTAAATAATTTATATACAACTTTATCGAATCACAAAATGCTGAAGATTCGATAAAAATATTTGTTGCGGAATTAGTTATATGTCTGATATATCGTTGCTGTTCACCACCTCACTAATTTTTAAAGCCTTCAATAAAAACTTAATAATCCCGAATAATTTCAATATATAAATACGGTCGTATTTATTTAATTTTCATTTCTAATCGTAGAAGATCTCATACAATTTCCTTCTTTAAGTGCACCATATTTACCTGCACAATTAACGTAAATGCCCAAAAGATTTGGCATTTAAAATTATTTTAAAAGGATACTCGTATATCAATGTTACTCGTAGCTGCACTTTGACTTTTGTTCTTTTGAATATTTTGAAAGTCCTTTTTTAAGGTCTGACAGTTTTAGATCATTTTCATATAATAAATCAAACTTTATCTTCTCAAATTAAGAGAGTGGTGGGAATTTCTTAAATGTTGCAAGCAAAATTAGGAATTTTCCCCTATAATTTGCTTTCTTATATTTGAAATACGAAAACTTGTTTTCTTCAGAATTTTCATAATTTTTTTCTTATATAAAATTCTTATTAAAAGGTTTTATACAGCTGGAGTTATGGTATGGGGACTCATAGCAGCTGAAGGAGTAGGCAATTTTTAATCAATAGAATTGACGATGGATATTTCTGTTTACTTAGATATTCCCAAGAGGAATATAAGAGTGCGGAAAAATTTGATTCGACACAAAGCACACGTTTGACTAGACTGGGCTGTAGCATAATGTATCGAAAAAGATTCATATACGCCACAATCTCCAGTCATGTACAATGTAACAAAAGTATTCCATTAAAACAATGAAACAGTTTCATTAAATATTCTACATTATAATAATAAAACTTCTCATTCATAGAATGAAAGATTGGATTGCAGGCATTAAATTTTCATAGTTTATCACTTAATCAATAAAAAAATATTGTCAATGTTTAAAGAAATTTTCTTTTTAACAACTTTGTTAAAAAATACAATTAAGTAATACGAGGTTTTCCTACTAATTGTATACGGTCTCTCAAGAATCAGTAAATCAATATTCGGTTAGAAAATTTTTTTCCAATATAATCATAAATGCAATGAAATTATTTCATTAATATAACGAAATATTCTTCATATGAAACACATTTGTTATCGACCCGCCTGCACCGCTCTTCGTGCAAAACGTAACACAATATTGGCCACGTTATACTTCGCTCTACACAACCGTTATATAAATATTTTTGCTGACATTAATTAACTTTAAATCATAAGGAAAAAAATATGTAAAATATGGTGCAAGTTACGAGTATCAATTCTTCTTTTTAAATTCCTTATGTATAAATTCACTGCTTAAACTATTAAAAAGAAAGTTTAAAAAATGTTGGCTTTTTAATTTGTTATCACATTCCTCAAAAAAAAAGTTCATGAACTGGAACTTAAAGAGAATTACTGAAGCTAATTTTATTTTTTTAATTAATTAATCAATTCAATTTATTTCATTAATGAAACTTGTTCATAAATACAATGCAACATTTTTCATTGATCCAATGAAGGGCTTCACTAGTTCACTTTCAATGATAAATTTCATTGATAATATGAAGAAATTCATTGTCTTAGTGCAGGTTTATTTTTTTAGTTGAGGTGCGGGAGAATTTTCTATTTTCAGAGGTCATACAACTAGATAATTTCATCTATGATAATTGTTCTCAAATGTCGGTGAAACAATACTGATTTATTTTTTTATTTGTACCTCAAACATTGTTTTATTACCTGAGAATAGACTTTTTGGCGTAATTTTTGAAGTTGCAGATCGTTTTTATAACCTTTATGCAAAAGGAATGAATGAGTTAAGAAACAATTTATGTTTTTGGAGCTCTTAAATGACCATATTTTTATACATGCATATTTGGTCAGATAAGTGCATATAAAGCAACAGTATTTTTGTCATATCTGCACAAAACATTGTGCAGGAATTGATTGTATAGTTACAAACCTCGACTTAACCTACTTTCAATACAACCGGCTATTCCACATATGTTGAACGTAATTTGTGTGCTTAGGTTTCAATCAATGTAAAAATTAAATGATTTATGAGATAATATTTACAATTTTGTGGCTTGTCTGTCTTACAAACAAATGAAAATATTTTTCTCGCATGAGTTTGTAATGCTGGTTTTAGACGAGATGTTTTTTACACCTGACTTTAAGCTGTATATGCGACCAATAACTTCTACGTCTTTGCAACATTAGATTTTATACACAATTTGTTCTCTTTATTTACAATAAATAGTTCAATTACAATTTGGTTATAATATATAGATATAGTTCAATTACTTAATTTCCAATACTTTTTTCCATTTTTCCAACCAACTCAAATTTTTGCTGTGCCAAAATAGCTGATGTCAGATAAGATTACAACAGACTCTCATTGCAAAGTATGCCAACTGCCATGTGACTTTGGATTACATTTTTAGAGAAGCAATAGTTCAAAGTCAGATGTAAAAGAAGTCGTATAAAAGCAGCATAAGAAAACTTTTTCATGCCATAGTGAATTTTACTAATGCTGAAGGCAAAAATAGAACATTATAAATACCAGACTTGTGTACAGTTTATATTTATTTATTTGAAACATCTTTACTAAATGGAAATGCCATTAATGACATGTCAGTTTCTAGATTGATTTCACAAACTAGCAACAACAAGAGAAAAATAATAAGTATTGATTTCTATATGAGCTCTTGACTGAAGTATGAATGTAAGAAATTTTAAAAGCTTATTTACCATTTGCCGAAAAATTAAAGCTGTTTATGTACTTGTACATGAAACTGGAAGAAATTTAAAAATATTTCTTATCCTTATATAATACTTTTATCTCGGAAACTATAAGAAAAATAATATAAAATTAAAAATCTTTTCAAATTCATTCATATTTCATATTCTCCAAAAATTAATTATTTCAAAAACGTATTGTTTGTTGTTGGCTTAACGAAGACCTGTGCCTGTATTTCATTGTTACTAATCAAATCATCAGTACTCTCTAGCCGAATCATGTTTGAAAAGCCTTCAACGAATACTATTTGAGAGTAAGAAAAAATATAGAAGTTTTTCAGCAAACTTTCTATAAATAATATATACTTAATATTGAAATTCATTATTTAGGATATTCTCCCAAACTAATCGTTAGAAACAATTAGGGCTTTTGCAAAATGCATAGAAAAAATCAAAAGTTTGTTATGGAAAAATAAAATAGACTCACGTTGAGTAAATTGTTTGTTGTGTTGGTTTATATAGAAACATTCTAAACCTACTATGATTATGTATTTGTTGTAATTCATATGCAATATTGAAACTCTCATATTGTATTTGCTTTATGTGGCATAAACATCCGAGGTGGAATGTTTTCAAACTGCTTAAACTTCACTGACGATTTGGTTTTAGCAAGCAATGAAATGTCGGCATATGAAGAGCTAAAGCCACAACAAACTTTTGATTTTTTAATAATATATACTCTTAAAAATTTAATTTAGTATTAAATTTACTTTTAAAAGCATTTTTTTAAATAAACTTTCTGTAAATTTCCATGAATAAAATATATAGACCATTTTATTAAATTAAAATTTTTATAAAATATACCATGAATACCAGATTTTCTGATCAACTTATTATCAATAGCATCTTCTCTTCTTTATTAAAATTCATTTTAAAAAATGTAGTCAATCGTAAAAAAATGTTTATTAAAACAAATCATAAGAATTACGCTATTGAAAAGTTGTTTATGAAAGAAAAATTTCCAGAACGTGGAAGTTCACATTCTTCCTTCTTTCCCAGCACAGCGTACTGGTTAATATATTATCAAAAATGAAAAAGTTTTTTTTTTGAAAGGTAGCAGTGGGAAAGACATTTATTTGCACAAAAAATATGTGCTCAGTTAAAGGCATCAACTCGAATTCACACACACACACACACTCAAATATATGTACGTCATGTTCTTACTTCGTTTCCGTTTTCCACACAAATTAATTTTTTTTTAATTTTCCACAAAATTTTCAATTTGATTTTGATATTGATATCTTATTGTATCTATATACAACATATTTCATTCACAAAATTTCCACAGTGTTGCTTGCAGTAATATTTTTCAGTAATATTGACTTGACTTTGGGAAAATGTTTGTATTGAACTTTTTATAGAAAATATAAAAAAAGGTTTGGAAAAATGAACAGAATGAGTACTCGTTTAAAGATTTTTTTGCGTTCACTTCATACACAAATCATTCTCGATTCTGAATTGGGCTTTTTTGTGTGTGTACGAGTATTTGGACGTGTGCATCTGACACTTTTGGGTTGCTGTCGTTATTGTGATATCTGATACTGATTGTATGCGGTAGTGTATTTGACAATACGAGCACATAAAAATATTTTATGTTCCACGAAAAAAGCACGTAGAACAAACATACGTCATCTATGTATATGGAATACGAAATGTACTGCGCAAAAAATTAAATACACAGCGTAAGGGAAAAGCGTTACGAATTTCACTGCGAAAAAAAGTACATACATATTTAAATAAATCGAAATTCATGCTTATTAATCGAATTACGAATAACAACAAATTAGAAAAAGAGCTTAATTTTAGAACAAAATTTATTTGAAAAAAAAGCTTACGTTCGAAAAACTTGCTGAAAAAATAGTTTTCAAAAATATGTACATATTTTAAATAAGTACACCATCAACAGCAAATCTATTTCTAAATAGAAAATTTTCGAAAAGTTTGTGAAAAATCTGTGAAAATTATGCACCTAATGAGAACTAACGAAAAATTTGCGACTTTTGGAATTACTTATTATGAAGATTTAGAAAAAATTCAAGATTTACTATAAAAGCAAAAACTCATTATAAATAGAACATTTTTTTAAATTTTACTGTAAGTAGCAAAATTTCAGAAAATTTATTATGAATAGCAAATTTAAAAAAAGTTCTCCTTCTTCGTCAGCAACAGCCGTAAGTTCAGTGTCACTATACCGAACATATCCGACATCGCTAAGGTGAACAGAACAATTCCCAGATCTATTTTCAGAATTTAACAGTGGTATAGAATTCGAGAGTTAACTTTCAATACATTCAGAACTATCGTTATCATTAGAAGCTGAAAATTTTAATTAGATTATTATTTAACCCCATCGTCTTATTAAGCAGTAAAACATATTATTTATAATTATCATAATTTCGATACCCGTTGAGTATCATCTTCAGAAAATTATATTTGATTGTCAAGACTATCCATCGAAAAATATAATAAGAATTTGAGCTTCTAATGATAACGATAGTTCTGAGAGTATTGAAAGTTACTGCCATTTAATTCTGAAAATAGATCTGAGAATCTTTCTATTCACCGTAGCGATGGCGAATGTATTCAGTATAGTGATACCGACTTTATGGCTGTTTTCCGTCGAAGTTGAAGAACTTTTGGAAAGGTGTTGAGCGATTCTCGAATGAAGATAACACTACTCTAAATGACAAAAAATACATGTAATTGCTGCAAAATGAATAAAAGAGAAAACAAAAATGAATCCGGCAAACTGAATTCGAAAATTTATTTCCAAAATTTTTTATAATATTAAATATTCAATTTAGTCATTAAAATAATTTCTATCAGAAGTTGAATTTTATGTTTCTTTCTTAAAATAATACACAAAATAAAATAAATAAATAATGTAAAAACATTAAAATAATCTAGAAAACACCTAAAGACAAAATCTATTTATGTTTGTTTTTTTTTATTGCCATTCTAGTGCTAAATGACTCATGTTTGTATTATTATTATTGTTTCTTTTCTTAACAATTTTTTTCCATAAATTTAATAAAAAGATTTTAATCAATCAATCAATAAGGCAAAGGCAAAGGTATATTGTTTAGTCTTCTTCATTAAATATGGGTTAGAATAAATAAGTCAGAAATGCAGTCGAAAAAGCTAAACCAACAATGCCAACAATATTCTTGAACAAGAAACCATAATATATATAGTTTCTAGCATTTATGTACAATTTCTAAGTAAATCTCTATTGACTTGTGCTAATTGTTACAACAATACACACACAGAAATGTTTAATTACAAGACTTATGCACAAATCTTCTTATAGAAAATTTTGCATTGACAATTATTACCAACAAAATTGTCAAACTGCTTGCTTAAGCTAAATGAATACGCTGTAATAACTGTCTGTTCGTCTGTCTGCCTATTTGTTCTAATACTTTTACCATTCACAGCGAAAAACGTTTCTACAGAAAAGGGAAAGAAAAGAAAAAGAAAATGTAATGCTGAACAAAAATATTAAAAAATAAGCAACAAAAGGAAAATCCCATAATTAGCACCCACTTAAGTGTAAGTTAGATATTTAAATATGTGCACATACTTGCATAAATTTTTTTTGTTGCATATGTTTCTGTACCCCATATACTATACATACATTAATGCAATGACATACTTACGGGTAAAAAGGGATGTTAATCAAATACTCATTCATGTATGTAAATGTTTATTTGTATTCGTGCTTATGCTGAGTTTACTCGTATTCACAATTTGTTGGTGCATTGTTGTAGTTGTTTGGTTTAGTTGACGTTACCAGCTCGACAAGCACCTCTTGCTCTGCGTCACTTTTTCATCCAGTTACAAAGTTTATTTTAATTTTTATGCATATTTGCATTTAGGTTATGGTCTTTTTGTGTAAATACGTTGGCATGTTCTTTCTCCTAAGTCTAGTACCCTACAGCAAGCAAGGGTGTTACTACACAACGTTATAGCGTGAAGACCCACATTCAGCAGGACTTCCGACTTCTAATATATAAAGGACACTAATACATGCAGACTAGATGCATGATCGATCTCTCCACTGCCTCGTTCTGTGGAGCAGAAATATATCCTTCTTTTAGCTTCAAGCCATTTTATTTACGATTATTATTCAGAATGTTTTCTTTGTAACCATAGTTATAAAATTTTCTCGGTTTTTCAATAGCGATCTACCTTTGCAAACAATTATAGTTTAAAAATGTTATCTCGTAAAGTTTTCCCTCCATTAAGCCCACAATAGACATATTACATTTTACATAAATGCTTATACAGTTTTTCAAATATAAAGGGTCGTTCTCTAAACGCCTCTTATATTCAAATATAGATAAAACAAAGTATGTGTGATATATCAATTAATTTTTTCGTTCATTTGCAAGGCCTACCGATGCCGTTGAGTTTTGGAATATAGTGCAAATATCCGAAATGTCCAATTTTCTATGACTCTGGCACATAAGTCAGCCTAAATTAGAACATAGGCATGGGCTATGTCGGCTGTGGTTTGTAGTTTATTCGCATTGGCCTGTGGTTAAAAAACCCACAAGGAAAAGTCTTAGGGCGTTAGGGGGTATATCAAAAGAACAGGCCAAAAGAAGTTGGTAATCATTGACCTTTAGCACTCGCCTCTGTTGTTGATGGTCTGACCAACTTCATTCTCAAATAAATATGAACCGATGACGCCGCCAGATCGAAATCTACACCAAACATTTACTTATTTCAGGATGCATTGGATGATGCTGAATCTCATGTAGATTGGTATCGTCCCAAATTCGACAGTTCTGTTTGTCAAAGTACCGCTCCATCTAAAAATGTAAAATGATTATGACGACCGTGAAATGAGCGAAGTTTACGGAACGTTGCCCTAATAAAAACCCCATTTTTGCAAAACATTTTTATTATTTACTCGTACAAATATTGTTGAATAGTGCGCCATGCGGCAACAATGACTTTTTGAGTTAAAAAAAAAATAACAATACTTTGTTCATCACATTGTCCCAGATAACATAATAAAGTGGGCGTAACCATGCTATAACCTGAGCTTTCATTTGCATTTTTTGTGTCATCTATTAACTATCGTTAATATTCAAACATGTAGGGTATATATGCCTCGCCAAAGCTGGAAATTTATTTATTTTTTTGTTCTCTTTGATACGGAATTTTGTTAAGTAAATTATTTTGCAGTTACATACGTGCCTACATACACATTCGTACGTATGGTCTTACGTACTGACTTTTGCTTTGACTGAAATAATTTTCGAATTTTTCTGGATGATATGGGTGATTGATTTTGTGAATATGAGTACATTTACACGATGATATTTTCCATAAATCTTGTGGCATGAAATATTTTCATCTACTAATGCGAACGATGCTCAGCGAAGTGGTTTGAAAAACTGTCACAATTTGTTAAAAATTTATAAATTTTGAAATTTGTAATGAAATTTTGTTAAAGTACACTTTACCAACATGTACGGAGCGGACGAACATGTGGGATAAAAAAAATCATTTTAAAAATAATGGTATTCAATGAATAACCCAGAAAGCTGTCAATAATTTTTTTATTACGATTCCTTGGAATTAGATATGCGTGTGTAATTGTTGTTGAACTCTTGTAAATATATCATATTCTTGTTATTGATTTAAGTGTCTTTTGCAAAATAAAATCATAAAATTACTAATTATTTTTAATAAGCGGCATCCTAGTGTTATTTAATATCTACATATATTTTTATTGTTGCTTGCATCACTATCTACAGCATTTATGGGCGCAGCTAGAATATAAATATTCTAGGCTTCCACAAATCCAGAAAAATTTTTAACGGGCTGGAGGTATGCCTCAGCCCTTTACCAAAGAGGTAAATTATGATATTTATTAAAAATTTCATACGAAGAAAAAATTCATGGGGATGTATGGGGATGGTTTAAATTGTTGTAAGCCTTACTTCCTCTATACAGGCCGATTTACGTCCATGATTGCAGTATTGATAATTGCTTTGTTATTTTTTGTACTGTGGGCCGTAGCTGTTTCATGCGGCTCTGAACTTGAAAAAAGCAACTGCTGTCCATAAAAATTTATAAAATGTGTTAATTTTTTCTTTAATTTCTTTTACTTGTTTATATTTTTTGTAAATATATTTATTATTGTATGTCAAGTAAATAATGGGCGTTTTTTCTCGTCTTCTATATCGTCATTTGTGGTTTATGTTTTTTTTGCCATGTTTTGTACAATTTAGTTTAATAGTCATAAATAAAATTTATTTGGTTTGTATGAAAAAAAAACACAATAATAAAAAAGGATAAGGGGAAGTAATCTATAAAAACTAAAATAAATAAAGTATAAGTTATCGGAAGAGTAAAAAACGAATAAAGTCTAAAAATAAGGAATTATTAGGATTAAATTTTCACTGTTTTCATTCGCTTAATTAAAATCAAATACTTTCAAACTTTTATTCTTAATTAATTTCAAAGTATAGTAGATCGCTTAGAAGAGCATTCGCATATAAAAAATCGTTAAATCAATACATATTTTGTTTGTAAAATAAAGAAAAGAAAAATTATTAATATAACACCCGTGAAACACCATGAAGTGCCGGCTCATTTAATTTCTAATATATAATATAGAATAGAGTTTTTCTTTTAAAAATATGCAGCCAATTCCAAGCTTCTATCTCTGTAGATTGTTACTTTTGTCCCAACTGCATGATGTTTCCACTGCTGTTTGCGTGAAGCTAGTAATTCTGGGTCTTGCTTCGTTAAATGTAAATCCCGAGCTAGATCATTCAGCTCAGCTTGAGTCACTAAATGGCGTTCATCATCAGCCTCATACAAACTACCTCTGCTAGTGAAAGATGTTTCAGACTCATTGCTCGTAGCACTGGTAATGACTGGTATATGGATCATTTGGTGGACGTTGAACTGGTTTGGAAACCGATGAGACATTCTCATAAGTAATATTTTTTTCCATTTTTCAACTTTTTGTTAAACAAATTTAACAATCGGTTTGGTGGTTACTTGACTCTCTCCAAAGTACTGGAATTGAAAAATCGAAATAGATCTTCTTGCCATTTGAATGTATGAATGTGGGCTTCTGTGAAATTAATAATTGTGACATTGTAGTGCCAGCATGCGATAAAAAAATGAACAAGATGAGATAGCCCAATTTTTATGAATTCAGTTCAATATTAGTATGCATTTATTTTGTTTCTTGGTGCGGCAGCAATTAGACGTCTATTCTTATGTTAAGTGGTTCGCTATATAAATGTGTTTAGTACTCAGCCAGTCTGTTGGCTTAGATGGCAGCCCCATCATTAGAATAGGATCATCTGCTTATCTGAAAATCACCTATTGACGACACCTCAAATAATATGACAGATTCTAGAGTCTAAAATGGGAAACATTTTTTGTTAATATATGACAAAATCCTTTCGAAATCAAATAATTTAATAGGGAATCAGAACTACTTATTTCTCTCTCTGAAATAAGGTACTGATCGTATTTTAGACAAGAAAGACATTTGCAGAGATCTCGTTACTTATACGAGCCATACAACTTAAGAACGACCCCAAAGAGAGAAATATATTACAAATATTTTTGGAGTGGGACTGTCCAAGAAATATTTTAAAGCTACTCAATATGTATTTGGTTTTGTATAAAAATTTTTTATAACCAAAAAAACTTCAACTGCTTTGATCTTTCCCTATCCAACTCAAAGCTTTCTTTAATATTAAAAATAGAAATGTTATAGAAAATGGCCCTTTTAGCCAAAATTTATTTACATCAACTAACAATTTATATCAAGTCTATTTATTTTTCATTCATTTTGCTTTTTTTATTAGTTTATTGTGAACAAGCAAAGAGAAAACCAAGAACAAATAAAGGCAGTAGTTACTTACATCTCATGTCATGTCTTTTCTAATAAGGAAAAAAATGACTCATACGTAAAGAACATAAAAAGAAATAAGAAATCTCATAAATCTACCTTAAGCAAATATTACTTTCTCAAGGTTTCCTTAGGTAATTTAAGCAAAAGTATATGAAACTCGAAATTCATTTGCTAAATTGTCTTTATACTTTCAGAAGCTGGCTGGGGATGATTTTCATTGCCAGTTCGTTTTATACATACATAACCAAATGTTCCCAAGTACCCCAAAATAAATTGTCTAACATTAAGTATTTCCTTAAATTAATAAAAAAGTAAGGAGGAAGTAGCAACGTTTTCAAGTATTTCATTACATTTTTACTCTTACTTAGAAACATTAAGGATCTAATAATCTTAAAGTGAACATAATCGAAGGATATACAAACTAATGCCTAAATTTTAGGCAAGTTATTTAAAGTAATTTTGCTAAAGCTTGACAATGAAAGCAAGTGAAAGTTGGTTTTTTCTGCTTTAAAAAAAATATAATAATAATTATAATAAAAAAACATAAAATACTGAAGATCACATTTAACGGTGTGCCATAAGAGTTTTAAAATTGAAAAAAATGTTTATTTTTTATTAGAACCCTAACAATTTATCATATTTGCTTGCAACACACAAGAGACAACAAAAGATTTCACTTTATTAGTGGTCTTTTGATTGCAGATGGTCTTAAAAAAATACCACTTATCAAATTTTTTCTCCATGCAACTATCACTTGTAAATAGAAAGTATTCATATACATATGTATGTAGATAAATTATCGCTGATAAAATTTATTTACTGGCAAAAATTTTTGCATCATAAAATTTAACAACATTTTAGTCACTTCTGAAAATCTATAAATGCATTGTTTCATCTTCCAAAACACTCTAATTGACGAAACTCGATTAATTGATGGAAATATACATATCACTAATCAAATCAACTTAGAAGAAAGCCTAAGTATTTTTATATTAAAATACTATGAAAAGGCTTAAAAATGCATATACTATCAGTTTCATATTTTTTCGACTTTTTATTTTATTTTTTTTTTTTGATTATTAAATCATTGACCATTTGACTCATTGTTTTCAAAAAAAGAAATTTAATTTGTTAGGGTCTCATATTGCTTTGTTGCCAACCAACTCTTAATTAGACTTCAACCAAGGTGTTCTCTAAGCATTAAGCCTCGTATGCTTATATAAAAACTTTCAAATACAAATTGAGAATTAATTATATTTTAAATATTTGAAACTTTGTATATTAGCATACGAAGTCGAATGCTTTAAAAACAAACTGGTTGAATTCTACTGAAGAGCTGGTTGGCACCCACGAGATGTCAATCATAGGCAGCTTAGTCCATAAAAAAACATAAATTTTTAAAATGTATTGCGATTTGCTCCCCAACAAATTTTTTAAAGCAATTAGAGATTAATTTTTTTATTGTTTGTTGTGGCTTTAGCTGTTCATATGAAAACATTTGATTTCGCTAAAACAAATCGTCAGTGAACGTTAAGCAGTTTGAAAATATTAAACCATAAAGAGTTCTGTATCGTATATGATTATTACAAAATATATAATCATAGTAGGGTTGAAGTTCACTGACGATTTGGTATAGCAGCATATGAACAGCTAAGGCCACAACAAACGTAAAAATAATTTTTAATAAATAACGTTAAACCTCGATTATCCGGCTCTCGTGGGACCGGCAGTACGGCAGCACGGATTGTCGAAATGCACGGTTAATAGAGGTTATATTAAAATATACAGAAATTTATTTTTTTATTTATTTTTATTTAAACATTCGATTTATGTACAAATCGTCAAATATGTATGTATCATCAAAAACATTAAAATTGTGATTTTTACTGATAATGCTTCGGTTGATCAAACTACATGTCTATACATAATTTGAATACTGACACTCGGAATCAATGTTCAATTTAGCATGAAAAAATTTTCCTTTTTCAGTAATCATCTGTCGTGAAATTTTGAAGAAATTTGCTGCCGGTCCCGTACTATGTACATATGTATAGCTTGTCTTAAGGTTTACTTACCTGAAATTGGTGTTGCCTTGAATCTTTCTTGACGAAACCATTCGTTTAGTGCAAAATCTACTTTCGAACAGATACATATATTTTTATCGCAGTTATGAATCAAAGTAATTTTGTCTTTAATTGAAAGAACTTTTCATTGCTCTTTTTGGTAATTTACTATTTGAAGGAGCCATCATCCCACAACAGGTGTTAGCAGATAAAATTTCAAAAATTTTAAAACGCAAATATGTTCTTATGTGTGAGCATATGAACTTAAAAAGGGGAAACACCGGATTTAGATTTACATAATAAAAAACACATGAATGCTGCACGGATAATAGATGTAAAGCACGGTTAATAGAGGTATAAATCTAAAGCACGGATAATAGATGTAAAGCACGGGTAACAGAGGGAAAAAATAAAAAGAACCGCATGCTGGTTAATAGATGTAACCGATTAATAGAGGCCCGCATAATCGACGTTTAACTGTACATACTAGTGAATGCTTTCTTTTAATATTTTAGCACCATGAAAGGTAGAGAATATCGCAAATAATGTTATATATTTTAATTAATAAAAAAATTGATATCTAGTTTTTGTATTTAAAGTTTTTAGAGCAAATAAAATTTAAATGACTCAACCCCATCTCCGCTGATGTACTCGTATAAAACGTTATATTTTATATTTCAGAAAATTTCTAAATATAAAAATTTCTTATGTACTTTTTGCCTGAAACGTTTATACTGCTTACTATGCGCTTTTCATAAAACTGCTGATCATCTGCAGAACTCTATTGCATTGACTTCTATATTGAGTCCCATATTACATAGCATTTTCGTTTCTGACATACCCCAGCCACCGGCTGGCGACCTTCTTCTGATGTAGGCAAATGATATATGTATTAGTTGCTGCTTAAGGACCTAAGGCGCACAACATGAATCAGAGTGTGATTTCTTACCTGGGGGATCCCCACTCCCATTTTGTGTGATGGAGAAGACAGGAATTATGGTCAAGGGCAACTGTAGTCTCTTCTATATAAACTTTAAGGAACCTTACTCCAGAATTGGCCATTGGTGGTAGGTGTATAGCGATCTCCGACACGATGATGTATTTAGGGGTAATTTTTCAGGATAATTACCAGTTCCAGGGAGATTAGGATGACGTGCTGGAAAAAGTATACAATCGCCACTATTTGCTCCGGCCATGGACTGGTTTCATCTCATCACTCAAGTTAGGCCTCTCATATCGTAAGCCTTTTAAATTTGGTTCTAGATCTCCCACCAAACGGAATGGGTGGGGATATAGTAGAGGATTATGTATTGATATCGTTGTTTGGACTTAGGCGCTTATTGTAGTATGGCTAAAAAATATATAAAACAATTAAATGACAATCCACTCTAGTTGCATCTTATGATATTTTATTAATATCCTTTTAGATCTTATTTTCGTTTACCTAATTTTATCCGTTCCCGATCGCCAAGTGTACAATTTATGTTCTCCTTCTCTTTCGATAAAAATAATTTTAAAGAATTATTGATCTGATTTGACAAACTAAGTAATCGAACTAGTGCAAGACAAATAAATTTCAGTTTATTTATTCAATTCATGAATAAATTGATTAAACTCTCAATAACATTACGAATATGTGTCTTAATCCTGTTATTTAATGGGAAAGATGTCTATTATAATGAATTCCACAAAGTAGTCAACCGTGTTGCAAACGAATTTTGCATGATCAGCATGGCAAACGTTGGCCTCAAATAAGATGCCGCACACATCCATGTGCGGTGATCACATTATGCTCTCAAATCGCTCGTTCACAGTGTTCAAATGTTTCATGAGCTGTGTGGCACGTAACTAAATAAATTTCTTTTTATATTTTGCAGAATTGATTATGTATACCCGTATGTACATCAAGGTACGTTGTTTTAAAAAAATTCTTCCTTTAAGGATAAGAAATTTATTTAAGTTATATACACATACATACGATATACATATTTACATATTTACATATAAAAATACTTTAACACTTGCTAACTTTTAATTGAAAGTCGAAAAATATGCTGTCAGCAGGTCTTTTAATACTTTATACGGACCGCAGAGTAGTGAAGTTGTTCCAAATTTATCTTAATCTCAAAGTTAGCAAAAGGAATTGGAAAATAAAAAGCGTTAAAACTAAAATTCCAAAGTTATCAAAATTCTTTAATCAAAAAAATCTGTCATGGCCAGACAGAGAATGAAAACAAAATAATATTTTCTGCACAGAATTGAACATTAGGAAATGTCAAATAGCAAATGTGCAAAAACTACTCGTAAAACCTAAAATTTTACAAAGTAAAATGGCAAATGGATAAAATGGCCATAAGGGAAAACAGACATATAAATCTGAAAGATATAGACGGTTAGAAAAAAAGCTATAAGAAGTAAATATTGCCTAAGATACGATGACTGCAACATAACAAACAGCTAAGGCCAAATTAAAAAAAAAAAACACTCACTTAAAATATAAAAAAACTCAAGTGTTAGTATACAAAAAGACATTTAAAAAACAAACTTGCTACATTAAAACAAACAAGCCAACCGAACGGTTGACATTGTTATTGTAGACAGAAACAAACGTTTTTCTTTACTACCAAATGACAGCAACAAATATAACATGCACAGATATTGACAACGTACATGGCCAATAACGCCAATGGTGGATGGAATTCAAGTGAGGAAATAAAGATTGGGACTGAAGAGACAAAAGCTGAAATCAAACGAGGAAAATCTGAATTGAAAAATCCATTGAGTTCCTACAATTGATACGTACGTCCATACGTATCGATATGCACAAATAATGCAGAGCTATTTCTCTTTTTTGCGTCTTGTTGTTGTTGTTGTTGTTTTTGTATTTTCGGCCTTAAGTTTAGCAGTTTAAACAATGATGCTGAAATCTAATACCCCCAAGATTGAAAAATTTGAACTAAAACGTACACATGTATACATTTATACATAAATATATGAAGGCCTTTTGAATTCAAGTGCACACTTGTGCTGGTTTCTGTTTTCTTTAGAATTTTTTAGGAATAGAGTGACTCGAAAACTTGTCAGGTATTCTGAGCAGTAATAGATAATTTATAGGATATTGGAAAAGATGTTTAAAGAGGATTCTTTTTTCAATGAGTAATTAATTTTTTTTTCAATGATTTTTTGCTGATTCTAATCAGTGCACTTTGCGCAGCAACCTGGTAGATGATCTGTCTGAAATGTTAATTGTGAAAATATTATATGTACTTCAACTTAAAACTAACTATATATGTAAGTATATGTATATGTGTATATATGAGTTTGTATGTATTAAGGAACTGACGAAGAGATCTAAATTTCTTACTGTTCTAAGTAAAGCCAAAATTTAATATAAGAAAGGTCTTAATAAATCACAAGTCGAGTTTTTATGTAGTCAATAATAAAAATGGTTCAATTTCGAATATAAAATACGTTAAGTTCACGCAAAGACTTGTTCATGTCTGAGTCAATTACATAGGAAAAAACTGAATTTTATTTTCGGCGACTAAATTCTTTAAATCAGTAAATATTTTTTGTGAATGTGAACCTGCAAAGAATTTAATGAATTAAAAAAACAGTTAAAAATTCACTTTTACTTGTTTATCAAAAACTTCAAACGATGATTAACTGGGGCAAGGTACAACTTTCCCTAAAATTAAAATTTCCTTTAGACTAAATGTAATTTTGGAATTTTCTTGCAATAATTTTTTCCGTGTACATATCAAAGTTGAGTCTCAGTAAATTTTATGTCAAGCCCAAGTCTGACAGGAGAAAATGCTATACAAAGTTTAGCTCAGGTCTGTGTATGTTTGTATGTATGTAATGTAATGGGGGTTTGGTCCAGGATGGCCTTTTGCACTGCGACCATTGTTGATCTATTGTGCTTCCCCTGTCTCTAGCCGTCCAATACGTTCGCAAATAGGATCAGCTCCTTCAATGGGAGCATTAGCAGATCCTCCACTTCTTCCTGGGGCACAATGCCCCACAATTTGCTATCAAGTGTTCCATCGACTCCTCCACCTCACCGCAAAATCTGCAGATGTCCGTGTCAGATCAGCTCAGGTCTAGGTCAGCAATGAATATAAATTAATTCTCAGCAAATAAAAAAATAGAGTACAGGTTAAAAATATCCATTTGCAGTTAAGTATATGCAAGATTTAAGTCAAGCTTAACGCTAATACAAGCCCAAGTAAAGTTTGCCGCACGTATTTAGGTGTCAATTTCAAATTAAGTCCGAGTCAATTAGGTCAAGCCTAGGTTAAGAGTCTGTTATTTAAAGTTAACTTAGCTAGGTTAAGTGTATGCTAATTCTAAGAAAAACAAAATTAAGTCTTACCCAAGTCCGTGTTAATACTTAAGTTTAAGTCAAGTCCTAATGATGTGTAGGCTAAGTATAAATCAAATATATGTTAATTATAACCAATTTCAAAATCAAGTTCAGCTTAAGTATATATATCAAGGCTTAAACAAGTCTTAAACCAATCTTAAGTCTGACTCAAAACTATGTCATATCGTAATCAAATATAGGTCCTGTATAAATTCATACTAACACAAATCTACATTAAGTTAAATTTCTGAGACAAGTCCTAGTTAATTTTAAGTTAACTTTGCGTCAAGTCTAAATCAAATCTTAATCAATTCCAGTACAGCCCTAAGTTAAGCCTAAAGTCGAATATTACGAGTACTGCATTCTAAGCCAACTCTAAATCAAGTAAAGGACTAGCTTTCGTCGAGTCTCTGTCAAGTTCGGGTCTAGTCTAAATTAGGCTTAAGAAAAGTTTTATTCAAGCCAAGGTCAAGCCTTACTCAAGTTTGTGTCTGGCATAGTCTAAGTAAAGTCGTAATCTAGTAAAAATCAGTTGTAAATCAAAGTTTAACTTTTTTAAGTCATTGTCATGTGTGAATCGAACTTAAGTGAAGTCTTAGTTATGTCTAACACAGGAACTCCTGAAGAAATAAGTAGAAGGACAATCCTGTGGCATATAAGTTTGAGTCCATGCTGGTATAGTTCAAAATAAATTTTTTTATATTTGTTCTTACTTTGAATGTATTTTTTTGAGAATTAATAAATAAATTCAAATTTTTAATAGTTTCTGGAAGTATTTCCTTAAAAGTTTTATAATTTTTTCCGGCCACCCTGCATTTTTCACTTCCAAAATATTTGTCATCATCAACATGCTGTACATGTTGCACTGGCATTATGTGAAAAGTATCCATGACCATTGTGTTTGAAGTCTTTCCTCATACAAAACTTTTCCAATGTTAAGTTTGGTAATTTTTAGTGCAACACAGACCATATTGTCTCCAATGCACGTACTCGAACGTTACATATTCATACACATTCGATATTGTGGTGTATGAATTCAAAATATTTGCAAATTTATACATTCCGTTTCGTTTTTCTTTTTGCTTATTTTTCCACGGCCTCAGAGAATAGTTGAGTTTTTTGCAATTTTTATTAAAACGAATAATATTTTCTTTATTCTTTAGCCTCCAAAGATTAAAGGCAAGTTTTAAGTGCCAACAAGTGACAAGTGTTTTTGGTGCGTCATATTCGAAAGGCTGTAAAGTAAGCGGATTTTGTGTAAAGTGTTTATGAATTAGTGCACCTTGGATTAAAAAATTATACGTATATTTTATTAACATTAATCCATTAGTTTTATATTCGTTCTTTTAGAAAAAAATTTAAATAATTATTTACGTACTATGGACTTCATTGTATATTTTGTGATTTATTTAAAATGTTTTTACAACATTTTACTAACAAAAACCATTGTGTATTTATTTTGATTTAAACGAACCCACCTCTTTTTGTAGTAAAAAACACGTACGCGTACTGCATTGTTGTTTATTGAATGTTCACATAAATCTTCAACAATTTAACAATATTTTTGAAATAAGTCCGCGAAACGTAAAAGCATTAAATATAGAATAAAAAAATTTAACCTATATTTTTATAAAACAGCATGAAAACAATTGAAAATGTACAAAAGAGAGAAAAAATCGCTGAATAGTTTCGTAAAATCATAAAAAATTAAGTGAACACGAATGTGAAACACTTTAAATTTATTTAATTTTTTTCAAATTACCCATTGCCTGCAACTAAAAATCCACTAACTGAATACTAGCAGCCCTAAATGTTAAACTCCTTATAAAAAAAAACTACTGGCTACGCATGTTTTACTGCTGAATGTAGGGCATTTTGAAATGTGAATTATTTTCAAATAGTAATACAAGGTTTTACAAAAAAAAAAACTACAACCATGAACGATTTCAAAATAAATTTATAGAATAATCGTGCTTATTCTAAAATCACATTTATTATTGTTAGCCTAAGGTCATAGGTCAAACGTAACCCTGGTCCTCACTTTAGCAAAATATAGATGAATTCTAAAATATCATGTCGAATATAAACAAGTCTAAATCAATTCTGATGTCAGTATGGATCTTGCTCCTGAGGGTCCTGGCTGAACTAGTGAACGCGTTGATTATAAAGCAATTTATGACTGAGGCCCTAGGTTCGATTCCTGGTTAGGACATTGTGAGTTTTTCTGATTTATGTTAGTTTGGCGTTGTATTAATTATTGTTGGACTATTTAAGTGATGAAGGCATATCACTGATCACTGAACAGTATCAGCAGGGATTAATACTCTACGTCGGGTCAAATTTAAAGTCCACGATGAGTTGAAGTACAGTATTAGTCATGTTAACCAGTGAAATTAAGGTCAGGTTAAGTGCAGGTCTAAGTATAATTAAAGTCTACATTAAGTCTAAGGTGTATTTTAAATCTAAGTCTATATCGAGTCGATGTACAGTCTGAGTCATGTCAACCAGTGAAATTAAGGTCAGGTCAAGTGCAGGTCTAAGTATAGTTAAAGTCTACATTAATTCTAAGGTGTATGTTAAATCTAAGTATAAAAACTCTAGTCAAATTGAAGCTAAGTTTGAGGGTAATCCAATTTAAGTCTGATACGTTTATAGATCTAGTTCAAGTCAAGTTTCATTGAAGCTTAAATCATTTCAAGGTGAGGTCTAAGCGAAGTCTCGAATAAATCTAAGTCAAATATGAATAAAGTTAAAATATACGCAAGGACTGATTCAAGTCAACAAGATTAAATTAAGGTAAAATTAAGTCAAGTTTAACTCAAGTTAGTGTCAAATAAATGTAAAGACCAACTCAATTGAAAATCCACACAAGTTTAAATAAAGCATACGTTAAATGCAAATCATTTCAAATTCACGTCTAAGACAAGCCAAGTAAGTCTTAATAAAGTTTCAGTCGACCCGGAGGTAAATTCAACTCAAGTTTAAGCCAAGTCTAAGTGAACTACTTCTAGAAGTCTCAGTCAAGTTTAAGTCAACCCTAAACAAGATCTAAGTCAAGTAAAAATAAAAGGTCTAACTAAATTATAATATAATATAATACTATTCTTAATCAAATCATAACTCTCCATCATGTTATAGTCAATTCCATATAAATTGTTCTGAAAAGTATGTAAAAATTTTACTATGAAATTCACATCTTTATTTTGTACCTAAATTGAAGTGCGACATCACTCCAAGGCAATTTCTTATTGATGTAGTATTGAAGCCAAAGTCACTATTAGAACAAATCAAGCTTGTCTAATGCAAACAAAAACTTTACTTTGACAAAACAGATAAACAAGCCAACTTTAAATGATATTCAAGTCGTGCTCAACTGGGGAGGGTCCTGTGAAGAACTCAAAATATTTTATTTACGAACTTACGAAATAAAATGATATCCGACATACGGTATAATCTGAGTGGGTTCAATCATGATTGCGTTTGAGGTCAGCTGAAAAAAAAAATTATAGGCGAACTTACAGTATAGGTGACATCTTGTTCTTATATGGAACCAGTACTCAAGGGATGTCATGTACTCATCCAATGCATTGTGCTGGAACTAAAAGCATGGTTTATAGGAAGGAAGTAGCGTGTGGAGTTATTCGATTTCAATTTTTCCAAGCTGAAAGGTGCAGGAATATATTTCACATACGAATCGTTTGGCTACAAAACGATATTTTTCTCTAATGCGAAATGCAATTCATTAGCATTATCGACCACGAATTGATGTACTCTTAATGAAGAACGTGTTTTCGGGAAAAAGTTCTTTTAGTTCTGATAAAATAGTCAAACACATTATACGTACTCCAATTAGACAATACAGTTGGCTACACAACTGCCATCGATGAACCTCTTTGCTCTCTCCTTTAGGCGGTCGAGTTTTAAGTTTAGTTTGTCTTTAGTAAGAGTATGTCAACCTGTAGAAATTGTTTACCCTGCTTGTGGCATAATCTTTATGGATCCATAGAATGTTTCTACACAAGTTTTGTATAATTTTTATGAAAAAAGCTGAAAATTTATAATATTTTTCTTAAGTCTATGTCTTTGTCCTTTTTCGAGCTTATGTCCAGGTATGCCATAAACACGTTGTTCTTTTATTGATATTAATATATATTTTTCAATTCATATGCAAAATTGGGTGTTAGCTTTCAATTAGATTTAGCACGTTACAGCTACTCCTTTTTTCAGTTTCGAAACTTCCTTTATCAGCAGGAAAATAAAACATAAAATTTATTTTATTAACAAAGTGATATTTTGTTTTGAATGAACAGCAAAGAAACGAAATGCAATTTAAACTTTTTACAATTCAAATTTTATCAAAATTGCTATAAAAAATTGTTACCGATCTAAACTGCAAATAGTTTTTTTTTTCGAATGCAACTCACGTTAAACTAAATTTGGTTAAAACAATTGAGGCAAAAGTCAATTGATAAGTTATATACATATCTATGTATTTGTGTGCTTCGTTATTTGGTAGTTTTAGTTGTGCTCTTTTCCAAGGCATTTTATGCAGATTTTGTTAAGTTTCTGTTTTTTAGTAAAACATGTTGCATGCAGATGCATACGCCATGTAAAGCGCATTGTATGTTCGAATATATAGTCGGTATAGATTAATTGAAAGTGACCTAAATTCAGTAACAAAAAACAAAAACTAAAAAATAATACAAAGATAGTAAATTTGGCAAAAATTTGTTTTTACTGTAGCAAGAAAATATTCAATTTGAAAACGTAAATTCTTTAAACAAAATACTAACATCGATATGCAAATGTTTCTTAGGAATTTATAAAAAAGAAGCGGAAATTTGCAGTTTTTTTCTTTGATGTTCAAAATTTTTTGGATATAAAATAATTTACTAATCGAGTTAATAATAATCAGAAAATTCAATTAGAAAATTTGGTTTAATGAATATATCAAGCAGGTATAAAAAAACTTGAGCTTTTGATTTAAGCAAAACTTTACTTTACATTAGGCTTTGCTGCTGTTAAACAAAGAGTAATGAAAAGTCTGATTTTATCATAAAACGATACTTAAATTTTTTATTCCCCCTTATTATAATTGTCGACGTCGACGTCACATCAAGTTGACATCAATATATAGGCAATTGTGGGATCGTTATCGAGAACTATTAAATATTATTGATAAGATATTACTACTACTATGGCTTAAAAAATTACATTTGGTCATCAATATTAGTTAATTATTGCCTACAAGGAGTTCAGAACAGCTGTCTTTTTTTACTGTCGACTTGATGTGACGTCGACGTCGACAACCATAATAAGGGGGATTATTTCAAAGTCTTAAGTATGCCATTATTTATTGAACGTGTTGTCTTCGAAATGATGGCGACGTTTCTTTGGTCCCTAGACCTAATCGTCAGTGAACTTTGAGCAGTTTGAAAACATTCAACCTCGGATGTTTATGCCATACGAACGAATGTTTGCAAACTGCCTAAAGTTCACTCACAATTAGGTTTAGCGACCAAGGAAATTTCGGATTATGAACAGCTAAAGCCACAACAAACAATTTGTTTTGCAAAAACTCTAATTGTTTTAAAATATTTTTAAAAAATTTCTTAAACTTGTTTATTAAGGGTTTTTAATTATCTTAATGTCCGATTATTCTTTTGTGCTTAAACAAGTTCATTACATGGCATAATATAATTTTTTTTTTTGGCATAGGCTAGACTTAAATATTTGCCCATTCTAGTGTTAAGATTTAGATACATATTGTTAGTTGAATTTATATTGAAGATTCAGTAAATAATTATAATACTTGCAAAAAAAAAAAAAAATAATAAAAATTATTATGGCTCTAAACATGTCTTGAGAATTTTCCATTTTTGAAATGAAGAATTTTCTATCTCTCGTACTTATTAGTAGGTAAAAATTGTATAAACATACTAAAAAGTAAAATTAGCAATGAATTAACAATAATTTATGCAAATAAAATAAATTGAATTATATTGAAATGTTGTAAATGCAACGACACTCTAATTAATTTAAATAAAACTTTTAATTTACTTTTGTAATTTACGTTTGATAATTGTCTACATTTTCACTTAACAAAATTATGTGTTTTCATTGACATGTATTAATAATTTATTTGTAAATAGAGCTTCAAACATACAGACGTCTTTGTTTACTTTCAATTTGACATCGAAAGTCCTCTTGGTGTACAATATCAATTTAAAAATCTCATTAAAATTTTAATGACTATTTTACAAAAAAAAAAAATGATCCAATAAAATTTATTAAATTAATTTTCACTATTTTTATTTTTTATTTTCAAAAATTTATTTACATAGAAATATGTGTAAATTACATGCAATTGCCTTGAATTCATTAGCGTCATTTTGAACAGCAACAGAATTGTAAACAAATTAATTGCAATTTATTTTATTCGTATGCAATTAATTTTTGAAACAAAATTTAAACAAATAAATATATTTATTGTTTACTTAAGTTCACAGGAGATATTAATTCAAAAACAACTTGAAGTTGAGGGGAAAAAATTTCCATATTTATGAGTAAATTTCTTTTATTTGTTTGTATGTTTGTTAATTGTCAGCAACTGTAGAAACAAGCAAAAATTATTAGTTTTTATATAGAAGTTGAAAAGATAACAAATTAAGTGTCATTTATTTAAAATACACCGGTTTTTAGCACAAACATACAGTGACGCAGGGAAAAGGAAGGTGAAGAAGATGATGTCAACTCGTTCCATGGTGTAGGAATGCAAATGGCAAATACAAGCAAAATTACTTGTATTTACTGCGATATATAAAAAGTATATAATATTTGATTATATGAAAATGCAAAATTCCATAATTATTTGTCATTAATGAAATTTGGCTTTTTATTCAAATGAGGTGGAGCGAGGGAAGAGCTCGGACAAAAAAATATTGAGTCATCATAAATGTTTTTTAAGGGAAATTATTGAGAAATATTTTTTTCATTTGTAACTTTGTTTTCCTTTCGGGAAAAGTATAATTTTCAATAATTTCAAGATGTCTAATAAAAATGATTGATCACATTAGACGGTTAATGAAGTTAAATTTCAATTTTATTTATTAAAAAACTAAATAATTCCAAGACCATGTACTGCAATTTACTGAAGGTTAACATTTTTAAATATATTTGTGTAAAAAATTCTCGTGGGAGAAGCAAATGCTGCCTTAAAGGTTTTAAGTGCAAGTGTGGCCTGGATGAATTAATGTTAATCTACCGGTATTATAAAACCTATCGCTAATTATATTATCGTGACACCAATAAATTTACAACATTTCTGCTTATAATTTAAACATGAATTAGCTAATCTTTTGTATACGTGTGTATGACGTATGACATGGGCTGTCACACCCCTCCAATCAACCTAACCTAACCTAACTTTTTAGTAATGAATAGCCATTTCAATAATAAGACCTGGAACTTGTCACGGTGATGTATTCTCTGCGCCTGAAGCATTCGATTTATTAGACCTTCGCAACATGACCGCCATCGGTGGTGAGTGTTTATTACTAAATTTCGTAACGATGTATTTTCTTTAATATAAATTTTTTTTGCTACTTATTTAATGAACTTTCACCACGTGTATTTACACAGACCCGCTGCTCTCCATCAGTAATTTATTGATTATTTTTTGAATTTAAATTAAACTGCGAAGATTGTTTGTAAAATCTTTTATGAGAAGGTTGTTCTAAAAATAGATCCTGCCCTTGAAGACCTGCTCATATAAAAAGTAAGAGCACCCGACCTTCGCTCCTAGAGCTTTTAATGTTATAAATTTTAATATAAATCTGTAACGCGCTCTAATAGAAAACTAAAGAAATTGGTCGTAACGATAGTGGATCTACATAAAGCACCACATCATACGCTTGTGCGAGACGCAACACTCACGCAGACCTAAAACCACTTAAGGGATAATTGGAATGATACGAAAACTCTATTTCCCAATGCTAGAAGCATCACGTAGCGTATTTAGGTAAAAAAAAATCACTCTATGTTCAGTGATGTCATGTTTGCGTGTTTAAAACAACAATTTTTATATAATTTTTGATTTTCTATTGTGTAAACTCTATGCTTATTCTAACAACAGACGATAAATGTTTGAACACAGATTATTCAAAATAAAATCAACAGTTAAGGTCAATTGTATGCAAATCGCCAAATAAATATCAATGATTTTGTGAAAAACACGTAAGTCAAATACTAACGTAAAACGCAAATCACCATAAACGTGCACATTTTAACGTATGACACATGAATATTGAAAAATAACTTTTATAAATGTTTGCTTTTTTAAAAAGTGGTTTGCAATTAGAATTTATTTCATTATTCTGTTATTTAATTTATGAAACCAGTTTGGCTTAGAGTTATTGCCTTAAGAGAAAATAGTTTATTCAAAAGCTTTTTTTTAGCTTTTTTAATTTGAACATGAAATGCGATTATGTTAATTAAATGAATCGCTGAAACTTATTTGAATCTTTGGAAAACAATAGTATTAATTATTGCAACTTAACCTTGATTTTTTTTTTATATTCAATAGAATTAGTTTTTGTACTACAAAAATCGTCTGAAAGTTGTTGCTAAAGTTCATAATTTGAATTTTTGCTCACGATGTGATTAAATCTTTATTTCATTATTTTCTAGATTGAAATTCTTAATTTAATTTAATCAATTCTATTTTTCTGTAATCTTAAAAAAAATTATTGTCTAGATCTCTAGACTTTATTTTAACAATTTGCAAGAAAAAAAATCAAATTGAATATAATTTATTGACATCAATATTTGTTTCAAACACAATTATTTACACAATACTGACTTTAAATACTCGCTACAGAAATTTCTTTACATGCATACATGCATGTATCTCTCATGAAGCAAATTTGTTTTTTATTTGAAATATTCATTAGATATTGGAAATTTATAAAGTGACATAATAAATTAACATTAATAAAGTGCGAGTAGAATTGATGTTGCCTGTATTGGTTTGAGTGATTTAACAACAAACTGACAAATCAATTAACACTTATTGAACAATTTTATAAGTTGAGTTATACAGTGTTAAAAAAAAATTATAAAAAAATAATTAAAATCTGTGAAATGAAAGGAACGTACTATAACACGTTTTTTTATAAATTCATATCTAATTGTTTGATCAGTTCGTAGAGGGCGACTGTATTAAAAAAAAAAAAAAAAAAAAAAAAAATTAATAAAAAAAAAACTAGCTAAATCCCCAAGTTTTCACACACAATAGTTTGTTTTACCAAATCTTTTTAGAAATCTCAAATCTGTGCCCATAATCAACAATCGTATTGTATACTCAAAGTCATTCCAACTCGTCGTTTATAATATCTCTGGCGCATAGTACTTTCTTTTACGATTATTGTTAAAAAATGTGAACTGTGCATTTATGTAAAGATGATGACATTGTAGAACAGACTGAAATATCGACTGTAGACAGTGCAGCCATCTGGTTGGGATAACATGGGTACATCGTTAGCATACCCGGATATGTACTAACAATATAGCTACTACTAGCCTGCTATCCTTTTGTTGGAGAAAAGGATCATCAACACAGACAGCCGTTTGTTGCAAGAAGTAGCAGAAATATCGGGTTGCATTTCATTGCCACTAAGCAAATCTTCAGTACCCTTTAGCCAAATCATGATTGAAAAGCATTCAAGCTCGTATGCTTATCCAAACAGAATTCAATCATATTGTTCTATTTGTAATTCACTAAACATACGTATAATAGCTTATGGGCTTATTTAACTTCAACTCGAACGAGATAAATTCTTAAATCAGTCATATCATATTGATTTTGTATTGTCAATATTTATAATTTTTAATATTGAAAAAAATTGTAATGGGGAAATTGAAATGTGAAAAAAATGAAAAAAGTGAAAACTATAAAAATTAAAGTTTTTTAAATGGATGCATAACAGACATGAATTCAGTCCAAAACCGTGCCAATTCAACATTGAATCAACGTTACCATTCTTGAACTAAATATTTTACAAACACTCAGTCGCCAGTTTTTTTTCCTATGAAGGTTTTGTGATGTCTCAAATCTATGTCAATAAGATATGACAGTTGCCTATCTGATCTAAAAAAAAAATATAGAATCCAAAATGTTTTTTCAGGATAACTGAGAACAAAAGATTATCGTAATATTCTCGCCGCAATAAGTGATATATGTCGATGTCATTTTAATTCTTTAAAAATAGGACCTCACTTTGATGCAGTGTTAGTGATACTTATTTAACAAAGGAATCCCCAATATGGCCAACTTCGATATCAGGTTAGATTATACACCAAGTGATGCAAAGATTGAAGGAAAATATGTGTAATTGTTAAAAAAAAATGTACATTTTCGTCTTTCTAGTCATTACAATTATCATAAAATTTTTTTAAAGTAGTCAACACATCTGTCACAAATTTTGTCTAAACTTCAGTATTTTCTTAAGTTTAATAGCAATTAACAGTTTACGAAATTGCATCTTGTAACTATAACTCTTCCAATTTTGTCGATTCGATATTTGGGAACAATGCACTATCTGTCTATATAATATCTTATATATAATGGCATACGTGCGATTTTAGTTAAAACTTCCATCTACAAGGTTGCGCAAAGTAATGTCAGAATTTGAATTGGCTGCCATTTTCGCAGACGATGCCAAATTTCACTTTGCATTTATGATGTAGATATATATAGAATTAGTTGTTGATAAGTTTTGGAGCGATATACTTCTCACGAACGTACGATAAAGCGTTTCGCAGAGCGCCTCTTGCAAAGTGAGCCCATCACAGATGTCACAAGAAGTTACTGGCCTCGCATTGCTCTTTCGACCGAGGTATTTGCAGTGCAAGAGAGTTTAGCCCCAA
Source organism: Germaria angustata (assembly GCA_963681545.1). NCBI lineage: Eukaryota > Metazoa > Arthropoda > Insecta > Diptera > Tachinidae > Germaria > Germaria angustata. The sequence continues at coordinate 94,127,681 of OY813000.1, forward strand.
TTTCTTGAAGGTACATGTGAGATAAACGGGCTGATAAACAAAGTTTTTGTCGCAAGTTGCTGCATTGGGTCTCGATCAATGTTGATTTCAACAGGACGGAGCAACCGCTCACTTAGCTCGGGCAACGATGGTTATTTTGAGGCATGAACTTTTAGTAAGACTGATCTTAAGTTTTGGAGATTTGAACTGGCCGGCCAGATCGCCACACTTCTTCTTCGGGACTTTTTAAAATCTTGCTTCTATGAGTACCACCACAAATCACGAACCTTGTAAGTCTTCAAATATAAAATGGAAGAAGAAATCGCCAATTTGGAGCCAAATATTTTGCGAGCAACAATTCAAAATATCATAAAACTAGTGCAATGATGAATCATCTCGGAGGTGGCTATTTGAACAATGTATTTGGTTTTTACGAGTTATTTTTTCATTTATAATAAAATGGCAGCCAGTTGAAATTATGACATTACTATTGCGCCACCTTGTACATGTGTATTTCAATTTCTATCCCAAATTTGCTTAAAAATTCTCTTAGTTTCAGTTTCCTTATTTTGTTTTAATTTCCGATATATCCCTCGAAGTGAAAACCAAGTCAAATGGAAAATTGTTACCAAGTTTAAAAGTAAAATTTTTTCTGCTCACCGTTTTTTTTCTCCCCCTCGATTATAAATATTAAAACTACTTTTTTCCATCGTAAATTTAGTGAAAACCTTAAATTGCTTTTGTTTTCCGTTTGCTTAAATATAAACAAATAGTTTTGTGAAAATTAAAAAAAAAGATTTATCCGCGATAAAAAATTGTATAGAAAATATTTATGGTGTAAAAATTCTAAAAACAATTGGGTTTGTAGAATAAAAAATGTAGAGCACCTAAAAGCTTTTAGAGGCAATTGCAATTTAGTGGAAATAGTAACTAAAAAGTGTTGGGCGCACTAAAAAAAGATTTAAAAAGATTTTTATTTTGAAATTTTGAGGCAAACAAAGTAAAAAAATAATTATTATTTTAAGCAAATTGTTAATGTATGAATGTTGTTGATCTTCTAAAAATGCTGGTAAGATATTTCGACCTTTAAAGGTCTTGATTCATAAAATAGCAAGTCATGCAAATGACTTGTCTCTATTTCACAAATCTTCAAATTCTTATCTATACTTTGCTCAAAGTGAAACAAAATAAAACTTTTTAATTGCCAATGACTTAACTTGTATAATTCAAAGATGAAAAGCGTACAAATCACTTGAACTAAATCCGCTTTTCTTTTTTAGAGACAATTTCTTGTACAGAACAACTACTACTTACAAAGAAATAAAGTGTTGCAAAGAAAGAAATAGAAAAAAAGAAACATGCCAAAAGTGACATCAAAACCAGACCATCAGACAGACTCTCTACATTCGTATGTGTAAGTAAATACTTGAAAAGTTGTTTAAATTTGCTGCAAATACTATTGCAAGTAGCAAGAGCCACTTTTAGAAACCACAAAATAAATATGACACTCTTAAGTACTTGAAAAACGTAAAAGAAAGAAAAAAGAATTATATTTGAAATAAAAATAAATAAAATAGATGTTGCCAAAAATAACACATGTATCACACATATATCACACATATATCTGCTCTATATATTTTTGTACAAAAAAATTCAAAAAGAAGAATGAATCTTTAACAAGTATTGTTTGTCAAGTACCAGTACTCTGTTGTTGACAGCAGAGAAATACTCAAATTTGATACTTGATTTTTTTTTACCATCTTGCAAGCTACACTATCGTGGAAAGGCAGGCCATACTTGAATCTTGACTTGACATTATTTTTGTTTCAATTTTTAAGGAATTCTTAGCAGAAAACATAAGAAGTGCCGACTGATTAAACAGTTCCATATAATTTAAAGCAACAGTTCCTTGCCAACATTTTTATTATGCGCGTACCACAGCGACCGGTCCTTCAAGACTCAATTCGAAAAATTACAGAGCGGTTGTTGTACTCTAACGAGTAATACTGCGCAGTCTTGTGCATCCTTTTTGCCATGTTTGACTTTTAATTCAATTAGCAAATTAAAAATATTGATATATAAAATGAAATCCCCTTTGCTATCGTCTGAGAAAAAAACTCTGTTTTTATAGAAGTAATCTCCCTTATTCTACTTCTCGTTGTCGACGTCACACGAAGTCGACACCAATGTTTTGGCATCTGAAGGATCGATGTCGACAACAATTATATATTATTTACTAGCCATTACTATAAGTAAGGCTCACAAAATAGCAAGGTGCCGTCAATAACACTCTAATATTGTCTTCAACGAGCACAGAACTGATATTTTTTTAATATCGGCTTAATGTGATGACGATGACGACAATTAGAATAAGGGAGAATATTTTGTATGCAAATTACCCATTTGTAAAAGTCTGCTTGTTTAAATAAATATTTAATTTAAATAAATTTCTTGAAAATACTGGGTGGCGCAATAGTATTGTCACAAATTGAATTGACTGTTGATTTTTGCAGATGACGCCAAGTGTCACTGTGCTTTAACATAAGTATATGATGTAGATATATAGAGAATCAGATGCCAACAAGCCATATAGCGATACACACCACAAAAACATGATTTTATTGTTATTGCTTATTTGACAAATTTTCAGTCTGTTTTTTGTTATTATCAAATTATGGCATTACTTTCCGCCATATTGTGTATTTTTTCAAACAATTCTTGTTATTATAATATTCTTTATAAATACAATTCTGCTCTTAAGTGCCATTTTATCATAAGATATATATTTATTACATAAAAATCCAATCCATTGCAATAAATCAAATCGCAGTTTGGATTAAAAAAATCTATTATTTTTTTTATTTTTTTAAAACACTTTTTTTAAGTTAAAACCAGGGCCGCAAATTCTATAATGTCTACAACGAAAAAACATAAAATTGTACTCAAAAACCTTCAAAACTTATTGTTTTTCAAAAGATCTTCTTTTTTAAGAAAAATTTTTATCCTGCCTCCTGAATAGAGTTTAATTAAAAAGAATATATAAATCTACAAGTCAGGAAAACCAGTGTGCTTGCCGGAACAGTAGATAATTTATTTATATTTTCTTCTCTTCCACAAAAATCAAACTTGCAACACGAATGTCCAGGGTAATATGTCTTGTAACAAATAGCAATAACTTACGTACCCAAGCTGAAGGACATAAACTTATTCGTCTCTGCCAGTAGGAAAACGCTAAAAATCTTATTTAATATTCCTTCTGTTGTTTTTGTACAAAAACATACAACTATCTGACTTATTTCGTTGAGTGTATGGTTGAGTTTTGTAAGTGGCATTTACTCTCCGATACACTTATAGAATTCTTAATACTTTAACCTTGTTATTTTATATTCTAATTTCATTAAAGTAATTTAATCTTTCAGTTACTTGTCTACCCGTATTTCCACTGTTTACTTGTAAATGATTTTGTATGTGTAAAGAAAATAATAACAACAGCAAAAAGATTCTTTTCTAAATGACCTTTTCCGCCAACACTAGGGAGGAAAGCAAAAATCGCTTCTAATATTTCTATACCATTTTATTTATATTTTCATTTACTGAGAAAAAAAGTTTTGGATACGAAAAATAAAATGTGATATAAATTTTGTTGGTTCTAAAGTTGCGCAAAAAGTATTTGGCTTCTTTCATTTCGTTACTCTAGGGAAAATTAGGTCATGTTTAAAAATTTCTTCCTCTGCTGCTCTAGAATTTCAATGATTTCATTATATTTTTTTCTGCCAGTATTTTAGTTTGCTGCAGCCATTTAACGTGAACATTTGGTCATTTCACGGTTTTAGGTTCCGTTTTCAAGTATATGCCGTAATGGGATGTTGGTTGTTCAATCAACATTTAAGTGAGTGAGAGATGGGGTGATTGCAAGTTGGCTCGTGGACAAAGCTATTAAACGGTTGTCGCATTTCACGGTTATTGCATTTCATTTTGTTCTTGTTGATCCTAAAATGCTGCTACAATTGCTTGTTTATTTCATTTCCGTTTTATTTTAGTTCTTTTTGTTTGTTTTTCGTTGCTATTTTACTCCTTTTTTTCAATAGCATTTATTTATTTTGGCATCTGTTTAGAATTTTCAATGTCAGGTTGATTGGAGCCAAAAAAAGAGGAAGATGATTGCGAATATTTTTTTTAATACATATTTTATTTTAAGATTTATAGGTAAATGTAATTTAAAAATAAAAAAGAGCTTGCGAATTTTTCAACAGTTTTTTGTTAAAAATATTCCTTTAAAGAGTTTACCTTGAACCAAACAGCTTTTAGATGGTAGTCCTCTAGGATTTTTCTAAAAGTTTAACAATACAAATACGTGTAATTAACTAGTTTCTTAAAATTCAGTTTTGAAGGACATGTGCGCATTTTAGGTTTTGATAATATTTTTGGTGTGCAAGTTTAATGTGCTGCTAGACCACAATAAAATTTTATAAATAGTTTTGCAGAACACTTCAGGCCACCAGAGAGCCACTTAAGAGTAGCTTTGACCCCCTTAAAAAATTGTATTAAAATACCTATACTGCGAACGGTTAGAGCGTCAAGTTCCATAAAATAATCCTCATGCTCTCTTACATAAAAGTGCTGAACACATCTTTTAGCTAAAACGTTTCGCTTACAAGATGTTCTATGCCGGGTCATTATACCTATGTGAAAGGGGGGTTGGAGAGACTTAAACCATACCCAAAATTAGTCCTAGACTTAAACTTTTTAAAGTGTCGATACACATACATATATATTTTTGGTGCCCTTTACCAGCGTCAGTTGTTTGAACCTTGAAAAAAATGTTTTTTGTGGTACAGTATAATTTACATTAGAAAATGCGATTTTGTAACCTCAACTTTCTATGTAGGTGAAAAAATGCACTATGGGCTAAACCAATGCAATGTTGATCTTGAATAATTGCTGGCATGTTTATTTATATTTAAGTCGCTTGGGACGTACAATGCACCAAATATGCAGATTTGTTATATTGTAATATTTTTATTGTACCCCACCGCTCCCCCCGGGGGTCGCAGATTATACATCCTGGCTTGGTGTTTTGCTTCTTGAGGTATAGGGCTATCAGGTTTCCGGTACTAGGCCTTTTTGCTGATTACCCCTACAAACTTGTATGGTGCTACCCAATCCCTGAAATAACAGGGTAGCTGGCGTGCATATAAGTATTTAGGGAAGTATCCTATGCTTGTCTGGGTAGAGGTTTGTTTGCAAAAGTGAAATTACTTTGTAAATAACAAACGGTGCAATGGTACAAACAGTGTAATAGCGTAAACATTTCCATCTCTGTTTGCTACTGTAAGCATATACAACTTTTGTATGATCCGATTTTTAGTTTTGTATGCATTTTTAATTGCAGAAATGGAAAATTAATGTTTTGTATTGCTACGATCTGGAAAACTTGAATACTTCGAAGACTTGTTAGATTTACAAGGTTTACAACGGTGGCTTACAAACAAGCGTAATTTCCGGTATTGAGCATTGTGTGTACTTAATGTTTTAAGCTCATAATAATTATAATTGAAAAAAAAATAAATCAGTGAACTCCGAATTATGCCTTTAGGCTCAAGAATATTTATGTTGTATGAAATATAAATTTAGATAAATAATTGACATACATATTTCTTCAAAATAATGTACAATAATGTATAAAAAAAAGTATATGTTCTGGTTTAAGTTGCGTATATGCCTGCTTTTTTGCTGGTGCTAATGCCAATATATCAGAAGCCTCTAACCATCATATTTGAATGTCCTCGAACCTCATTTGTTTGTATAAAAACTCTCAAATAACATATTAGAATTACCTTAATATAAAAATAGTAAATAGTAACCCACAACAAATAAATGTTTTTTTTTTATTATTATCAACTTTATAATTAATTTTTTTCTATTTTTTGCAGGTAAATAATTTTTGCTCAACATTCTCACCTAAAATTAAAATGAAATACTTGTAAGTTTTTCACAATTGACTTTTTTTATATAAAACACGAATTATTTAATTTGTTTATTATTTGTCGCCTTTGTTTAAAACGAAATATGATTTTTTTTTAATCAATATAAAATTAACGAATGAATTATTTTTGATAGATCGTAGTGGACCAGTTTTTTATTAACAGTAACAGAATGTTGCCAAGAACCATTAGATTTTTTTCATGTATTGTTATGTATTGAATCTTGAATACAATAAGTATTCAAACCTTCAATCTAAAATTATTCATTATTTAAGTCCAAGCTAGTGCCAAAAGAAAACAATTCATAGCCTTGTGCTACACTTTTGTAATTATTATTTTTATTAGATTTCTTCAAAGAATTCTCGCTGCAAATAGTATTTTCCAAATATTCACTCTTCACTACGTACCTTGTCATGACAAACTCACTGTTATGGAACTTTTGAAGAAACTCTCGATATTTTCTCTAACTTTAAGCAGCTTCAGCTAATTCTTCTTCAGGTAATCAATGAAGTTCATTTGTAAATTTGTCCAAATTAAGGAAGTGGATTCCTAGCATGTGCAAATGTCGCCTTAGCATCTCAAAAAAGCACAGTTTTATTAGGAAAAATATGAAGGCTGAGTTTTTAATTTCAATGTCCAATCTCATTATATATATTTTGAGATTGTACAATATCCAATATCACATAATAGCCAATACCATAAAACTAGTTAAAAAAACTGGAGGGCGTTAGAATAACAAAAATATTAAATTAATCTCATTTGATATACGAGTAAAAGATCTATAGTCTTCAATTCCAGTAACGGAGACAATAAATATTGTAAAAAAGCAATACTCGAAAAGGAATTTTCAATAGAACTCACAAACACATTAAAAGCGACACTGCATCGAAATTTCTTCAAATTCAATAATAGAATATATCAATGAAACAACAAATGGGAAATCCAACATCACGAACAATTACTGATTACTATGTGTGTAAGAAGGAAACACCAGGCAACTACTCGATCACGCACGATGTAAAGCTAGTATCACACGATTGCCGCAAATACACCAATCATACCCAATTTTTATTGTGCTGAATTGGTGCACAATAATAAAATTGTCCCAATCAAATTCTCAGCGGTCACATGATTGACTCATTTTACATAAATTTGATTGTCGCGAATTGACGCAAAGGGATTAAGTGGCAATAATTGTCGCACTACAGTCACACGATTGTTCTAATGCACGGCACTGGCTGCAGTGAATCGAACAGAAAATGCTCCAAGTTCTTATATAAGTAGTGAAGCAAAGGCTGTTTTTGAAGAAATAGACAATTATTTTATGTCTTCAACTGGAGAATTGCCCAGGCAATATAAAAATATATAAATATTGAAATACATACATAAAATAAAATTTTAATTTCAGATCCAAAAATTCAATTTATTTTTAACTTAAGGGATTTTATTGAAAATTTTTGATACAGGTTGCACTTATCTGTCTTGTTGAACCTTCGTAGTGAACTGACGTGTTAGCGGAGTTTTTTTTTCACATACTAAGCAAACAAAAATACTAACAAAAAAAAAATATTCGTAATAAGTACTGATTCGTAATAAGTACAGTTTTTGTTAAATTTGCTTTACTTGCATTAATAATATTTTTCGTATAAACTGAAACAACAAAAAAACAAAAAACACAAACAAAGTGACTGAGGAATACTCTGCATGAGTACCTCAAAAACAAAAAATTGTGAAGTGAGTTCTAACGGCAGAAATGCCTATTTTACTGTGAGTTCTGAAGCTCTTAATGCAAACAATAAAAAGAAAAAATTGGATGACAGTCTTTTTCTAACGGCAAAGCCAATTTTACGTGAGCGATCAAATTCGCTTACTCCGATGCCAAGTAGTGATTCGGTAATATTACCATTGCCTAGTTCATCGTTATTTAAGTCAGCGCCATTATCCGCTCTGGGCTCGTGTTCATCACTTAACCCAGTTATCACAATGGACGATAATATTCAGAAACCTAAAGTGCCTGTCGGAATGGACAGATATGTAACGGTAGTAAAGCGCGGGCGAAGCCCAAATTCATCCAAAATCTCATCTGTTCCGAAAATATCCAGAGACAACGACGCCGCCTCAGCTAATCGTCAAAACCGGTTTAAAATATTACAAGATGACAGCGATAAACCCGAAGAATCTTCGAAAAAAACTTCAAAACCACCACCAATCTATCTGAGACAAAAAAACTCGAACACACTTATTAAAAAACTAATCTTGGCCATTGGTGAAAAGTCATTTCACATTGTTCCAATAAAACGTGGTAACATTGATGAAACAAAAGTTCAAATATATGATGAAAAAGACTTCCGCAAAATGGTTAACGAATTCGAAAAAAATAAAACAAGTTTCTACACATTCCAGCTTAAGAGTGCTAAAGGCCTACAGATCGTATTGAAAGGCATAGATTCTTATGTAGTTCCTGAGGAAATTAAAGATGCTCTCACCCTCCAGGGATTTAAGGTAAAGAATGTCTCTAACATAATAAACAGGGAGAAGATCCCCCAACCCTTATTTCGCGTTGAATTGGAGCCGAATGATATAAAATTGAAGAAAAATGAGACCCATCCAATTTATAATTTAAAATATCTGTTATACCGGAAAATTACAGTCGAAGAACCACACAAGCGCTCAGGACCCGTACAGTGCCATAATTGTCAAGAATATGGCCATACGAAAACTTATTGCAAATTACCGTCTGTTTGTGTTGTGTGCGGTGAATTACACAACACTGCTATTTGCAATAAGTCGAAGGACCAGAAGGAAAAAAAGTGCAGTAATTGTGGAGGTAATCACACTGCTAACTACAGAGGATGTCCTGTATTCTCTTTTGTGAAACAAGCTATGACCCAAAAGCCTAAAGTAACTCCAGCTCAAGCAGGAAATACGTACTCCGCTACTCATCCCCTAATGGCCCAACCAATCACTTCACATGTATCGTATGCTGACGCTGTGAAGATCAACTCTATTCCCGTTCAAAAAGTGTCACCACCAAACAATACAACAAACGCAAATGCAAGCTTTAATTTCAATCGCCTTGAAGCTACTATTGATAATCTGGTGCAAACTATAAGCAACTTTACGACAAATATGACTAGCATGATGCAAGAAATGCTGCGAATGCAGAACACTCTGCTTCTAGCATTAGTTAACAAGCCATGAACACGTTAAAGTTATGTTTCTGGAACGCTAACGGCATTCGCCAACATAGAAACGAACTAGAGCACTTCCTCACGGTGAAGAATATTGATGTAATGTTGGTATCTGAGACTCATTTGACTTCGAGAAGCCTTTTTAAAATGAGTGGCTACACCTTATATGATACAAAGGACCCGAGAGGAAGAGCATGTGGAGGATCAGCAATTCTAATAAAGTCAAGACTCAAGCACTATATTCTTGAGAACACTTGTGAAGACCATCTACAAGCAACAAATATTTGCATCGAAAATTTTTGTTCAAATCTTGTGCTTTCATCAGTTTACTCCCCTCCCAGATTTTCAATCAGTGAAGATCAATACGAGGATTTTTACAAAACTCTTGGCCCTTGTTTCGTAGCAGCTGGAGACTACAATGCAAAGCATACGTTCTGGGGGTCGCGTCTTATTACTCCTAGAGGTCGAGCATTGTTCAACACAATTTCAAAAATGGATTTGGATGTCATTTCTAGTGGGGAGCCCACTTACTGGCCTACTGACATACAAAAAATTCCGGATATTATAGATTTTGGGGTCATGAAAAATATCCCTAGGGATTTAATTCATGTTGAAGCTTCACATGATCTCTCCTCCGATCACTCTCCCACGATCGTTACAATTTGTAGCCCACTAAGAAGTGACTTACCTGACCCATATGTGAAGATGATACATCGTGTTAACTGGCTGGGGTTCAAAAAATATCTCAGTAGTCATTGTACGGAAAACATCAGGCTTAGAACTCCCGATGATATTGAACTTAACATTGCCAATCTTACCGAGAATATTAAACAGGCTGCTAAACATGCCACTACCTCCCATCCGCAGACTGGGTTTAATAGAATTTATTCTGCGGACATTGAACGTCTCGTATGTGAAAAAAGAAGAGCTAGAAGGGAATGGCAACAGCACAGATCGCCCCAACATAAAATCAGACTTAGAGAATGCACTAAACGACTCCAAGAGTTGCTTTCAGCTGAAAAATCTGCTTCTCTTAAGAACTACCTGGAAGGTCTCGATGTCACTGCAGCATCTAATTACTCCTTGTGGCGCGCTGCTAAAAAGCTTAAAACACCCGTTGAGTCTAAACCACCCCTGCGCACTTCTACCGGAGGTTGGGCAAGAACTAATACTGAAAAAGGTAACATATTAGCTGGTCATTTAAAAGACGTATTTACCCCAAACACATGTACTGGTGCTGTTGATTTGCCGAGCGTAGTTGCTCTACCCCCTCGACCTATAAAGTTTAAGATGCTTGATGTACAAAAACTAATTGCTAAAACCAATCCAAAGAAGGCCCCGGGTATTGATGGAATTAGTAACAAGATGCTGATGCAGTTGCCTCGTATTGCTATTAGAATCCTGTTATTTATTTTTAATGGCATTTTACGACTGGAGTATTACCCACACAGCTGGAAACTTGCCATGGTCAAAATGATTCCAAAGGCGGGTAAAGATCTTACCAAGGCTGAGTCATATAGGCCAATAAGTTTGCTGTCAACAATTTCGAAGCTCTTTGAAAAACTTCTCATGACAAAATTGTCCCCAATTCTAGCTGATAATGGATGCATACCGGACCATCAATTTGGTTTTAGAAGTCAGCACAGCACCATTGAACAATGTCATAGATTGGTTCATTTCATAAGAAGAACATTTGAAGAAAGAAAGTATTGTTCTTCCCTATTTATTGATGTCTCTCAGGCATTTGATAAAGTGTGGCATGAAGGCCTAATTCTAAAATTGAAGACATATCTACCAATAAACATTGTAAATCTTTTGGAAAGTTACATTATTGCCCGGAAGTTCACTGTCGTGGAAGGAGACTTCATGAGTGTGCCCGAAACCATTTCATCTGGGGTGCCTCAGGGGAGTATACTGGGGACAGTTTTGTATTTGATTTATACCTGTGATATGCCTTTGAGCAGTAATATCCTCACCTCTACATTTGCCGATGATACAGCCTGCCTTAGTATGCATGAAAACCCTCACGAGGCATCCCGTTATCTTCAGCAACATATTAACCTGTTGGAATTGTGGTTGAACTTATGGAGAATAAAAGTAAATGAACAAAAGTGTGTTCATGTTACATTTACCCTACGAAGAGATACTTGTTCCCCCATTCAAATCAACAATCAAGTTGTTCCTCAACATTCACATGTGAAATATCTTGGTATTCACCTCGACCGACGGCTTACATGGAAACACCACATTGACTCTAAGCTGACACAAATGAAGCTTAAATTAACCCAGATACATTGGCTGATTGGTAGAAATTCTACCCTCAGTCTAGATTGTAAACTTTTAATATACAAGTCGCTTTTGAAGCCGATATGGTGTTACGGAATTCAGCTATGGGGCACTGCTTCAGCTTCCAATGTAGAGAGAATCCAACGAATGCAAAACAAAATATTAAGGTTAATAACTACGGCTCCATGGTACTTGAAAAATTCTATTTTACATCGTGATTTAAATATGCCACTTGTGACCGCTGAAATTGCAAAATATGCTGGAAAATATTTAACAAAACTCGAGTTCCATCCTAATCCCCTTGCTCGTAACATCTTGAACTTTCCTGGACACATCCGCTTAAAAAAGAGGGACACTACGGCATTAATACGCAACTCTCCAGATGAAATTCTTTGAAAATATTTTTTGTGCGTAACATGAATTTTATGTATTATTAATTATTATCACTAAGTTTATGTCCGACACTGGTTGGGCCTAATAATTATTTATATATTTAAGATTTGAACACTTATTGTTAGTTCAATTATTTGAAGATACAATAAACATATATTAGCGTGAAAAAAAAAAAAAAAAAAAAAAAAAAAAGGTTGCACTTATGAAAAGCTATAAATTTTAGTTTTTAAAGAATACAGACAGTCTTTATAAAAGATAACTTAAAAAAGTGGGATAATCACAAAAACGTATATCACTGTAGGTTCAAGAAAAATTTATACTTGGTTTTTTTCGTTTTTTGGGCAAAGGTGTTTGTGGTTGATGGTCCAGGGAAAAGTACACAACTTCTGTAAAATCATCCATTGCAATGCAGTCATCGAATTCCATATTAAAACTGCAATTAAAATATATGTACATAATTATAGCACGTACAACAATTACAATTCATTTTACTTACGAAAAGAAATGTTGACCGTAGGATCACGAAAAAATTTTATTATAAAAAAACTAAACTATTGGCGCGAATTGTCTTCTTTGATTGACGCACGAGAACACAATAAATATTGGTGCATTTTTGACATATTTATTGACGTATTGTTATCTATCAACCGTTCACACGATTGCATTTGATTGTGGTAAATCAGCACAATATTGTCCTCGATTGACGTATGGGGCAATAAATTGTGAAATCACACGATTGGCACATAAAATATACCAATAATTGGTACATTGCGGCAATCGTGTGATCCTAGCTTAATAGCAAATATCAATATACCGATGAAGAGAGTAAGGAATGGCGAAGAGAGGGAAATATACAGGTAGTAGGAGAAACGAACAACGACGAGAGAGCAACACGAAGGGAACACTAAGGAGGGCGTATATTCGAAACCGGTCTGTTTTCAAACCGAATTTGAACTGATACGCCGTTCCAAATAAGATACATAATTTTAAAAAATTTTTACCAGACATTCTATCAAGAAATGTATGCTTTTTTTTCTAATCTATAAGCTTGACCAGTTCATTGCTTCTATATTTACAAATAATTGTTTGAAGTTCCGTAAAGAAATTACTATAATAAAATTAAATTTTACAGAAAAAAATCATCCCTCCTAACTTTTGTCAGCTAAAATTTTATTTTATTAAGTTTTCTATAGAAAAAATAGGTTTTTATTGGTCACGACATTTGTTCAGAAAACAAACACACATTAAATTTTATGCAAAATATGTTTGTTTGTCTTCTTTTTTTTTCAAATAAATAAAATAAAATTTAAGTTTTGTTTTGATTATTTTTATACATTTTTTGCTTTACACACAATCAAGATAGAAACATAGATAAACATTTTCTAATTTGAACAATTTGAAGAAGCGTTAAACCATAAAAATATTATATAATACAAATATTTTAATGGTTGAGTTGTAGATGCATGAAAAGATTGTCCAATGATTCCAGCGCAACATTTACTTCAACAACAGCAGACATCAAACTGGGTGGCAGTAATACACAAACTGATCCTTTCCGGAGACCGCCACAAAATTGTTTTTACAGGCCACAAAGATAAGAATCTGGAGGAGTTTCTCAGTAATGGCACATTTCCTATTTTGTTTGTCTCTCCCTCCTTTTTTTATTATTTTACTTATGAATTTATTAATGTTGAACCGAAGGGAAAAAAGCCAAAGAATCTTTTGTCTTGTTATATTTTATTCCACATTTTTTTTGTAATTTGTTATGATTGTTTTCGATTCTGATGAGTGAGTTAGTTTTTACAATTTTCTCCAGCACATGGCACCGTGGAGTTGATTCTAAAATAAGTGGGAATACATTTTAAAATTACTTGAAACTTAAAGAATTTGTTCAAATGTCCTGTAAATATTTTAGATTTTCGAACTCTACTGGATGTAGTTTGTATGTTTAAAATATATATTTTTAAAGATGCCACTCAATGAGTATTGCAATATCAATAAATAATATAAAATTAAAAATTAAAAAATTTATAAGCTTCAATAAAAATCAAATTAGTTAATAATAAAATATCAAAAAAATTAGAGCAAATATTTAAAATTTAAGTTGAACGAACTCTTTAACTTCCTAACAAATACAATACAATTTACAATTTTATTCGAATATAATTTTGGGGAAACAATTTTGATATTTTTTAGAAAACTTCAAGTACGTCTGAAGAGTTTTGAAAACTTTTCTTATAACTTTTTTTGATTGGCTCTGCTGTGCATAGTAAGGAAACGGTGTAATAAATATAGATAAATTAGAAATAATAGATGATAGAGATAATAATCGCAATGGGTATATTGAAATAAATCAAAACAATATTTTTCTCTCCTCTAAATTTCTTTTATTCTTGATCTTTTTCTTCTTTTTTCAATTGAAAAATTTATGCACATAAATACATACACAAAATAGAAATGATTACTTCAATATGTCAGGCAAGTAATGATAATTTTTGTTGCAAATAATCGTGTACTATAAGACCCTGTAGGAAAATTTTAAATGTCTTCTTTAAACCTGAGCCCACTGAGAAACTTTCTTCGTATAAACGTACCTCAAGCAGTCATTTGTTTCAATTATTTCAATTATGACCTCTTCGATGTGACCGAAATCTATTACCATGCGACCATTTTTTTAAATTTGGAAAACAGAACAAGTCGTAAGGGACTAAAAGTGGAGAGTATGATGGATGTCGCAACTCAATTCATGCGATTTTGGCAAAGTTGCTACACAGTTGTGCGTGCACCCGTGCATTATTTTGATGGAACGACACTCTTTTCTTCTCTGTATGAGGTTGTTATTGCTTCAAATTAATATTAAATTTCTCCAAAAGTTCTCAATTATATTGCCAGTGTTCAATCGCTGAACACTTTTCTAGGTAATCGATGTGAATGCCGCGGCATGTAACCCAAAAACAACTGGCCATGACCTTGTTGACCGACAGACTCATCTTAGCCTTCTTCGATACACTTTCATCCGAAGAAATCAATTGTTTTGATCGTTATTTAGTTTTTAATGTGTTGTTTAATCCATGTTCCTTTACAGTTTTAAAATATTGCACAAATTTCTTTTAGATTACGCGTGAACATCGTCGGAAACTTTTTCAAGTGGCCTTACGGTTGCGCTTATGGTCGAGTGTAAGCTACTGCGTCTCCAATCTCGCGAATATCCATATATTCAAGCACCTTCATTATCCGATCGTAGAATATCATTCCATGGATTTTTTCGAATATTTTTTTAGCGTGACGAACTCTTTTAGGTGACCTGAACGTTTGGCGTCACTTGTTCTGATATGACCGCAACGGAACTTAAGAAACCACTTTTTAGCCATTGAAATTGATGGTGTAGTATCCCCATAGCATTTATCAAGCCGTTTTTTGCTTTTATCGAAATCTTTGTTTTTATGAAACTCACTTTTTTCGTTTTTCGCTCAAATCAACGAATTTTACTGATTTTAGTGGCTGTAAAAAATAATAGTAAATAAATAAAATAATAGATGCATCTCGGTCGTTATCGATAAAAATTAGCGGGAACAGCGTTGTATCGAAAGTTACTGAGCTGGAAATAAAGGTCAATGAACTATCAAGCAACCCTCGTAACGCGTCGTACACTATTTTTAATAACGGTTGACGCACTGGAAGCCAATTTTGAAGAATTTATTCGTGAGATACCGGCCAATATGCTGGAGGGAGTAGCGATAATTTGACCCAGCGTACGAACCATTTGAGGCGTAGCCGCGGTCAACATTGACATGAAATCATTTTTAAACATATAGAGTTAATACTAGAAATGTGTATAAATTTTAATTTTTTACATTTTATTTATTTTTTGTAAATTTTGTGTTTTTTTTTTTAATCAAATCCGAAAGCTCCTAAAATCTCACCTTTTATTTGTGATGTAGATCGGTATTTGTGTAGCATGAACTTATTGGATTTGTTGTAGTTTTTCTTGGCGCTTTTTAAAAAGGTACTGCAACAATTAAACAAACTTTTCAGAATTATACAAGGTGGCACAAAGTAATCTCATCATTTTAGTTGGGTGCCATTTTTGCAGATGGCGCCAAATGTCATTGTGCTCTGACTTTTATGATGTATATATAGAGAATAAATTGTTAATAAGCCATATCGTTGAATTATTGTTTATTAAAAAAAATTCCAGTCTGTTGTGGTAACGCAGCATGAATTTTGCCGATGGGTTACGATGGTTATTTTGAGACACCAATTTTTAGCACCAGTGATCTCAAGTTTTAGAGATTTCAACTGGCCGCCCAGATCGCCACATTTCTTCCTTCGGCGCTTTTTAAAAACACTCTTCTGCGAGTTCCACAACAAATCGTGAACCTCCCAAGTCTTCAAATTTAAAATTGAAGAAGAAATTGCCAATATGGAGCTAGATGTTTAGCGAGCAACAATTCAAAATATCGTTCCAACATCGCAATCAAGTCGGGAGTTGGCCATTTTAGCGATATAATTTTTTCCAGTTAATGTCATTAATTTCACACTTTTAAATAAACTTTTTATGAAAATGGAGCTCTTTTTTTCTTTCATAAAAATATGGCAGCCAGTTCAAAATATGACGTTACTTCTGCGCTACCTTGTGTAAGAAACGTATAACTTTTTTTATCATTCGCAAAATGTCGATTATTGACGTGTATAGATATTCGCGCTTAAATAATTTCTATATATTTCTTCTAATAACATAAACCACCATGCGAAGCTTTATTAGCGATTTTTAGCAAAACTACTTTTGGATTTCACCTTATCCGCCAAGAAATCTGATCAACATCTTGATCTTTTATTATTAACTGAGTTTAGGAATTCTGTTTTTCCTAGAGGACTATATATGCAGACATCCATTTTCATTACATCATTCCAAGTTTTTTTTTTGCTGTTGCTGTTATTGTCTTGTTTCTTATTTTAATTTTGAAACATTTGTTGCAACAACCAAGTTTATTGTGATACATACATAAGAAAAATTATAGTAAAGAAAAAGACTAACTAATAAGACATGATGTAATGTGAAATGATTGACAAGCAGCTGTTGGTTAGACAGCACAAAGCAAAAGCAATTAAAGAATTATTAGACCAGCCACTCTCAAGTGATAAAAGTCCAGACATTGAATAACAGAAATCCAGTTAAATTAAAAACAAATACTTGTATAAATATAAGAAATATAGGAAATATTGCACAATTTTTATTGGGTCAATAGTCAAATCATTTATTTCTTGTTAATTAAATTTTTTGGGATAATTTTTTTCTTATATAATATATTTTCTTAAGTAATGTTTACTGTTTTGTTTGCTTTAATGTGTTTTTTCTACATTTTATTTATTTTTTATTAAATTGTACACTTTGAAAGAATTACTGAACCATATGCTTAAAGTTGCCAAGGATACTTCCGCTTATATTTTATTTCCTTTTGAAGGAAGTTCTGTCGACTTTTTGTTTTCTCCTTTTTTTATGTTAAAATTCATATTTTTTTTCATAGACAAGTTATTAAAAATATTTCTAAATGAAATAGCAAAACATTTGAATATTCAATTTAGATTGTATAAACTAAGGGGCGGAAAATTGGGTGTCAGAATTTCAAAAAATTTTGATATTGTAAGAATATTTGCCCTAAGCAAAATTGGTTTTGAAGTAAAAGGACCTTGCGGTCCCTAAATAAGTTTTATATTTAAATAAGTTTGAACTTATTAAATGGCTGTAGGGCTGCAGCGTAGACAGCCCGCTGCTATTGATGAATATTAAAAATCACAAAAAGTATAAAAGCTTTATTATTTCCACAAACAATGTAACTTTGACTTTAGTTAGATGCCTTGAATATGTAGAATAATAATAGTAATAGCCTTTTTATGAATAAGGAATTCGCTTCCTCCATCCGTTCCAAACATTATTAATTTCGTTATGGTAATGGATTTCGAATATAACAAAAAAATTTTGTTCAGTTTATTTAATATTTTATATTTTATAAACTCATTCACTAACACAATATTACAAGCTGTGAGCTGAAAGCTCACAAGAACTTTGAATATTATATAAAAAAAATTAAAATCCAAACCAGAATTGTCAATTCGAGTTAGAAAGCCATAACAATTTTATTTTTTTAAGAAAACGTAATATCCTTATTGGCTTCCTTAAACAGAGAAGCATGTAAAACTGAATTAAAAATTATACTAAAAGTTATACTCATATTAAAAGTTACACTCATAGTCACTCGGGGCTAAATGCGTAGAACAGGGTGGATGAGGAAACTATTTGTTGCCTAATTCATGTTAGTTTTCCATGGAAACTGCGCATTTGTGCAACCTTACATTGTCTGGTAGAAGAGAACTTTTTTCTTTGCTAAATGCCGTCGTTTTTTTTAACCCTCATTAAATCGTAACGATAAGTTGGCATACTATTTGCCCTTTTGAAGGTAATCAATGTGGATTATACCGCGTGCAACCCAAAAAACGGATCTCATTGGCTGAAAACTCCATCTTGGCTTTCTTTGGTGCAGATTCACACCGAAAAATTCAATGTTTTGACTGCTGTTTGCTGGTGTGTTGTGGTGGATCCACGCTTTGTCCACGATTACGAAACGGCACAGAAACTTGTCTACATTGCGGTTGAACAACTCCAAACACGCCCTAGAAGTTGGCACACGATTGCTTCTGGGGTCGTCTGTGAGCCAACGCGTTACCCTTTCCGCGAGGAAGCTTTCACGGAAGCTTTCACACATCCAAGTGATCATTCAAAATTGCAATCACTAAGCAATATGATATACCCATGGCTTCCACAATCCTTTGCACTTTCAATTTCCCAGATTGGCCAACACCATATGGTAAATCTTTTTAATTTTGTTGGGTGTAGAGACCTCAACTGATCATAAAGTGTTTGTACGGCAAGAACAAAATTCAACAAACCACTTTTTACAATTGAAATTGATGGTAAAGAATTTTAACAAGCTTAGCCTTAGTTTGAGTGATGGCTTTTTTTCGCAAAACTTAAAGCTTTGCACTTTTTTCCATTATCTCCTCAAATCACGTGGTAGTTTGCAATCAATTGCTGTTAAACACAAACTAAAGGACGCAACTGGTTTAAATTTTGACAGGAGTCAACTGATTCGTGCTTCTCGACAAAAGCAATGTTAAGAGGTGTTAACTTTAAATACTCACGGATTTATTAACCCATCGTCGTATTATTTGTTGTAGATAATAAGAAGTATTCAAAAGAAAAGAAAATTAAAAAAGCTTTACAAACCATTCTTAAGTAACGATGTATTAACAAAGAAATGTCAAATGAAAATTTAAAAACAAGCACAAACCTTCTTTAACCGTCTTTAAGGATATATTTTCGAAATTTTATTTTATAATTAAAATATCTTTACAAATGTGACTTTAAATCGAAGTTCAGAACTGCAGTTCCCAGAAGTAGTTTATATTTTCACTTAATTCTAAATTTCAATTAAAATACACACTTAAATACATAAGAAGTAATTAACAAAAAAATATAAAGATAAAAATATATAACATAAATAAATAAATACATAAAAGGACCGACATTCAAATACTTTATTCGAGTGCCTTCGTAGACTAGTAGCTGGTGTACTAGACTGGTAGTCCGTAGGTCGCAGGTTCGACTGCTGCCGCAGACGCCGGGTGTCTCTACAGATAAGCCAAGTTAATTAATAAAAAAAAAAAATGGCATGAATTCTTTGTTCGTTATATTTTTTGTTGATTTGATTTAATTTTTTGTCGTACTATTATAACAACAATTTAAATATTGTTTATTTTGCTCCTAAATTAAGTTTTCTAAACATAATATTGAAATTTATTATTTCGGCATATTCTCCCCAACTAATTGTCAAAACAATCAGAGTTTTTGTCCAAAATGCATTGTTTGTTGTGGCTTTAGCTGTTCATATGCCGACATTTCATTGATCGCTAAACCAAATCGTCAGTGAACTTTAAGCAGTTTGAAAATGTTTTTGACTAATCGATTCAAATTATACATCATTAAATATGAATTACGATTGCGTTGCGAATAAAATTACTCAAGTCACAAAATGATTTGGTTTGCATACGATTTCTTAACAAATCGCTTGTTTTTATTAACTAAAGTGAACTTTAAATCTAAAGTATAATATTTTTTTTTGCATACGGCCGAATATTATTACTAATAAAATTTGTTTATTTCATAAAGAATTTTTCTAAACACGCTCTTAGAATTTTGAGAACTAGCCCAAATAAATTAAATTAATATACTTGATATTATTTTGCAAAATAAGAGAATTAAGGTTTATTGTAATAGAGCAGTTGGTTTAATTTAGTAAAATTGCTACTGAGTTACATTGTCGATCTCAATTTGAAATTAATGGCTTCACCCCTATAACTACAAGAGAACCTGTGAAAATAAGCTGAGATTTAAAAACACATGAGCTTTAAAGAAACTTTAGCAGTACTTTATTTGTTCCATGTTACAAATACGTTTAATTTATTTAAAATTACTTCAATATTCAAATATGTATTTTTTTAATTTTTTATTTTTTTTTTATTTTTTGCTTAAAAAGACTGGCCAAAAATTAGACTCTGAAAGTTGAAATATTTTTACTTTAATATGATACATATTTCAAGTATTTTCTTTCCAAACATTTTTAATTAAAACTCTTAACATTTCAATCGTTAACGTTTTCAGCATGCCACTGACTACAGTTTAAAAGTTTTGTCAAATTTTCTTTACGTTGCAAGTTGTTGTAAATATTTTATAGTTGAATTTTTTACTGTCTGTTACACTGTTACAAATTCTTCATTCAGCTGTTGCTTTTGTAACACGATATAAAAGCATGTCGTTTTTGAATTTTTTAAGGTGTGTCAAATTGAGAACTTTAAAAGTCTATTGATTGTTGTTGCCTTAGCATTGAGATAATAAAAAAATATTGGATACCAACAGGTGTGAAATATAAACTATTACCTGAGCTCCAATAAAATTTATTGTAAAAATAAAAAAAATTACATAAATGTGTCGATAAAAAAAATTTAAAAATAGCAATTACGAAAAACTTGTAAGAAATCAAAACTCTAATAAATGAAACAAAGCCAATGTAGTGAATGAATTAAAGAAATAAAAAGAAATTTATTGTACTCGTAGTACATACGAGCAGTATGTTTCAATCAAAAGACTAAATAAAACACTAGTGCTCTAAAGTACTTTTGTACAGCCTGTAAATTGTTTTGAAGGTACATGTCGTGTGTAAAAGTTTATGTAGATTTATATTTCTTTAATGTTTTTTTCTCTGCGATTGTCCATACAACAGACAGCTAAATTAAAAACGTACATAAATTGTTGAGAAAAAGTGGCAATAAAACTTGTCAAAAAATATTTAAATTAAAATAACGACACTTCAGTATTTGTTGTTGTGCATGAACATACTTGCAACAGAAAAAAAGAAAAACAATTATGAAATTTACATGGCAAATCGTTTCACACATATTTCACAGTCTTCCACAACGAATTGTTCTTTTTGATTGTAGAAGGTCTAGATATTAAACGTAATGAAAGTTTGCTAGTGAATTTACTAACGTAATACTACATGCAGCAATAACGATATTAATAAAACTTTTACTACTATTGCTACCGCTAATATAAATAATACTTAATACCTCTACTATCACTACTGCTACTACTACTATGGCTACCAACATAAGTACCACAAGATGGCGCAAAACTAATGTCATAATTTCAACTGGCTGCCGTTTTGCTACAAATGAAATAAATAATTCCGTTTTCCTGAAAGTGTAGAATCGATGACATTAATGAAGAAAAAGTACATATATCACTCAAATGGACATCTGCCGAGTTGATGCATAAATGCCATCATTTTACGCCTTTTTGAATTGTTGCTCGCGAGACATATGGGAGCCTATTCAAATTACGACATTGTTTTTGCGCCACCTGGTACTACAAACATATTTTTTTATTATTAACTTACTAGTAAGTAGACTAGTAGGTAGTGTACTAGACTCGTAGTGCGAAGGTCCCAGGTTAGAATCCTGCCGCAGAACTCTGGCGGTTTGTGTTTGATAATTAAAGGGAGCGCACAACAAGCATTCACTGGCTTAAGTATATGTCGTATGACATGGGCTATCACACCCCTCTCATTAACCTAACCTAACCTACTAATATTATTAGCACTATGAAAACACCAGTACTACTATTTTTTTACTACAGTTATTACTGTTGCAACAGTAACAGTAGTACTACCATAAATACTACTAGTGCTACTACTATTGTCACTGTAAATACTGTTTTACTCCTGCTATTAATACAAGCGTTACCAAACCTACGGCTAAAACTATAACTACCAATATTTTTCTAGTAATACTGTTGCTACCATTAATATTATTGGTAGTGCAACTGTTGCTACTAATGCCAATATTATTACACAAATATAATTATGACCTACAAATTATAAAGTAAAACCTAAAATATATTAAAAACATTTAATAAAAATAAAAATACAAAACAAAGAATACAACACTACTATCACTAGCATTACTACTCTTATGCCCAGTTTTTAACTTAATATTTAAATATGCAATTAGTTAAATTTTACATAAATTTAAATTGTATTTAAATACAGCTTCAGTTTTTCAGTGTTAAATAATTCTTGCTATTAAATAGCAATGAAAATATGGTAGCACTATGAAATGTTAAAAAATTTATCGATAGTTTCAAAGAAAACAGCTGTCTTCTTCTTGATAGGAATCCCTTTTGTTGCCTTTTTTATTTATAAATATACTTATATTTATATATATGAGCATATGTATATACTTACATACATATATCTATAATTTTTAATTTAATTTACGTATATATTCTCTCTTGTTTAACAACTTTTAATTTCTAAAAAATATGTTTTAATTTCTTTCATTGGACGCCAAGAAATTGAAAGGTAAACAAACGGCAAAATCATATGTTAACTTCTGGACTTTAAATAAACTTTAAATGCCCAATGTTGCTCATTTAAGTTGCAATTAAATAAGCCTTGAAGAACTGTATTTCAGATTTAAATGGCATTTAAAGCTAAATGACATTTAAATACAAAGTTAAAAACTGGGCATTAATCTAAAGCAGAATACAGCCAGAGCAGATCCACAACGTCTTTTTCGAACAAGTGCCGCGAAAATTGTGCAAGACAACAAAATGTAGCTCAACTCGGCGCTCATACTTTGCATATAGTTGTGAACAATTATATAAGCGATAACCTTATTTGAGACCGCAACATCGATTTTATCAAAGAGTCTATATACCACTCGATCGTCAATTATTGAAAAAAGGTCTTCTCATGTTGAAGGTTTAACTCAATCTTAGGACTTCTGTAATAATTTTGAAGTTAAGTATCACTGTTTACTTACTTTATTATTTTAATTTCTTTCTTATTGACTGTTTCCACTGGTATTTGATGTGATTCCATCCATCCATTCACAATATGTTTTTAACTCAAAGCACTACAGCACCGCTTAAAATATTGTTAGTAAAAAAAGGTACCATTTCTTTTATTACAGACAAGTATTAAGACATAATTACTCATATTGCAGCCCTTAATAATGTCGTTAAGAAATTTTTATTTAAGGCAACATTTAGGACATTTTTAATGAAAGTTTTGAGAGAAGACAATATTAACGACATTCTCGCTTACATCATTGTAACCGTCGATTTTTTTAAACATTTCTGACAATATCATTCACTTTGTCATCAAAAAAAAAAAAGTTAGCACCAGACAAGATTCTACATTGGTTCGCTCATATTTTCGTCAAATGGGTCAAACAGGTCCATCTATTAGACATTGACGCTCATTTTGCCGTTAGTTGTCTGTAATAAGTCGACGTCACTCACCTCATCATCTATGAAAATTGTTATTATTATGCCGTGTCATTGTAAGTGACAAATTTCATTAAGTCTTACAAAAATCATTGAAGACATTATCATGTAAGATGATGTTTTCTACTGGAATACTATAACGAATGTTATTGCTTTAAGAAGTGCTATCGTAATCGCTCCTCTTTTTGTTGATTAATTGATAGTAAAAATTCCTTTTATCTCTCAAATTCATAAAGTTTCACTCCCCTACAGGATTGCTTTTCTCTTTTCTAACAGTCATGAGCTTATTAAAGGACAATAAATTACCTCCTTTATCCTTGAAAAGGGCAAACAATTTTAAATTTTCTAAGAAAAGAAAACACCATATAAATAAAGATATTATGCTTGCGCTACTGTTACTACCACTAGCATTACTATTGCTGCTTCTGTTGCTGGTAATGCTTATAATATTTTTGATCAAAAATTTACATGATCCACAACCTAAAAAGTAAAATCTTAAATAGATTAGAAAACATTTAATTTTGCAAAAAAGAGTAAATCTTATTGATTTTGTGCAATATAATAAGAAATAATAATAATTAACCGATATCACGTCTTAAGTTTATTTGATTTCTGTCTGGTTATGGCTGATTTACCCATCGGTTGTAGGGGAGTTGACAAATCCTTTAATCTTGATTCATTTGTGCCTTGAGATGATAAAGTAACGACACTTATTCCCTCGACGTTGTGGAAGGGCTGCATTCGTTCTGCATTTTTTTTAATTACCTTGTCTAAGTGAAAGTACACTTTGAGTCTTCTTGTCTATCCAGTGATCTAATCACTGAGTAAACGCAATCGAAATGTTTTTAACGAATTTTACAGATCATCTGAAAATATCTTTCACTGCTCGTATGCCTTTATAAATTGAAGAAAGAGATATATATATATATATCGACCACGAACTAGAAAAATTATTAATTTTATTTTCTTAACTGAGAAAGAGCTGCGATAAAAGAATTGCTACATATGCTATTTAAAGTGATCTCATAAAGTTAGACTAGTATTTAGGTTGAATGTCGTCTCATCCTTTGGATCTATGTATACCGGTGAGAACGTTTTATTTTATATAAAACTTTCAACTATTGCTTTTAATTTCAAAGTGGGGTATTTTTTATATATTTCCTTTTTTCTCACTTTACAAACTATTTTCTGCCATTAAAAGCTTTCTCCTTGACGTCGTTATTGTTATTTTTACCGCCACCAGTACTGGATAATGTAAAGCAGTTAAAAAAGCATTTCTCACTTTATAGCAAATAGTTTGCCACAGTAATTCTAGCACATGCCACATGCCACAAACAATAACAAATACTTTCGGCTGGCTGACAGTAAAAGTAAGAAAAATATTTTTACCAAAAATGTATATCATTTTTGTTGTTTTACGTAAAATGTGAAGTAAAATAAGGCTGAGTGAAGTGATATTATGTTGAAACCGACAAAAAAAAACTGTAATAATAATAAAACTAACGTAAACATATTTTTAATACTTACACATGTAAATAGTTTTTGTAAACAATGTGTTTTTTATGTATATGCGAGGTTGGTCTTCGAACAATTTATTTAAATTGAATGGTAATAAAAAGGAATCTTTAATCTAAAATTTTGAGTGGTGATTATAATATATGGGGGACTGATTATGTATGAATTTCATGGCTGTAGTTTATTCAAGTCATGGTTGCAAGTGAACATATTATGTTCACTTTCTTAACGCTTGAATATATTTTTCGTGATTTATATTTTTCAACACATTTCATAAATTTAATTAGATATAATATCTCGGGTAGCTTTATGAAAACCACCAGGAACGTTCATTGTTTTTGTACACACTTTTATGCAAAATAATATGTCTGCAGAAAATTATCCATAAACACGAAAGTAACTAAATGCTTACTTTTAGCAACCACAGTCCCCCTGAAATGGCTTCTAGTTATTAGTCGCATGACCGGTAACCCATTTCTATACACCGGCTAGATGATTTTTTTTCGCTTCTCAAAAGTTAAAGGAAATACTATATTACTAAGAAAAAATGCTCAATTTGTTGTATATTCCGTCTGTTTTATTTTTCCAAACTCGAAAATATATTTGTTCGGAAATAGAAATATCCTTATCAGGTTGCTTACTTGAGGTGGCCCTCGTATATATGTATATTTATGAAAATACGTGATTGTATAATGGTTTTGCAACAAACCTTCTTTTATCCTTTTGAGCAAATAGAGGAGATGCAAATACATGCATTGTGACAGTAGCAAACAATATAGGAAATACATTTGCATATTTTAAGCACATGTATGTGCGAGCATGCATTAGAATGTGTTTGTTTGAATATGGTTGGATGGATGAATGAGTGAACGGATAAATGAATGAATGGTTTTCGGAATGGCTGGCATAGTGGTTGCATGAAATTCATATATACGAGATGGGAAATGTAACAACAAATAATATAATAATAAAAACAACAATTTCTGTTAATGGTTGCAATGTTGTAAAGTACACTTTTATTTATGTATGTTTTTAATGTTGTTGCTGTTGCTGCTGTTGCTGCTGTTTTATTATTATTTTTTTCTTCTCAGAGTATATACAGTAGAATCTAAGAAAAGTTAACTCTCATAAAAGTTAAACGCGCGGATAAGTTAACAGTTTTTCATAATCCACGTGCAGCTCTAAAAAGTTAACTTTTCGGTTAACTTTTTAGAGCGTGTACATACATATATACATCTAAAGTAAGTTTCTCGAAAGCAGTTGAAAGCATCAATAGCGTTATAAAATGGTTTGAGAGCAACAATGATGCAAATGATGTGTCAGACCTAATCAATATGCGTACGAAAATGATCAGGAGCTATTATATAACAGAAAAGAAACAAACAAGCCTTGACTGCTTCTTTAAACCTCTATAAACTATTTTTATGCGAACAAAAAAAAAAAAAAACTGAGCGAGACTGTGAAATTGAATACGCTGTACAAACTAAAACTAAGTTTCTGTAATAATGAAAACTATTATATGTATATGTAAGTCTTTTAATAAAAATGTAACATTTGGTATATAAAAAAAAATTGTTTACATATTACATACATACTTTATTTGTTCCTTTTTTCGACTAAAAAAAACCGCTTAGAAAAGTTAAAAGTTCGAAAAAGTTAATACCCCTTGGGACATTTTGGTTAACTTTTTTAAGATTCTCCTGTATAGGTTTAGTATACATTCTCTTCAAATAGTGTACTATGTCTTAAATGATTGCTTTTTTGGTGCATGCCACTCACTCTCTCGCATGCACATAGTTATTTACAATCACTTGTTCAGTCATCCAAAGAGACTAAACAACTGAACAGGCGATTCGAAAGGCACGTAGACAGATAGACAGTCCGACAGACAGACAGACAGATAGACGATAAAAAACAAATACCTTGATGTTGAAATATTATAAATTTAAATGTATTGTTTCTTTTTATTTTTGTATTTCACTAGTAGTTGGTTGTTTTTGTGTTTCTTAAAGTGTTTTTAATAATTATTTACTTTGTTTGTTTTGGTATGTAAAATGTGAGAAATTCGCCATGTGTAGAGTTTTCTTTTTCGAAAACAATGAGTTTTTGTCTAAAGAGAAATGCATTGTATTAGATTTTGATTTTAACTTTTACAAGTGTTTTAACAATTGCCTTGCGAAATGGAAATTTGTCAAAAATATTGTGGGCATTAAAGGAAAAGTTATCGAAAATTTAATTTTGAAGAAAAAGTGTGACTAATAGAGGAAATTTTTCATTAATTTTTAGCATTTCTAAGAAATCTACTAAACACTTATAGTTATTTGTATGCATTTATTTTATAAGCAAAAGAAAACAACGAAGATTTATTTGATTGCAGAAGTACCTCGAATATTTGTTGAGAAGGCAAGGGCTCAGCTAATCAAAAATCAGTTAAATTTAGACACAAAACTCATAATCTTAACTTCAATAGTCCACTTTTGAGTTAATCATTTATCAGTTAATGACTGAGATTTACTAAAATTTTCGAAGCTCCCAAAATAATCAAATTATACTTGAGTATTGTGAAAGTAACATTCATTACACTTGGACTTCCCTCCATCCACTAATTATGCTCTGTATACCCTATTGTTTATTCTTTGGAAAAATAATCGCAAAAAGGAGTAATTAAATTTTCTTCTTTGTCGAAAATTATGGTCCGATAATTTTTTAACTCGAGTTCAAATATGGATCGTATACGATCTTTCGAAAACTCCTGCTCTGTAGTGATCTCTGACTCAATCGATCAGTAGATCAATATTCGTAAGAGTGTCACAACTCTTCGTTCCTCTGTGATTTTTGACACAGGAAATTGGTAGACAAAAAATAAAGTCCTACAATTTTTTTATGTCCCCGAGATTTCTAACTCAATCGGTTTATATATGTAGCGTCTATACTCTTTAATCGTTCAGTAATAGTCGTTATACGTTTATTTTCAAACTTTTTCATTTCCCAGTAGTTTCTGGTTCGGTCGACTTATACTTGAAAACTTTTCTCTCAAAATAAACTTTTCTCTATACTCTTTAATCGTTCAGTAATAGTCGTTATACGTTTATTTTCAAACTTTTTAATTTCTCAGTAGTTTCTGGTTCGGTCGACTTGTACTTGAAAACTTTTCTCTCAATCACAGAGTTCCGCGTGAATAACGCTGTCTTACCCACTCAACGACGGATACTTCAACAAACAATTTGCTTCCAACTCAGCTTTCTTGAAGTTACACTATCCTACTAACGAAATTTAAAGCTGGATATTATAACACTATTTTAATGATAACAAAATAACTTTTATGTCGAGGCTGGACATTGTAACAGCATCCAATTTATAACAAAATAATATTTAAGCGGCTTCTTAAGACTAAAGGGATTCGCTACAAAAGGATGCCTGCATTTTATTAAACCCTGCTGAGATTTTGAGCGACTTCTTGGAACATCAGTGTCCTTATTAAGAGGCAGTATGGCAAAAAACTCTGTTTAGGCTTACCGCCTAATGCACATGTGCCATACTACTGTGCTGGAACTATTTACTCTTCTAACAGCCCAGTTAATCAATAATCCCCCATTTATATTCCACTAACCAAGAAATACCACCAAAGGGACTGTGTTGAATAGTACCAGCACCTAGAAGCATGACGAATAAGGGCGGGCTCACGATCAGGCCATCAGCACTGATAAAGATGCAAGCTTTACATGCAATTTGTTGATATTTTCAGTTCCACCTCAATCAGTTCAAAAGTGATTTCTTCTTCCTAAGACTAAGCTTTAAACCACTACGTCCACGTTGTCCCCGAAAAGGTTTTAGCTATAACTAATCCAAGACACGTGGATTAGTTACTGGTTCCCGTAGGACCATATAGATCTCTTGTCAGACGTGTGCTTAATAAAAATCTCCGGACTTCAGGCTCCTGTAGCGTCCGCAACATTAGGGGAGCCCACTTCTCTTAAAGGCTTATTTTCATGCCTATTACCTAGCTATTTCGGAGACTGGGTAGTATCAAACTAACTTTTATTCGTAAGCGGCAAAACCTCAATTTCTGAAAATACGAATCACCATATTCTTTAGAAGGTAACAGCCGATTAGCCAAAATTAGATGCAAAAATCTCGCCTTAGCGGGAATATGAACGGGCAGACAGATGGCTCACTATTATTATAGCGTCGATGTGGTATGTAGTCGTCAAAAGTTTCATGCCTCTATACCGCTGGTAGGTAGCTGGTTGAAGGCATATGGACTAGTGGTTCCACCCACCTATATATTTTATTAGCTCTCGGGGTTTTCTTTATTAAAAAGGCCATTCAAACAAATTTATACACTTTTAATTAATATAAATCTCATAATTTTCCCACAAGCTATGAAGACTTTTGGTTTGCCTGCAGTGACAACCTGAGCCCTCATATGGAGTCTTAGACTTCTAGTGTACTACATTACGTAATAATACAATTGTAATGCCTGTTGGTGGACTGAGGCGCATCCTTTTTGGATTAACAGAAGTACTAACTTCGGACTATTTTCTAAATGATTAATAATATTTTTCATTTCTCATCAGTAGCTCCTCATATAAAGAGAACTTCTGTTCAAATGTATTTATATTTTCGACTTAGTCTACTACTGCAGGAGGTAGAGAAGGAGAAGGCACATATAAATTCAAATAATAAATAAATTTCTTCAATAGTTGCAACAGTTTATTTTAACTTGTATGGAATTATGAAATTTGCAGAAAAATAAATAATAAAAACACATACACTTAACAGAATTCTTTTAATCTAGGACATGCTCAAACAATTTCCATTTGACTTAAATTATCTTTTAACTTGGCCATAAATTGCTGATAATTATCGTGAGTTTTTGCTTTAACAATATACAAGTAAATATTTTGGTAATAATTACATTTTTTTATATAATTTAGTTATTTATTATAATTATCTCCAACAGGTTTTTGTTAAAGTGTTTCTTTTGTGTTTCGCTGATCAGTTTTCGTGTGAGAAATAAAATCGTGGCACCTCTTTGTGCCATTTGCTTAGAAATAAAGTAAATTGTATGTATCTCCAGTACATTTAGAATGAATGAAAATTTTAATGAATCTAACCAGTTTTTCTAAATTTATTTTGCATTTGTTTTTTGACAAAATATATTTACTTTTAGAAAGAAAAAAAGTTATAAAATTGTTGCCATTTGAAATCTGTTGAGGCTATTAATCTCAATGTCTATTTGGTAGAGAGTTAAACTGAAAAGAGGGTCGGGCTGAAGAAAACTTTTAGAATTAAGTGGCCAAAATAAAGAAGATTGGAAAAAGCTTTTTAAAAAGACTTATTCAAATTGGCGTTCAAGTTGAAATAACATTTTAACAAAATATAATTAAAAACTTTTGGTTCTATGAGATAAGAATACTAAAGTGCTTTGGTTTGGATAAGATGCCGTTTTTGACAGCCATTTAACTTTTATAGTCTTCAATTTAAAATTTTAAAAGCTTATGAATATCTTAAGACAAACGTTACGATATTAAATGCATTCGAAACTTTCTCTTAATTAATAGCGTTATTTGAGAAGTGTTAAATATCGCAATTTTAATCTCATCTTATAAGTAGCGGATATTGTTTTAAATATTAAACAGTTTTAAATATTTTGTTGGTAGCACAAAAAATTTTTCTTAAGAATTTTGTATTAATTAACTGTTTTAGTCTTAGTGTATTAAACAGGTGCCCAAACACATATTATTATATTTATACACTAGTGCTAGAGGCAGAAGAAAATTAAGTCAAAATTGATTGGTTGCTATTTGTACACCAAAAAAAAAAGAGTTAAACTTTCAGGTACAAAAATGCTGTTAGATTTTCTTGCTGTGTGGTATTTCCTCAAACAAGAGGTTAATTACAATGATAAAGAAATGAATATATAATCTTTTTTTATACCAAGCACAAACTGCTTGTCATTATTGGTTTGTCTGCGGAAACTTCCAGAGTTTTCGGAAAGAATCGAACTTACTTTCCCCAGACTCGTAGTCTAGTACAATAACTCCCAGTCGATGTTATCAAGTCACTCAATGTAAGTAACCATTTGTTGCTCTCACAAAATCATTTTCCCATTTTCAATTAAACGTTTTACAATAGGTAATTTGAAATGTATGTGAAAAATTTTATAACCCAAGACACAAACCATGGTGATCAACAGATATCTGCTAATATGGCTCTACTCAACACGAAATAAAACTAGACTAATGGCTTTGAAATAAAACAGTTAAGAGATGGCGAAAACGTGAGTAGGCAATGGAATTCGGGCCCGTCGTTTATAAAAGGGATTTCCAATAGTTTGAGTTGGAGTACATCTTGCTCATATCAAAATTTCAACACAACTCGTTCCAACTCAAACCTTACGCCCGATAATAGAATCCTATTTTGTACCCCAATACCAGTTACTATTAACTGCCCACTTTTAATTCTCGATTTCGATCAATTTCAAAAACTACCAAAATCTCGTTTCTACTCAAACTGTCAGAAATTCCATTTAATCGTATCTACGACAATAGTGGCGTCCCTGCTAATTGCAGGAATACATTTCAATATTGGGAAAATGATTGAAAACATAGGCAATAAACAAGCAAAAACGTATACAGATTAATTATTCATTTCGAAGGGAAACATGTTCCCCTATTCAATAACGCAACCTTGATTATAGTTTAACATAAAAATCGCACATAGACGCCTAGTTGATCCAAATAAAATTAAAAGCTGCTAATGCTAATTGGCTTATGGGAAGAAACCCAACACTCAGCCTAGATTGCAAACTTCTTCTATACAATGCGATCCTAAGACCAATATGGTGCTATGGGCAGCGGCTCAGCATCTACTATGAAACAAGTTTAAAGGAGCCAAGATAAAATTCTTCGTATGATTACAGCCTCTTGATGGTATGTTAAAAAATCGCCCATTTATCAAGGTCTGAACGCTCCATTGGTTAAAACTTCGGTACCATTTAAACCTAATTAGCCCACAGTATTCTGAACTATAGAGGTCACACTCGGTCGGTTGAGACGGAGGGATAATATCGCTTTTAGTTGAATACGAGAAACGAGAAGAAGTTAATGAGTACAAAAGTGCAGTAACCGCATTTATTTTGCGTAGACTGAAATTATTAATGATTTTAGACTCCAGATTTGAATACCTGTTAATTCAATTTATATTGTAAATTAAAAAAAATATAAAGTTCAAATTAAAGTGTTGGCTAGAGAAAAGCCAACTAATCTTTAGCCAAGTTTATAACCCTAATAACTGTTCCTCCATTCATACTTACAATTATTAGGTTTCAAGCTCATCACATAGAAATTTATCATCAAAAATACTTACTTTTTAATTTAAAACGTAAAAAAAAATTATTCACTTATCTTTCCTTTTACTAAGACTTCCGTTGCTTGTATGTAAACTACACTAAGTCACATTTAGATAACTTTATAGGAAACTGCAAAGACACATTTAAAATCACCAACATTTCTATTTTTGTATTAACAATATGTCTTTCGGCGAATATATTATATACGATAAAATCTAATTTTATTTCTTATATCCATCATATTCTTAATAAAACTTTACCTTTTGCGATGATTTTGAGTAGTTTCACACCTGTTCATATATACAGTACCAAGTCGAAGATTCAGGGAGTGCATTAGTTGTTGTCGAGAAATACAACCATGTGATCAAGGAAATAGTGGAGTTATAACTCAAAAGCAAACCAAGAGATACGCCAAATGGTACAGGCCTGTCATTTAGGAACAGATTACGCAATTTAGAAATGATAAATGATCTTCACGGGGTTCATGAGCAAGAGCAGCTGATATTACAAATGGAAGACAGCCGGAATATCCAGAATTAGAAAGGCAATACTAGGACTTAAGAGAGCATCAGGTGCTAGCGGACTTGCGGCTAGCTGAGAAACGTAGAAAATTGGCAGCGAAACTGAAATGTTTAGAACGTGATGTCAAATTGTTGCTTTCGAAACGTGAATGCCTCTGCAAATAGCAACGTAAAACGACCTAGCACACGTTCTTAAAACGGCAGTCAGTGATGTCATTAAATTTTGGGCTATAGAAAATTTTTTTCCAGTTGTTGTTGCTTATCTGGAAACACTTGGACTTAACATCATTTTGAACTTGTTATATAGGACCTTGTAATAGTTACCTCCCCAGACATGAACAAAATCTTGATTCCAACAAGTAAAAGAACGTATTTAGAAAATATGTAATTTGGAGTATTTTACTTCTCATCCAACAGTTTTATAGAATTTACTAATTCACTTTTACTTTTTTACAAAAAAAAAAGTTAAACAAATTTACATGCATATGAACAAAAATAAATGCTTGTTTACATAAATAAAAATAATATGTTTGAAGAAATATTTTATGACACAATCATAAATTATTTACAAAATCCCATTTGAATCTCAAGTGCTTTTTACCCTCCTTCTGAATTTTTTATAGAAGAACAAAAGAAATGAAACAAATCTTTAATAATCATAATGATCAGTATACATATCTATGATCACTATTAAAATCAACGCCATAATGATGGCTTTTATATTCATAAATATCTCAAGATCAGTGGCATACATTGGGAGTGAACACGAATTTAACATAAAATATGAGTATATGCCACACATAGTGAAATAAGAAAAAAAAATCATACACAAATGAAAAGGAGAAAAAAATGCTGGTTTTGTGTGGCTTTATATTTCTATAAATTATTACACATGTTCAAATGCCAGGCCTGTTGGCTTTTGCTACAATTCTTCCACCGAAAATCCATTAAACTGCTTTCTTTTATATAGTATCGGAGGAATCTGCTCCACCTTAACACCACCAAGGCAATCACTTTCGTTTTTTTTTTCCTTTTGAAAATTCGTTTAATGCTTTTAATTTGTTTGCTTTCTGCTGTCATTTGCCCAGTGACAGTTTGGAAATTGTAAAAGTTTTCTGTTTTGGTGGGGGATACGAAAAATAAATAAATGAATTCCCAGTGAAAACGACGCTGAAAACGCCAAGAGATGACAGAAAAAAGTGTTTTTCATTTGATCGTGACATATGTCCGGCGTACGTGTATGTGTCACCATTATTTTAGATGATTCTTTTCTTGTGCTCTTAAAACAAATTAACTTTGAACTTTCGTTTCTAAGAACTTAAAAGTTTGATGTCTTTCTTTCTATGGCTTTTTTTACATTTTTATTTCATTGCGCAGGTTGTTTAGTTGTTGCATTTTGAATTTTCTCAGCCATTTTTTATATAAAAAGATTTTGTTTAAATTGACCTGTAAAACTTACTTTCTAAACTTTTTTCACTTTCTGTAATTCCATACAGAAAAACGATATGGTTGTTTCTGGTAACAATAATATTTTTGCTGCAACAAAGTATGATAAAGAAATTATGGTTGGTTATAAATTTATATTTTGATATACTTGGGCTAATATTTTTGGTATAATCATGTTGTTGCATGGCAATTTGCCATAAAACAAGTTGTGGTCAAAGCAATGTAAGCTCCCGTTTTTGTGGGCATTCTACTTGAACTATCCGTCATTGAAAGTGAGAGAAATGCTCCAGTATGTCACTAATGCTCCCTGCAACAGACTACCACTTACAAATGCATTTATTTATACAAGCAAATCTGTGGGTTTATCATTTTTATTTATTAATTGCATTATTTGAGATATTCTCCAAAATAATTGTTTATAAATTTATTATTCTTTGATGGCTCAGCTAAGTATATGCCTCAATTTAATTGGCGCTAACGAAATAATTAATACTCTTTAGCTAACGAAATACAGGCTTACACTAAGCTAAGCCAAGCCAACAGCAAACAATAAAGTTATAAACTTCAATCTTGTATATTTTAGACATTTTTCATAATTGAATGCAAGTCATTTTCAATTGCAATTTTTTAATGTACAAATATTTCCATGTTGTTAATCATTTTTTTTTTAGTAACCATGATTTATTTTATTAGAATATTTTATGATTAGAAACTCTATTCTCAACGTTTAAACTTTTCGTGTGGCCAAGTAGAAGAAGAAACACACTTAGGATCATCGTTATGGGAAATAACGAATTTGACCACTTCATTTCTGATTTCGACCCACTTCGGTAGATAGGCTTACATGCTTTTAACAGGTGGTACCCACTATATTACTCTCACTAATTGCAGCATTCACTCACGATTTTAATAATTTCGGACTACGGCATCACGAAGCGTATATTTTTTTTAATGCAAGACATTTAGTTTTAAATTACAGAAAATACCAGCAATAACCATTGTGCTGTGCTCAATGTCTTCATATGACATTGGCCTTCTCTCTGGAATAGCTGATCTTCTTTGTTGATTTGTGTGACCTATAGCTTTACATACTTTCAAAGCACGGTCTGCAAGCTGCCTTAAGCTCTGTCCTCATCTTTCCGATATATAATCATAGGGACCAAGTATATTTTTAAAATATTTTTAAGCAACTATAATGTACTTATGACAACAATACTTTGCTGTAAAGATCAATATATATTTTTACTGAACTGATGACAATCCTCGTACCATCTAATCGAATATTTTTTATTAATGCCAGCACTTAATGTATGCTGCAGCAATAGTCCATGATAGTCCTAAGGTTAGGTTAGGCTACACAAATCGACGTTTTTGGCTATAACTGACTCAATTGGGGCCTGTTTGGTCCCTTTGTGCTGCCTTAGTGCGGATATGTTGAGGGATCTTAAGTCCTATGTATACTCATGTGGATCGGCGTTGAACCAACCTGACTCCCGAATAAAACAAATCTGTTTCCAATGACAGAGGATATACTATATTCTATCTCTGCAGAAGTCATTTAAGGAAGGATTCATTCTTCTAGCGTGTGTACCTTTTATATTAATTTCTCGTCATTATTTCCAGTAATCCGTAGTTGTTCCATCAGTGTTAGTATTTACGGGACATTGTCGTATGGGTACAATCGCTAGAAGATTGAATCTTCCCTTTAAAATTACCATCCTTATCTGTGCTATTTAAATTTTAGGGAGATAGACTAAAGTTATTTATCATAAACAAATTTAAAAATAAACTTAATTTATTTAACACAACAATGCATTATTTTACGGCTCATGATATGTGTAATAAATATTCTATGCAGAGCATACCACACCATAATAAATTTGTCTCCTTTTAAATTCAGTTCAATCGCAAATATTACATTTATAACCTTAATTATAGAGAGCTGAAGTGTGGCCACTCAATGAACGTGGTACGTAACAAATGGAAGCAGTTGCTGTAGGAATCATTTTAATCGCCCTTAACATTAAAAGCACAAAAATGTACATTATTGTTATGGCGATTATTGCGAGAAAGTAGGTATTTGCATTATAATATTTTTATGGAAAACAATAATCATCAAAAACAGAGAAATTTTCCTTGCCATTTTTTTTCATTTTGTTGTTGTTGTAAAAATCAAATGTGACAGGGCATAAATGTATGCCTAATTAATGCTGCTGCTACAGCAAATGAGTATTTCTCTTTGAAAGGGACTGACCCATTGTAAACACCCCTTGAAAATGTGAAACACAAAATATTGCAAATTCACTACAACAACAACATCAACACCAATAGTAACAAATAAGCAAACAATTAAAACAGAAAAAATATGTATTCATTTTCAATACGTTTTTGAGTATTTGGATTGAAAAATTAACACAAAAAAAGAAGCATTTATATTGACGAGGGTGTGTGGAATTTAAATGCCTTAATGGCACTCATACGAGTACCTCTAGTTGCATTGTAATTGTGTGCAATTTACGAGCATGTACGCATATGTATGTTTGCTTAACAGCTGCCCATTTAGTCCAAAAAATTTTTAGCTGCATGTCTTTGTTTTATGACAGCAAACTTTTATGGCAAATTATTCTTTTTGTTTTCAAATAAATTTTATTTTGCACAATCAGAGAATTCAAGCTGAAGATTAAAAGAAAAATGAAATAAAACTAAAGAGTCATGTTTGTATATTTAATATGTAAGTTGCTATTTATTTTATAAACGTGATTTCGGTCTTGTTTGGGCATTGCTACACATAGTCTATTTTCGCGCATGGACATTAAATATTCAGAAGCGGCGACAGTAAAGAGGAAGATTTTGCAAAAAATTCACGTCAGTACCTGTCCGAAGGTCTAACCTGACGGTGCACTCCTGCACAAGGGTGAATAAAGCCGTTCACTACCGTCCCCGTTGTCCCCTTCAAGGGCACATACAGGGAGCGGTCCTAAATGTGCCCCCAATAGGGAAAACATGGTAGCAATTCTGTACAGGCTGCAGAACCTTGTACAGCCACCTTGCTAAAGTGCTGGAGCTATCTAACCTCCAAGCCACCCCAACGGCCCGCAACCGTTAGAGCAGCTCTGTCGAATAGCAACAGCACCTAGAGATATATGGCCTGAAGAGAGGAGCATCTACAACAGGCCTCCACAACCATATCGCAGACACACTCACCTGACCCATACCTCTACCCGCGTATCTTTGGGTTTTAACCACAGCCACCACGTGATCCCCGAAGGGGCCTCACCAACAACCAGACTAGGACAAGTCCTAGGGGGTACTGGTTCCCGTGGCACCAGATGGGACTCTGGTAAGCCGCGTGTTAAAAACACCTCCGATTTCAGGTCTCATGCAAACCTGAGGTATCGGTAGCACCTCTACCCAGACAAGCATAGGCACAACTACTTCCTTATATTTCTTATATGCACGCCCGTTGCCCTGTTAATTCAGGGATTGGGTAGCAACATACAAGTTCTTAGGGGTTATCAGCAAAAAGGCCTAGGTCCGGAAACCTGATAACCCTATACCCCAGGAAGCACAACATCGAGCCACCATGACAAGATGTATAAACCGTGCCCCCCGGGGGGAAGTAAAGAGGAAGAGGAGAATATAGAGCTCCTTCTCTGCTATCGATCCTCTCTGAAGGAAGAGCGACTTACATTGACAGTTCGTTGTTGTAAAATCTCGCAGAAATATCGAGCTGCAGTATCAAGAAGATAAACATTTTCGTGTATCGAGGAGGCTTAACACCAAATCAACCAAGGGCACTTTAACTGGATAGGTTTATGATTTCTAATGTACTTTCCCCTCTTCTCTAGTCGAAAAGCTTTAGAACTTGAAATTGGCGGACAAATAACATCGCCACGACGTGAGATAACATGGCTATTGAATTTCTCGCGCAAAAGATCCATTGTTTCGTTGGCTGTGTGGCAAGTGGCACCATCCTGTTGGAACCACATATCGTCCAGGTCCATATCATAAATTTTTGGCCACAAGAAGTCTGTTATTATCTCGCTATAGCGAACACCATTCACGGTAACTGCTTGGCGGACCTAATTTTCAAAGAAGTACGCCCCGATAACGCCGCCAGCGAAGAACGAACTAGGCAAGCGTGCAGATTTGTTTTCACAACTTTCTACAGACCCGGTTTGCTGAATTTGGCGCACAATTCTCGCGATTGTGGAAATGTGTCGATTATGTTGACCAAAAAAATCACGAAGTGCACGAAAAGCATTTAAATTTGTCAAACACTGAAACAAAGAAATGTCAAATTAAGTTGGACAAAAACTTGATGTTAAGGGGTGACTCACAATTAACAACAAACTGAAATATTTAACTTGAGAAATCATACATGTAGTGCGGTAGTTGGTTTGATTTTACGCAATATATAGCAAAAAAGTCGCCACCGCCTTATTATTTTTTTTATTACAAACCGAAACGAGTAAATATAAATGTTTTATACTTCCTATTAAATTTTATGTTTGTTTTTGTTTTAATTGTAACAAAATAATCTGTGGCAGTAAAGCTTAATCGTGTGCTCAAAAATGTTCACAATGTCGAGAACATGAACAAATTTGAAAAGGATAACGTCCTCGACAAGAATTAGAGCACGTTTTCCCGATATAATTAGGCTCTGCCTATTACTAGTGTGAGACTAAACTGTGAGTAGAGTGTGACTAAATTATGACTAATCTATGGTTTGTCTATGGCTGGTCTAAAACTAGATTTTTACTAAAACTAGACTATACATGAACTACGTCTAGTGTGAAATAGCATTTGAAAGCGACTACTTTGTGTAATGGTGTTATATATGCATTTAAAATGCTTAAATTCATAGAATATTTAGCTCAGTTTCTCTGTAAATATTTTTGCAATTGTGAAATGAAACACCTGTTTTTCATTTAATTAAAATAATAATTATTGAAGCTTTATTATAAGTTCATAAATTCTTCATTTTTGGTTTCGTATTCATTTACCAATATAATAAATTGACTTAAATGCTTTCATTATGCATTGATTGTATTTCATAAAAATCTCCATTAAATATAAATTTTTCCATTTAAATCATTTAATACACAACATTGATTTTAATACTTTATTAATTATATTTCAAAAAGTAATGCGAGTATATTCCCAGGACAAACATAAAAATCATTATTCCGCCTTTTACAAACTCATAAACAACAAGAACACTGTACTCTGAGGTATTATGCCTCAAATTTGTGGCATTCGGAAAAAAAATTTTTTTTGGTTGTATATATATATATATATATGTATATGGTTATATATATATATATATATATATATATATATATATATATATATATATATATATATATATATATATATATATATATATATATATATATGCAACTGAAAAGAAACGAAAAAGTTAGGCACCAAAATAATATTATAAAATCCAGATCAGTTCAATAAGCCAAAATGAATGCCGCAAATTTATCCCATTTTCATATGAGAGCTGACGACGCGGCAAAAGTGGCGTCAGTCACTGCAAAGAATGAAATTTTTATAGATAATTAAAAATGTAAATGTTGTTGAATAACTTTTAAACTTCGGTTATTCGAACAAAAAGCGTATTAAATTTTCCTTTATACGCGGGGATTCTAATAATATTTTAATAAAAATAATAAAGAAATTTTTATATGGAATCATAAAACACAAATTAAAAATATCTTCAAATTTTTTATATGATGTATTCTATTTATTGAAATGCAATCTATGGTCGGGTGTAGACATTGACGTAGAAAAGTCTCCCTGAAAGAAGTTGAGTTAAAGCCAGAAGATATTTTGAAGAATATATTTCTTATGGAATTTCTAATACATGACACACAATTTTTGCTACTTGTTAGAGTTGTATAGTCTTCTCTAGAAAAATTCTCTAAGAACAACGCATCCTGTTTTATTTCTTTTAGCTGTTATTTTTTTTATTAAGTTAATTCTTCCATTTATTTACTTTAACTTCAATTTCTCCAACTTTGCTTGCTATTAAGTAAATCTTTCCATTTTTCTTACCTTAAGCGATAACAAGTAATAACAGTTTCAGCTTGAGAGCTCTTAAAAAATAATAATAATATTTGAGAGTTTTGAAAAAAGCCATAACATTAGCATTAAACCATAATATCAGCCACATTTACTAACTTCAAATGAAAAAAAAAAAATAAAAATAAATAAATAAATAAAAAAAATCTGTGTAAAAAAAGAAGTGAAGTGAATGAAATACCTGTTGTATGAACTGAAATTAAGTTTTTTCTCCTTTTTTTGGGCGGAAAATTGTAAAGAAACGTTAAAGATGAAAACTTGTTGAGTGGCTGAATATCAATGGGTTCACGCCTTTAAACCGTATATACATATTTTTTTTTTACTACAAATAAATTTTATTATTTTTATTTTCTCTTTACAAGCATTTTATGGATGTTTGTAATAATAAAAAAAAAATAAGTAGTTCAGGTTGTGCTCAATTTAGATGTTTTTCAATATATTTCATTATTTGTTGTTGCAAAGTTGTGTTGATGTTGGCTGGGGTAAGACTGTTATCAGCCATACAAAATCAAATTAAAAAATAATTTTATTAAAAAAAAAACACACAACTCAGAATTTGTTGTTTGCCAAAGGCATAACTAAATATCAATACCAACATTAACAACAACAAAATCATGGCAAAA
The DNA here is from genome assembly GCA_963681545.1 of Germaria angustata. Taxonomy (NCBI): domain Eukaryota; kingdom Metazoa; phylum Arthropoda; class Insecta; order Diptera; family Tachinidae; genus Germaria; species Germaria angustata. Next base: position 94,168,968 of record OY813000.1, read on the forward strand.
ATTCATTTTAAGAGGCCATGGGAAGTAAATGGAAATATGATTTTCGAAATGAATTGTATACACTTTGATTTTCTATTGAAGTGAATGTGACAGGGTGTAAATAAAATAAAAATTCAATAGAATTGAGCAATTATTTTGGTAGAAGTGTTATTGAAGGAAATTGAAAAAAAATTTATGTAGAAAATATAAAATTGTTTAATGAAATCCATTTAATATCAGTATCAATGAAGAAGAGAAATTAACAAATGATTGAATTCTCAGAACAATATCATTCCTTTGAAAGTAAATCAATTGCATTTCACGATATTCCAGGAAATATGTTGAAAAATATGTAATTAACGTTTAAACCACTTATGACGTTTTCTAGAAGAGCTTAAAATATAGTAAAAGTAATTTTTATAGAGCACCGTGTGACCAGTACAAATAATCTTTTTCTATGTGAAAAATCACAATAAACGTTGTGGCATGAAGAATAAAAACAATGTTCACATGCTTGGAAATATTTATTTGATACAAAACTTTTACTTCAATATAACGAATATATAAATAACACAAAAGCAAATATATTTTAATATTGCTTGCAAAAAAAAATTATTTTTTTTGAGATGAAAATACGAATAAACTTCAAAAAGAAACTGGCTTTGCAAATAAATAATAAAAAATAATCAAATATTATTTTTTACTAAAGAGTTGTATGAACAAAAAATTTTTTTAATTAATATAAATGGTGTTTTTCCTCTTCGACGTAATATTTTGATAAAATATAAATTTTTTCCATTTATTGCAAAAAAAACTGTGCACATTTCATCTACTGGGATATTTTTGCTCTATAACGCTTTGGGTTTCTTCGTAAGTGTATCACTGAGCTGCACCAGAAAGGCAAATTTGCTTCACCGTACCGATATAAATCAAATAAAGTGACTGTTGCATATGTTCCGTATCTAGCATAAACGCTTCACTGTTAGAACCGAGAATGGGATACAGTGAAGGCTATTCGGATAGACATTTTCTACTCGTTTATCGCTTGAAAATAGATTATCGTAATTGCTTCTAATAGCCACGACTTGATAGTCAAATGCTAGAATGTCATTATCAATGCTCAACTTTTAGGAATAAATGCTACCTTTCAATTTTGTTTACAAACATTTTGTTACGTACTGTCAAGCCTCATAGAAATATATTTGATGGCGTATTGTGAAATGACCTTTTAAACATTTTTAAAAGAGATGAAATCTTTAAATTTCCATTGTCTTTACTTTCAACTTAAACGGTAGAATGAAAGTTTCTCCCAGTCAAAGTAATTTTGCTTTTTAAATGTTGGCATTTGTCAGCAAACCGCGATAAAATAATCCAACTTTATCACGATTATAAATTTTTTTTCACATTGTTTTAAGATAAAAACAGTTGTAGTCTAACAGGTGACCTGTTGAATTCGACACAATTTTTGAACCAATTTGTCTTTAGGACTTAAAATGATCTAAACTGTGTATCACTAATACGCAGTGAAACAAAATTAAGTCCTTCTCAAGCAACGAAATGTTCATACATCCAGAAATCCATTAGGGCATCCTTTCAATTTCCTTAGAAGAGTTTATTTTTGAAGTTGGAATGGAAGCACCTTTCCGCCAGATTGTTTTAGATGTTGATTCAAATGGGACCACTTTTGGCTCACAATAGCACAATAGAAGCAGGAGGTGCCACTCCCATTGATTCTACCTAAATAGTTTTTCAGCGTTGCCTTCAAATGTATCTCTTGCACAATGGCCCTAATAGGATCAAAATTATATAATATATAATAAATAACAATTTTTCTTCATGGCAACACCAACACTTAGGGCCATTATTATAACTTGGCGTTAGTTAACTGTATGATTTTATCGGACATATAGACGGTTTCATTATTGCCATTTTGCTTTAACATGATAGTGAGCAATAAGGTAAATGTAAATTTATCCTATTTGTAACTTTTATCGGAAAGTTGCCACCTTTTGGTAAGTCGCCATACTCTCAGCTTCTTCAATTACAGCCCTATTTAAAGAGAAGTTACACTCAGGCAATTAATGCCTACTACTCACTTAATGACTTGTCTTGAACAGGGATCGAGCCCAGGTTCTCAGTAATAAATTCCCATGTAGTCAACCCGCTAAATAGTTCAGCCAAAAGTACCCAAAAGGATAGCTCTTTTGGGCCCGCTTTCTCGCCTATTGAGTTTGGAGGAGGAGATTTAAATTATGTCTCTCTTAAACTGAACTAACCAAAAAATATTTTGTATAAAAAGTAAAAAATATGCATTATTTGGCCATTGCAGCTCTTAAGGGTAATTCCCCTTTAACAAACACTTTGAAAACGACGACTTTTTTACAAGGAATTTGTAATAATGAAAAACTGTTAAAACTGTAAATTTGCTAGAGGCACCTCTAGCAAATTTGACCTTTAACTAACGTCTATTTCACCGCCAATTTGTAATATTGTCCTTTAGACTTTCAAAGCTCTCAAATATACTTTCCACTACTGAACTGCTGCAGTATTTAAAAAAAAATCACATGAAATATTTTTCTAACATTTTATGCTTCAATTTATATCGATTAATTCTCATGCATTTAAAATAAAAATTTCATTTCATATCCTTTCAGATCTAAACTGCTGATCATTTCACATATTTTGAGGTAAGCTTCAAATATTAATATAAAGTGAACTAATTCTCCTTTACCAAACTTGTTTGCTCGTTTTTTAATTTCAAATCTTTTACATGTACATGTGTATATGTATGTGGTAAATTTGTTAAAACGACCCAGAAAAGAATCATACGAAATAAAGTAATATCTATAAACAAACCACTTTGTCCACTGAAATAAAATGGTATTAAGACCTTAAAATAAAAACTCACTACCTTCATAAAATTTAAAGTTCAAATATACGAAAATCACATTACGAACATTAAACACCATGTGCACTAAAATACAAAATGCTCCGGCATATATACTGGGCCACTTACATAATTGCTTTCTAAGTCGGTAAAATGACACACAAATAAAGAAAGAGAGAGAGAGAGAGAGAAAGACTTCTTTCACTAAGAACTGTAAATGACCAGTGCACCAGAGACTCGTGTAAAAAGAGTTTTAGCTCAACTGAAGTGAATTGAAATGACTAGTACAGAACGGAAACCATTAATGACTTTAAGCACTTTAATCCAACAATCATAGACACAGAATAAACTCTTTTTTCCTGTTTCATTTAGTAAATATTTTTGACTTCCATGTAGAAGTTGTAGTTAATATTCTCTTTCTTTTTTTTACTATTTTAAAAAGCAAACATGAAAGCCAATGATGAGGAAATCTATATAAAATCGTTATTACAACAAAGACTTCTATTGCTGAAATTACTAAAGCACTAAGAGAAAAACTATTGAAGCAATAATGGAAAAATGGTCAAAGCATTAACTAGACAAGATATTTTATAGGGGTGTCTGGCCTTTTTTGTGAGTATGTTTGACTCATAAAAACACAATGAAATAATGAAATTATTGAAGAAAGTGGGCTTTGCAATACCAATTTAGGGATGTGTAACGGCCCCTTCTTTAATACAATCTGAATTACACTATTTATTTAAGACATCCTAATAACGTATTAGAGTTGTATCTGACAGACAAAACGAGGTTTGTGCAGTCTTAACAGAGGGGTCAAAAATTAAAGTACGATCGGGATCTATACAATAGGAACCAGAATTTCTCAGACTTTTTTATGATCTTAGGAGTCTCGGGACTGATAAAGCCAACAATGTAATAGACATGAGAAGCCTTTAAGAAAGCATCTACATATTGTTTTAATTGCGCGTTGATTTACACCAGCACACCGTTTGAACATTTCATATAGATATAAATTTTTTTCATTGAATCAGACATAAACTCCTTTATATGGACCTAAAGATTAGCCACAGCCCGTGGAATTGATAGCTCGAACTCGGGGGCCATCTACTAACACGCCCCTTCAAAAACGAGTTGCTTTTTAGTCAATGATATACTTCCAAAGATTTGGAGCCTCCAGGCAATCCCTGTTGGTGAGCTCCAACTAGCCAGTCCAATAAAAATCCTGCAAGATTTTAGGTAATATGGCACGATAAGAGGTTCTGATCAGTCTTCAACTTAACTGTGTGGTTTTCAAAATTTAGAAAAATGAAACTCGTTTGAACATTTGTATTGAAAACACAAACAAATTTAAGTTTTTTATTGTTTTATCCAATTGAAATTTGCTTCTGAATAAAAAAAATGTAAATCAATTCCAAATTCAGCCTCTGTGCAGCTTTAGCTACGGATTGCAGTGAGATCATGGTGTTGTGAGTACCCAACATAAAATATTTTGAAGGCTTCCGTTGAATTAAGAATAAATGAAGAAGTAACTCTATGAGTTATCGGGCAGCAGGTGCTAATCGATTTAGTAGAATATAGTTTAAAACCGAAATTATTTAGCAACTTCTGGATTAACTTAAAAGTGCCAATGGAAAAATATAGCCATATAATCAGTATGGGCTGTGAACCACTGCAACGTTGAGGGCAGTGGAATTATTGTTGGAACATATAAGACTAGGGATAGATGTAGTGAGAGATATATTGTTAAAGATATCAACTAGTTACTTATATTAGTAGACCTCCATCAAGACTTTATTCGGCGCAAATTAATCATGCGGGAGTCTAGAGAGCCTGCGATGTCAATATACTAAAGGTATTCGTCGATGTGCTATTCACTCTTTACAGATGATCCACTACTCCAAGCAACGCGAGTTAGTTTCAATTGTTGATTGATACTTAACGAACCAGCACGTTATTATAATGAGTAACTAGAAATAACACACCTAAAAGTTTTGTTAATACTCATAGTTTAATTAAGACTTGTTTATATTCTCTTGTATTTCGTCGAGAAGAACGGAGACATTGTAAAAATCTTAAGCGAGCGACTATCAACTATTTTTCTTCCAGTGTAAATTTCTTGTATTTAACATGTTTGCCAGCAGTAATTTCTAACATTTGACTAAAAGAGCAGCAAAATGTTGCACGTCAAATAAAAAAGAATATTATTGAATCTTTTGCTTGCAGCACGACACAAAAAAAAAAATAGAGAAACAAGAATGAAATAATCCACATCTGATGATTGTAATAAATGTTGTTTTTTTTTGCTGTCCACTTCTCTTCATTCAAACTGAAGTTTCTTTTGAAACTGTAGTGAACGATAAAATATGTTCTAAAACATCTTGAAATAATCTTAAACCAGCAGACGAGAAAACAAGTGATGGATATAATATCATACTCTGAAACCAGCAAATGTTGCATGTGGCATAGTTTTAATAATACAATAAAAAACATACCAATAAGACATTCTTAAGGAAAAATATTTTTTTTATAAAGTGATGCTAAACGATCACGACTTTGAATTGATCTGCAAAAGTGGAGACTATGAAAAAGAAGCAACAAAGCAATAGAAATTTAAAGAACAAACGGAAGACGGTAGACTTAAAAAGGAATAATTATTTAACTCTTGGGGGGCTTTAAATATACACTTATTAATCGCTAGAATAGTTGAATTTCAGCCAGGATTCTTGTTTTGGCAGTAGATATTTTAAACTAAAAACAGTCATATTCAAAACTCTTTGTTTTATTAATATTTTGTCAGGCTCTAGAGTTTTCAGACGTACCCTACAGTTGTAGTGCTCTCAGTATCTACCACAACCTTTCACAGGTTGTTAGTAATGATCTGGGGGAGGCTAAGCAACTTGCAGAATAAATCCCTCAGAAATTTTCTTCTGTTGAAATATCTACTATACGACATAATTTTCTTCTTCGTTTAACGGCTGTAACTCCTCCTAGAAAAATTCTAAAGAGCTGTAGACCCCTAGAGTTTTTTTTTAGCGACAACTATATAAATATGTTTTGCACTCAGACATAGATGGTACTCTTTTTTTCAACTGTGTTAACTACTTTGCTTATAAAAATAAGGAGATTTTATTGATGTAAAAATAAAAATTAACAGAAAAAGACGTTAGTAAAAAAATGGTGTTCCAGACAGGTCTTTATAGAGCACATTGGGGGTTTTTTTCCCATTACCTCTCTTTCGTTAATCGGTTGTTGTTCCAGATAAGTACATGATTGGTCTGCTGTAGCAGGTCTAGGATAATAGGCTTACAATCTGTCGTTGCCTAGAAATAACGCCCTCTGTGTATTTTGCTAATAATCTTTGATTCCCAACTTTTTTTCCCAGGGGGTGGTGGCTGCCTGACCTTTGTCAAGATGTTATCCTCTTTTCCAGAGAGTGGGGTGGTGAGGGGGCTTCTTAGATGGATTTTTTGGAGATGGTTGAAGCCAACTAATTTTAAAACTTGAAAAACAATATCCTCTTCCACGGAACGAACCACTACATCACTATTTCAGAAATAATTTTGGAATCAATTTGAAAACGTTATGTTTTTGAAAACAATTCTTCATAAGATTACTGGTCATTACTGAAAAATTGCCATGTACATATATCCCATGATATAGAAATGGCACTACAAACACTATAAATCAATCTTCCGAGTTGTTCGTATGATTAACGTAGGCTTCATTTCACTTCTCATACATTCAAAAACTTGCTGAAGAATGAATTTTTTAATTCAAAGTAACAATTGTTGTTCTTATAGTTTTTTTTATATGGTTATTTCAGCTTAAAATTGTTTTATACCACTATAATTGAAAGAAATCTTGTAAGAAGACAAAATAAAAAAGTGATCTTCACCACATGAATTGTGTTTACTTTAACAAGTACTTCATTCTCTGTTACTCCACTGCCAGCTTGATGCAACAATATCGTAATTTTAGCTGCAGCAGCAACGATTCTTAAGTTATTATTTTACATTTTAATGGTTGTGCTTTTAAAGTTGCTCCAATTTAGACGCAGGCAATGGAGAGGCCAGTATTAAGACAGTCGGTCAGTCAGTCCACTTGTATTAAGTGTGTGTATGTTTTATGATTTCACAAGTGCCCCTCATCTTTTTTTTTAACATAAGTGGGGATCAAAAGATGATCGTATAATTTTCTAAAGCAGGAAAAATAAGGGGTTATAAGAAGTATTTTTTACTTTTTGTTGTTTAATTTTTCACAACATGTTGCTGCTCATATTAAATTACAATAGCATCAGCATAATTGTTGATTATAATGTGGCTCTTGCAGCAGAGGCAACAGCAGCCAGATCCAGTTTGACAAAAGCAGCTGCTGTTAATTTGACTTTAGTTTTTTCTTCTTGTTCCTGTTGACTTTAAATCAATTGTGAAGCTTAACAAGGAAAGAAACACTATAAAATGTAAGATAAAAAAAATCGATCAGTATTGGAAACGACAGTGGAGGCCAGAAGTGAGTCTCTTTTTATAAAATAAAAAAATTATTTTGGTCAAGAAAAACGTTGCATAAAAATTGCAGAAAATAAAAATGGAGTTTATAAGTTTGTTTATAATAGTGGAGTCAAGGTGGCAAAATAAGAAGAAGAGAGAGAGAGTATGAGAGCAAAGGCTGTGTTTAACAGTTATATGTATTAGGCGGTATAAGAGTATAGCATAATATCAAATTTTAATTTGACTATAAAACAATATATGAAATATTAGTGAGAGTGCAAGTCACGGTTTAAAAAAAAATATATTACTCTAAAGTAGAGAAGTAAAATGAAAACTACAAGTACGGAAATTATGCAAGGATCTGAATAGTATAATGTTGCCTAAATATGATACGAAAGTCATATAATGTACTCTGACTATGACACCTCGGATGCCAGCAGCTACTGCAGTACCGTAGTAGTCTAAGCTTGTTGATTTGATTCCGGGAAATGGATATGAAAATAAGAGCTTAAGTATGAATATATGTGGATCTGAGTATAAAACTGATGTCACGCTGAGTATGAAGCTGCTGCCGCTACAAGCGCTACAAATCAATGTTTGTGTTTTCTTATGTGGTCGCTCCATAGATGTAAAGATGTGTGGGTGAGAGCGATGCATAAAACGAGTATGTGCTACAAAGGAGGTTGTTTATTTATTTTTATGATGCTTTGAGAAATAGTTTGTGTGCATGAATTTATAATACTATTTTTTGTAATTTATTTCCTTATTAATTGATTTCAACTTGTTGAATTTTTATTTGTGTCGTAAAAAAATCAAAATTAATTGGAAATCGATACTGAGAAATGAAATACTCATGAGTTTTACTCTAATTGGGGGATTAACGTGGAGAAAAGCAATGCAATTTGTATACGAAATGCTTCTCGAAAGTTTAAATATAATGTTGTTTCAGAAAGTAAAAATTTAAGGCTAGTATTGAATGGTAATGAAATTGGCTTCAAGGATAGCATAAAATACCTTGGAGTTACCTTTCATAAACTTTTCAAATTTAATAACCACGTTTCGTACAGCACAAGAGCGAATACAAATAACAAAAATAAGCGAATAGCTCGCAAAGGCGAATGTGAATGTGAACATTCGCTATACCTCTAATTGGAATCTATATTATTTATAGGAATATGGTTAAAATACAAAATGATAGCAATAAGATAAATGGAGTATACGTGAATAAAGGAGATCTAAACAGAAGAACGCTGTGTAAATATACGGCAGTCATTTCTACATACATACGATCGCAGTTTCCGGAGTATAGGTGGGTTGACTGAACAAGACTATTGTCTATTTGCTACACTGCAGTCTAGGTATGATGATATTAAAAGATGGTGCCATCATTAAAGTAACCGAAACTACTGGACATGTTTTAGTATAAAATGATAGAATATATGTAAGAATGTATTTGAAATATAAAATAGTCACACGGTTGTAGTAACGTACCACTTTAGTCTAAATATTAAATAGTAGCTTATAAGAGTATAAGATACAAAACTACATATTTCAAAATATTTCTAGTATAAGACAGTAGTTTAAGTAAAAGATGGTATGCCATCGGCATGAGTATACGATAGTTAGTGTACTAGAATCGATGATACGATTATAGGCCTAAACTGAAAATGTAATTTTTATATAAGAATATGATTGAATTTATAGAACTCTCATATGAAATTTAAAAGCTTTTATAGAAGTATGTTATATTGAACACTTTTCAGACATGATGGGTGAGACATTCTAATGATTTCTTGTTAGCTGATATGAAATGCAGACGTAGAGACTTAAACTATTTGTAGCAACAAGCAACAACTTTGTAGAGCGGATAACTTTGATAAATATATGATAGATTAAGAATAACATGGTTTTCTAAGCAAATGCGATAACCCGTATCTAAGGCAGTGGTTTGATTGTGTGAAATAATGGGGTCATAGTCTGATGGATTAAAATCAGCTGAGTACAAAACGTTGAGCGATTATAAAAATGGAATGTGAAATCTGAATATTTATAACATAATATGTGAATGTGAATTAATGCATTGTACATAATCTATCATCCTCATACTGTTGCTTAAGTATTCAGCCTCCTTTTTTGCTGTTTTAGCGTAATACACAAGTAATAACATATTCTTATTGTTGCAGTTGTTAATGCATATTGTTGTTGTTGATGTTTTTCTTGCCTTTTTTCCATAAATTATTCTTCTTATTCGTCGAGAGTGAAGTGTAATCGTGTGTGACGTGTTGCATGAAATCAATCCATCAGCAGCCTTATACATTTGTATTTTTCAATGAAAATGATTGGCTTGATTTTGCTGCACCGTTTCTGATATAATCTTTATTGATTATCGAAGAAAATTCTGTAAAGAAACACACTGAATAAAAAATAAATAAGTTGGTGCGAGTATTGTATTAAGGTTGGGTGCATCTTAATGGAATTAATGCTGTTACTTTTTAAAGCAGATCTTAATATATTCCTTATAAATATTTATACAATAATAATTAATTATTAAAGCTGAATTCTTTGTATGTATTTTTCTTTACAATTTGTAGGCAACTTATGACATTAAATATCGATCGAAATTTCAGTACAGTTTTAATGGATATTTAGATCGTTATCGAATGCCGTGATTTAATCCCAGTTTTTGAGAGCTCTTGGAGTTCGTTTATTAGATATTAAAATACTTCATATCTGATGGAATAAAATATTTTTGTGTCTTCATTTCAGCATGAATTTGAACTCTTTTAAAGTTTTTTTTTAATAGTTTAAGAAATGAAGTCGACAATTTGAAATCATAATTGTACATACGTTTTATGTGACCGGAAATTGAGACCAATTTCATATCCACTATGATGAGGCTTCTTATGTGAACAAGAAATAAACACATATGAAAACGAAAATAGGAATGTATGTACTAGTAAAGAAAAAATATATAAACTATAATTTTTCCAAAGTAAAGACACCAGGAGTAGTAGTAGGCTTAATAGTCAAGATAATCCAGCGAACAGTTTTTGGACAACTTGTCTGCAAAAAAATATTTTAAAGTAATTGAATAAATCATGAGTTTAAATACTCCAGCAAGATATCAAGGTAATAGCTCGAATAATACTAGAACTTTTTAGAATAACATGGTAGTCTAAGTGTGATGCGGAAGTCAAAGAAAAGAATATAAGAGAGTTTTTTTTTTACTTTAAACTATTTTATTATAAAAGTTCTAATTAAATGAATAAAGAGTTGTCTTGCTGTAATACAACAAATCTTAGTATTGAACAGTTTTCTTACCATAATATAATATATTTATAATATACATATATTTATAATATACTTAGTGTGCGGTAGTAAATAGCTTTGTATTGAACGATGTCTTCATTGCCAAATCTTACCTTTATTATAAGCCTTTAGTATGCCGCTCTAGTCTTAACATAAAATTATATTCTTTGTGTAATACTTTAGTCTTGATATAAGATTCTAGTCTTAATATAAAACTCTATCTTAGTCCTAATGCAATATTATAGTCTCTGTATAAGACTCTGGTTTTTGAGCAACACTCTAGTGGAAGCAAGTCTCCAGTTTAGTACTAGTGTAGTTTTGACACAGGACTCTCCTAAATGAGAACATAAATAGAAACCAGCCACACAAGGTGTAAATAAAGTAAGACTTGCTCGTATTTAACAATATTCATGCTTTCGCAAGTCAAAGTAATCCTTTCATATGCTTCATTCAGTTCTCGAAGCACTTTTGATAATGTAACATGAGCTCTTTCAGCCACGTAGTCACTTTAGTCGTTGCGAATCTCCGTATTCTTATGGGTCAATGGGAAAAAGACACTATTGCAGGCGATCAGATTCCATGACTTTAATGACCAAGTCCTGATTTTGGTTTTAGCAAAGTTTCTTTGTTTAGTTTCTTCGAGGTAAACACTATCCTAAATTTTTGTACCTGTTTGTTATATATAATGCTCTGCGAATTCTTAAGGTTCTTTTGACTTAAGAAACTTTTGGCCATAAGACATAAATATGGCTTATTACTGTATAATTTATACTTGAGTTTTGTATGTCTAATTTTATTCGCTGGGTTGCCTTGTCCTCCATACCATGTACTCAGCTGTAATTAAACTTTAACAGACACACGTTACAGCATTTAATTAAAGTCTGAGTCTGTGAGTTTTTTTTTTACTTTTTCCTCTGTTTTTGTAATGCCATATTATACACATTCTGGAAAATAAAGAATAAGTGTTTGCATTTACAAATGAACAAACAGCAACTGGAACCTGACATGACCTTATACGAGCAAATTGAATAAACACTTTTGCATAGGAAGATGGTGAAAAGATAGTAAATTACAAAAAGAAAAAAGAAAATGTTTAATTTTTTCAAAGAAAGTGGCGCTTAAAGTGACGTGCGTGAGCATGATTAGAATCAACATGACCAAGATGTTGCATTTGAAAAATACATGATTTGAATTGTTAATAACTTCTCGGTCTTAGTGCAAACAATTTAAAGTTAATAAGCGTTTAATTTTTAAACGACTGAATAGTTTTTGCTGATACTATCAATTATTTCCATTTGAATACTTTTCATTTTCCTTTTTATTTATTTTTTCATCCCCATTTAACATTTAACAGAGTATAATAAATACTGATTGTTAAAACAAACAGAACCAAACTGTTAAGAAAAATAATTTTATAATTAAGGCTGTTTGTTTTACTTGAGCCTGAACTCCAGTGAGACCAATTGTCTCAATTTGCAAGTGGCATAAACAACAACAGCAAGTAATTATCATTAAGTGGAAGTCATAAATTTTGCGGAAAACTTTAATAATTTTTTAAATATTAACTTGAGCAGTAAAATGAAGTTTTAATAAGGATTTGAATAAATAGTAAAATTATGGAAAGTTTCAAAGTGTACACAAGAAAAGTTAGAGGCCTTCAAATTAATTTTTTTTAAATTAACACGTTTTTGCAAGAGTTTAATCTATCGTCAAATCGGAATTGTATGCTAATGGGCTTTGGGTATAAATAAGTATCCTGATTAGCTTGAGTATAAGACAGTATACCCTATATATAAGACGGTATAAGATTAATTATGAGACTGTAGTCTGGACATTAAGCAGCAGTCCAAGTATAAGAGTGTTCGCCTAAGTAGTCGCGATTATAGCGCGAATATAATAGTAGTCTCAGTATCAATTATCTATCTATATATATAAAATGGATTTTTATTTAAAGGCCGTAAATTTCGTTAAAAGTTCAATTTATGTAAATCGTGTGGTAATATAACACTTGCTTAGGGCCAGCAATGCGGACCGGGTCAGCTAGTACGTTATAAAGCAGCAGTCTGTATAGTCTGTTCAATGAGAGCAGATAATTTTGTAAAATTACAAAATCAAATTTAAAAAAAAATATTTTTTGAAAAAATATATAAAAACAGATCTCTTTGAAATATATTTTATATGGAAATTTGTTCAAATACATATTCTCCAGCCAACATAATCAGTTCAGTTTTTTCATTTAAAATATTGAAATATATAAAATTATACTAATTGTATAAGATAAATTTTATGTGTGTGAACGCCACAGGTAACAATTCGAAATTCAAATTGCCTCAATTAGTCAATAACTGATAAAATTATTTTCATATAGGAAAAAAGAAATTGTGCCTAGTGGCAAACTTGCAAACTCTCCAGAAGTGAAATTTATTGCTCATTTTTATTTTACATATATATTTATAATAATTGTTATTATTATTTTTGTTTGAAAAAGAACATTATGGCTCCCAAATCGGCGAATAGGAATTAAGAAAGAGAAATTAATGTCAAAATTATCGGATATGATCCCAAATTTTCACTACTTCTGGATCATAATCTTAGTATTTTCATGGATTTTAATTTTAACATTTTTAATTTAATATTTGGAAAATAGTGTGAACAAAACCTGCCCAAGTGATAAAATCGGTTGCTTGTAAGGTGTATGGCGGCATCGAAAACGTGCGCAAGGTTCATACAGTTTTCTTGTCACTTCTAATCGTGAAACACATTCAACATGAATAAACGTTTTTCTCTAATGTAGTCTGATGAGAATTGAACTCGCGTCCATGACGAAAATTATCTTCGTTTGGTTAAAAATTAAACACTTCTAATAAAATATATTAAAAGTCCCCTTTTTAATGTAAGATGGTATAAGATAGAAGCATTAGTATTCTAGTATCAGAAAATATAACGAGTAGTGCTGGCAATTTATTGAGTATTGGGTACCAAACATCGAGTATTTGTATTTATTGTTGAATACTCAAAAGTAGTTAGCAGTAGTTTGAATATGAAATTTTAGTCTGCGTATAAGCCAAACGTCTGAGTACAAAGAGCATAATTTAGTGTAAGACAGTACCCTCGGTAGTCTGAGTACAAGACATATGACGAGTATAAAAGGCTTAATATATGAGTGCTACCTTTGTGTAATAGTCTAAGTATAAGGCAGCATAACGCAGTAGTATGAATGTAAGATAACAGCCCAGATGGTATTTGGGTAATTAGGTGGAAATAGGAAAATAGTTTGTGGCAGTATTTATATGAGTTGTAGAGCTTTTCAAATCTGTTGGCTAAAGTGAAGTGATGTAATGAAGGCATAGACACAGCCCAGACCACACAAAGTACAAATTTGTTGTTCAATAATTTGTGTATGAGATGGTACTCTCAAAATAAATAAAATTTAGTATTGGAAAATAATAATCATCTACTTAATTTAATTACTTCAAATATAGATTTTAGTTGTGCAAATAGAGATGATGAAAATATGACTCCATATTTTTCAAATAAGAATTTGAGCATATATTTTATATTGCTTTATTATTACTATAAATAATCGATTTCCTATTTATAATTTGTTCATAAAATGTAACATTTTTAATATGTTTTTGCATACATTAACTTTAAGACCAATCTAGCCAAGATTAAGAAAGTAATTAAAGTTCTTAAAACCAAAAATTTATTTAAGTTTATGTTTCCTTAAAAGAAATTCAACAAAAATTCTATAAGAAGCTTGCAGATTTACATAACTATTTAATATTTGTTCGTTTATTTTAACCCCATTACGTTTTTCTTGCAGCTCAAATAAAGATTAAGCAACTTTTAATTTCATGTTCATATTTTTTCTACGAAATTGTACTTTAAATTTATATGCACTAATTCACTCTTACTCATGTTCGTACGTTATTTTGTATTTAAGCGAATTTTTCACTAACATTTTCAATTCTACTTAAAACGTGAAAAATCAGTGTTTATTTTCCAAGTCTCTATTTTTTGCTGACAGAATTAAATTACAGGCTATAGACGACAAACAAAAGCACATAAACAATAAAATATTTTTGCTGCGGTCGCAAAGTATATAAACATTTATATTGAAGTTTATTAAGTTTGAATTGGCAATTGCTTTCAGTGTATACGAGGCTTGTAGTAAACAACGTCTGAATTAGGAAAAATAATTACTCAAAAAGTTGTTAAGCTGTCGATGATGCCTGCATTTCATTAGAGCTGAGTCCCAACTTATCAGTGAGCTCCAACGACCAGGTTTGAAAAGCATTTAGCTCCAATAAAATGTAGACATATTGAATAATTATTTGGGAGAATATACCGTATAATTTTGGAAAAATACGTTTTCCCCGGTAAGTTCAAAATTTTGTCTTTGTAAGGTATGGCTATTGCATCAAAGGAGCGATTTACTATCTGGTTTGGAAAATCATTACTGTCGATAAACATTTTATAATCAGATTATCGGCCTTTTTTATAATTATAGTGCCATCAATCTCATGTCTCTAATATAGACAAGCGTCATATATTCTGGCCTAGTCTAGCACAAAAGCTGATCTTAACACTACCATCTAATACCTGGATTACAGTCCATACCCAGACTATGTTAATCTCAGATTTTACTATAGTTTGGCTTAAGATAATTTTTTTTTTTTTTTTTGGCTTAAGATAATCCACATTATGGAAAACGCTTTGATTCAAGTACAATTGATTAGATTTTTCGTTGGAGTATAACGTCTTATAAATGAATGTAGATTATCAGTACAAAAGTCCAAAATTTAAGTCAAGTTTAAAGTTTTAAACTATCCTGCTGTCTTAAGAATGATAGTATTGCCCTGCTTCTCAATAATTTCATACACAGTTTGATTTGAATTACTCTAGCTTAAATCTCTAAACAATTTTAGGTTTAAGCCTCGTAAGTCGTCTAAAGACCCTTTTAGGAACATCAAGTTTTGTAATTCGAGGAATATATTCATTTGTTTATTTTAGCAAGAAATCGAATGAAAAACTTCTTTCACTGTAAAATAATGATTAAAACTTGTATCAAATTTCATAATTCAAGCAAATTTGTTGAGTTGACGGAAAATAAAAGCAAAATATAAGTGATGATATCATTTTGTAAACCAGCTTAAAGTGGAGAATTGCTTTAAAAAAAAACTTATTGCTGATAGAGTGTGAAAATTTAATGTTTATAATTTCAGCTTCTAGAGAAAATTTTTGCTGAAAAAAAAGTGTTGAAAAATATTAAAATGATTTTCAAATATAATATAATTAACTACATTCGAAATAAATATTGGATCTACTTGTGTACAAGAAAGTATTAAGTCTACTATATTAAGAAACATTGGGAAATAGAAAAAAATTAACGCAGAATGCAGGACCTGCATAAATAAATAAAAAGATTTAAAATAGCAACTTTTAGTTGAAGTGTAATAAAAATTTAATAAATGACAAAGTAAAAAATCCAAATGCAACGACATTTTCACTGCTTTCAAGAGGCCTATAGTGCATTATTTTAACATCCTAGAAAGTCCAAATGAATTATTTTTATACCAATATATGATTTACTTCTAAAGATCTAGAGAATTCGATTTTCTTGTTATGGTTGTCGCGTCGACGTCACATCAAGTCGGCAGTAAAAAAAGACAGCATTTCTGAACTCGTTGTAGGCAATATTTAACCAATATTGATGGCCAATTGTAATTTTATAAGCCATAGTAGTAGTAATATCCTATCAATAATATTTTATAGTTCTCGATAACAATCTCGCAATTGTCAATATATTCATGTCGACTTGGTGTGACGTCGATGTCGACAATATAATAAGGGCAAATATTTTTCAACAACCAATAACTGATAAAACTTCTTGCACATGGTGGCAAGTTTTCTTTATGCATCTGGTGAAGAGTTTCAAAATTATGCAGCATTTTGTGCTGCTCTGCTGTGAAGACTTGAAAAACAACGTATGAATAACATTTTTAATGAGCAAATGAGAGCAGCATATGTTCGCCAACTTTAGTAAAAATCGAAATTGTAAAAAATTAATTGTGTTTTTGAGTCGAAAATATTTTTCAAATCTTTTGTTCACTGCTTCACTGTAAAGCTATTGAAACCCGTAAGTTTTGGAAGGAAACTTCAAAAAACTGCAACTTTAGTCTCAAACTCTTTAATGAATCTCTATTAAATTTACAATTGCGGTAAAGATTTTGTTAAATTTGTTTTTAACAGCTTTTAAAGCTTTGTGGGTTAAATTTTATCCACCATAAAAAGATTTCGTAATATTTCGTTCGTGTATTTTATCTTGTTGCTTGTGTTTGCGTTCTATTTTGTTCACTCCCTTCGCCATTTTTGGTTAATGGGAAATAATTCCCGTGAAAATACGTTCGCCTTCTAGTCAAAACAAGTGAGAATATATTTTCATGAGAAGTATTAATTTTTACTTATTTCATTAATTTGCTTTTTGGTCATTTTGAACATCTTGAATTTGTCTTGTATAAAAGTTGCAATTATAATTATAGCACCATTTACCCTTTTACTATATAAATCATCTTTAAAAATTTATGTTAATTTATTTTCAATAATTATTTACTGCCAAAATGTGCAAAACTAAGCTTTTAAAAACACTATTAATCATAGAAAACTAATATCGATTTAATATAGTTTAAAAGTTCATTTTTATTTTTGATTTATGACAAAAAGTAAAAACACACAAATAATATAAATAGATAACTGAAGTTATTTCACAACAACAAGAACAAATAATAATTATTATTAATGTATATTCGAAATTAAAATATGGAAGGAAATAAAAACACGTATTTAATGTAACTGAAAATTAGAAGAGGAAAATGCCATAAAATAATTTTGTTTGGTAAAATACTTATTTACTGTTCCCTATCTGGCGATGACTGGTGGGAATAAAGCATATTAAAAATCAGGTTCTTAAGCTCAGCAGGCAAAGCTTTTTTTACTCCACGCTAACAATCATTGAAATCGGGTAGCATTTACAAAAGTTACAAGTCTTGACATCTGTTTATACAAGCGTCCACATTGACGTGCTTTCTGTTAAAATGGGGCATCTCGCATCAAAGTTTATGGCCTCTTATACTCACCATAATCTATTTTATACAAATCGGTTGGTAGTATAGAATTCGCAGTGTCTACCACTTTTTAAATCACTACATGAAAGGATGTTTTATCCTTAGTCTCTTTCATATGACCACTATCTCTTATATTTTATTAAAACTGACGGCACCATTACATGTCCCTTTCATAGAAACTTTATTAATAAAAATTTTAAAATTGTGTAAACTATAATTCAATTTTGAAACATTTTGTTCTCTTGTATGCAATTAAAATATTCATAAATGTTTCATAAGTAACAAAACTTGTCTGAAACATTAGATTCTCTAAGAACTTACATCCCTCCAAAATGTTAATATGACATTTAAAAACATACAAAGATAAATAATTATTTTAATTCTGTGTCCTCATGTCTAATTATCCTCTTTCATTGTAAAATAGTTATTTTTAAAATTTTTCCCTATATCTCTTCTTTCTAATCCCTGGTGCCCAACATTGTTCAGCTCATCTATTTTTAATTAAAAAATTATAGTAAAATTTAACTACAAAAACATTTTACAGCCATAAATGTATATAATAAAGAGGGAAATAATATTTTAAAATTTAATTTATTTTGAAAAAATTTAAACAGTACTAAAATAGAGTAAATGTATCAAATGTGCAAGCAGTGAGGGTTGAAAATAAAAGAAAGCTTTCAATTCATTATTATTTATTATTTTATTTTATTTGCTAAGATATTACTACAATTTAAATTGTAATAAATCTATTGTAAATAATCTTAAAACTTTATAGTTAGGCATCTGTAATTAAAAGAATACACATAAATAGACTTCTTAACTTTACTCTCATACAAGAGGATCAAAGTTGGGAAAAGAGCTGACCTGAGAAATTGTTAAAATATTGTTAAAAAAAGGACTACAAGCCAAACACTGAAACGAATTAAATTCTAGTAATTTGTCCACGAGTTATTGCTGAGGTACTCATGGTGATCTCTGTTTTAAGCTTAAAAAATGTCTCCACAATAAACATGATGATCAAAATATTCAATTTGTTTGGTAGGGAATATATAGTTCTAGGTCCTTAGGAATATTTTTTTGCATGCAAGTAATCTTACCTACAGATTGGAATGCAGAGGGCGTGGTGAACGTTATAGTTTAGTGGATCATTGTAGGCTAAGGCCGTCACCGTAAGTTCTCACTCTGATCATGATCATGTCAAACAGCAGTGCTCAGCAGTTTTTATTATCATTTTGGCACCCAGTGTACAGTAGAACGTGAAATGATGTGCACAAAAAGTTAAGGATACGTATATATGTGTGTGTATAGTTAAAGTATTATGTAAAGTAAATATACACCTATATTTTTTTTATAAATGAAGTATGTAATTTAATTTTTGTTTACATGTAAATACCTTAAGTTCATCGAAAAAGATCTGAAAGTAATCATATTTTAAATATGATTGCAAATTAAAGTTATTAGTTTTCCCCACTTTTATGTGCATATTTTTGTGAAAACTTTTTTTACGTTATAATAATATTATTTTTCTGCATCTTTCTGTTTCATTGTAGATAATTATTGCAATTTGCCGCAAGCAGGGAGCAGTGCTACAGCAATAGCGTCAGCGGCAACAACCTTATAAAAAATGCCCATAAGGCTAAATGCAAACAAGGGAAAAACAACTTTGCCATTATTTTAAATAAATAACAAAGAAAAGCTCACAAAACAATAACAATAACAACAGTAGCAATAAGGAAGAAAACATGAAAATGAAAATAAAAAAGGAGTGTATATTTTAATTAAATAAATTTGTAAAGTGGATCAAAATATACATCATACGCGAACACCCACACACACACACTGGCATAGTAGTAGTGTGAAAGTGTGCAAAGCCGTTCTGTCAAACGTTTAATTTATCATACATTCGAAGCAGTATTACATTATCACCACTTTGATTATTGAAGGTTTAAAACAGCAGCTCACTGCCAGCATCATTTTGAAACTAAAGGTAAATAAAATAGTAAAATATTCTCGTAATTGAAATATTTAAAATAATTGAATAAATGCACTTTATGGTATTGAATGCGTTAACAAGAGCTATAAACGATAATATTACATATGAAATTGTGGTGCCAGCAAAATTTTATTAAGAATTTGGCTCAGCATATGAGAAAGATTTACAAAAAAAAGAAGTTTTATTCATCAGCTTTAATTTTAACTAATGAAAGCTTTGAATATTTACAAGAGAAGAATGGCACAGAAAATTATTTCATAAAATTGTTTATTTAAAGCATGAAAAATATTTGCTTAACAATTTTTTAGTTCACAATTTTTGATAGAAAAATCTCATATTTTTTAAAAATGTTTATCACAAACTTTATATAAAAACCTTTCTTGAATAAGTTTTTCTGCAAAAATTACTGTTGAATATACATCGCCCAAACCATATGCTTTCAAACAGTTCTTGGGTTCATGGGATTGCATTACTTTTGACCCGTTGTTTGACCGTGCGGCTTTGTCTGTCTATCTGTTTGTCATAGGCCGTAGCCGTCGTAAACATATGTTGCAAATTTTTAAGCTTATGTACACGGAAAATTCCAATCTACATCGATCGCTTCATCTATCCGCCCATCCGTACTGAAGAAAACAAGCACAATGGAATAGGTTGATGTCAGTCTTAGGTTAGGGTTAGGTTAGGTTGATTGGAGGGGTGTGATAGCCCATGTCATACGACATACACTTAAGCCAGTGAAGGCTTGTTGTTGCTTTCTATAAAAGAAAAGTCTCTGGAAAAATTTAAAAATTTTTGAAAAATCTAACGTGGTCTTACGTGTCGTTTTTACACTGTAAAATATAAACAAAAAATAAACATCTGTTCAGAATTCAAGTCAATATTTTTTTAATATTACTTTGTGGGCTTGTTTGGGGTTTTTTCCAATAAGTATATACTTCCTTTGCTTTTTTTTAATAAAACTCCGATCATTTGAAAAATTTTAATGTTTAGCAAATGTTTAAAAATTACTTTTTCTTCTGGGTTATCGAATTTCATTTACTATTGTTTGAAATGTTTTTACGTGTTGCTTTCACACTGTCACACTTTTGCATATTATTGGAAATTTTGGCAAGTGTTTATTGTAGTGTGAAATGGGTTTAGTTAAATATATTAAACTTTTCTTATGTAAATATAACATTTACTTACTGATTTTGTAAAATGAAATGAACTGAAACTCCGTTTAAATTTTTTTTATTGAAAACATCAACAAATGTTCGTTGTTATTATTGTTTTCAATATAAGTGTTGTAATGGAATTTCCGTTTAAATTAATAAAATCAGTGAGTTAAAAAGAATATTTTCTTTTATACAATTTTATCAAATCGGAATAGAGGAAAAATAGTTGAAGAAACGACACCCTAATCATATTTAATACGGGCAATGACATGCAACATTGAGCTCACGTTTATAAGCAGCGACATCTACTACAAAACGTGGCTGCTAACAACAACTGGCAGGCAGCAAAAACAAACAGACATTTGAGTCTTCTATTTTAAAGAAGAAAAAAAAAGGAACAGCAAACAGTCTCACTAAAAGATTCAATGACACAATAATGACTTTTCTTTACTGTCTGCTATTTGCAAATTTATGCCACAAACAAGCAAAATATATCTCTAGGATTTTTGTATTATTTCCCTGTGTGTTTATGAATATCAGTTTCTTTAAAACAAAACAAAAATTCAGAACAACTTGCTATTCAAGGTGGTTTTTATTTCTTTTGCTTGCTGTCAAAAAATTAAATTCAAACAAAAAGACTTTCTGACAAATAACAACTTGAAGGAAAATTACCAAGAAGACTCTGAAATGAAAATGGTTCTAATTATCTGGATTTGCTACGAGGATTAAATGCTTTCTTTGAGTTCATGGAAAAAAATTGCAAAATGGAAAGAGATCTACTTTGAAGTTGCTTAATAAAACTAAATCATAAAGATAGTTTGTAGCCAAAAACCTTTAAGAATTTTTAATGTGTTGAAGTTGAAGTGGTTTTTCAAACTTAAATTACTTACTGAACTTTTAGTGTTGCCCTGCGCCACCTTTGAGATAAGTTCCTCAATTCTGTCCGACTCATTGTTCAACTTTTAATAAGTTATAATTTAATATTTTATTATTCTTCCTGGTTGTGTGTTGCATTGCCTTTTAGTTTAATTATTATATCAACGAACAGAGAAATAGTACAAAAGTTGCAGCATACAGCCTCCTTTGAAATTTTCCCAGTCAATTAGTTTATGTTCTTTACTATTTAATCATAGAAAATATTTGTACAAAAACTTATGAACGCAATTGCTGTTGCACAGTTTTCATACACAACAACAGTCGTCAGTGTTGCATGCATAATATTTATTTCTTTTTTTGTATATTTATCCATACATACATGTGTGTGTATGTGAAAGTACAACAATTAAATATAAAGAATATTAAATTAAAAAAAAAACAAACAAATAGACTTAAAAACCATCACTACTTTAACTAATAGAACATGACTCTGTTAAATGTATTATGATGTTCGTGTGTATTTGTATAATGACAGAGATATTAGGGTGGTCCTTATATTTCTGATATTTTTTTCAAACCATTAATGTAAAAAGTTATTTTTCGGACTTTAACTAAGGATTTATTATCAGAGTTGTACTTAATTTTTTATTTTATAAATACAGCAAGGATATTAAACCAGATTGTTGCAAAATTGGCTTTTAACCATTTCAGAGACTTTCTTTAGTTGCTATTTTTGTTCACGATCATGGTGCTTGTAGCTCTTGTCAAAAAATTAACTGCTGAAGTGGAAATACACTCAAAAAATAATCTAAAATTTACTAAAATATAGTTCTAAATGGTTGTCGTATGTCGCCAAAGCGATTTGTTTTTTTTTTTTGGTCTAAGTGAAAATTCCCTCATTTCATTTATTATTATTATCAGTATAGTATAGATTTTCTATATAGAGGTGAATATTCCTGCCACATATTAAGGCCTTGTTGTATGTATGTGAGATGTTCTTTCTTAACATTGATTTCTGTCCAATGTAAATCACACATACTTTTTTAACATCTTCAAGGAGTCTGTTCTCGGGTTACGTGCACACTTGTCTCGTAAATATATTCTTAGTTGAGGTTGTTTGTGAGAAGCATAAAAGGTAGACGTGTTTCGCTTATTCGGCGATTTTATACTGTGGAAAAAAATGGAGCAAAGGATTTGCATCAAATTTTGTGTAAAAAATGGAACTAAATGCAAAATCTCACCAAAAACCGATAAAAATGTTGAGAAAGTGAGGAAAACTGTTATGGATAATCGTCGAATCGCTACTAGAGAAGTTGCAGAGAATATCGGTTGGCTCATGTCATTAAGAGATCCATGAAAGGATGGCGTTTAGCGACGATGAAGGAGATAAAAATCGATTTGCTAAGAGAGCTTAAGGCCATACCAAAAAGTGAATATCAGAACTGCTCGAGGATTGGAAAAAAAAACACTGGCACAAATGTATGAGATCTACGGGGGAATACTTTGAAGGGGACAAAATAGAAATAAATACTTTTTGAGAAAAATCACAATTCACATTTTCTATTGAACAGACCTCGTGAACCGTTTTCCTTATTAATTTTAAGTTTCTGTTTGAAAAAATATTTTTGTACTAGGACAATTTATACGTAGGAAATACTTAGTAAGTGTTTGCGAGGGTTATTTACTAGGCAGTATCACCCGCTTGAAATGGCATAAATTTTTTTTTAGCAGTTTCGACAAATGTTGTTGTCGATAAATGTTGTTGTCTTTGAAAACCAAATTTTTCATCTATTAAAATTTAATTTTTTTGTAAATTCAAGTGTTCAAAGTTGTTCTTTTTTTAAATCCCATGTCTAAACAATATACCGATATGGCGACCTTGTAGTGAAAAAATTATATTTTATACTCTGTCCGCCAATTTTATGATTATCCTCCCATATTTAAGCCTTAGGCATACTTTTTCTAAATTTGCAGTCTTTAAGCGCTATCATTTTAAATGTACTATACATTTTGTGGTATACTGTACAGATTATTATGTTATTACAGTGTAATACTTCAATGTGTTTTGAAACGTGTCGTGAAATATTTCGGTTTAATTGCCGACAAACCATGAGCTGGAAAATTTTTTAAAAATTATATTTCTGCTAAGTTTTATAGTCCAAAGATCTTTTTTTTAATATGGAAGAAGTTGGAGTGACTTCGCTGTTTTAAGTAATTCATACACTAAAATTAGAGGAATTTACAATGACCAAGATTTTTTTTGCTAAAGTACCTGCCACTTTATATGATGTTCTTCACACTTCCAATATCTTCACACAGGAATTTTTAACTGATACTATGCATTACAATGAGTTTCCTTTTCTTTACTGCCTCTAATAAATTTTCTAACACGTTTTTGTAAAAAAATTGATTTCATTTTTTTAGGTTAGGTTAGGTTGATTGGAGGGGTGTGATAGCCCATGTCATACGACATACACTTAAGCCAGTGAAGGCTTGTTGTGCGCTCCCTTTAATTATCAAACACAAACTGCCTGAGTTCTGCAGCAGGATTCGAACCTGGGACGTTCTACTACTAGTCTACGAAGGCCAGTCATTTTTTTAGTTTTATAAAAAATAAATATTTTCAATGAAAATGGAAGAATTATTGCGCAAAAATAAAATCAAAATTTAAACAACTTTAAAATCTTAAAAAAATTCGCACACAAAACAGTGTCTCCCTATTATCTGCTACGTTGCAATCATTGTATTCATTAACTAACGGAATGTTCAGAAAAAAATGACAACTACAGAAAGCAACGACAAAACTACCAATAAGCAAGCCAACATGCAACTAAGAATTATACCACATGCAACATCAACAATGAATTACAACACAAGAAAACATACTCGCACATGCATACGCACTGGAGGAGAAAACGGAAAAACTACAAATAAATTACAAAATGAAAAAAAAAATCAAATTAAAACTTGTTGCAAAACGTTGTGTTAATTGCATGACAAGTTAGTTATAACTTGCTGAGTTGCATGCTTCATCACTGGCTGCAACAAAAGTAAATTAAACTAAATGAGAAGAAAGAAAAAAAGTCGGGAACATCTTTTTTTCTTACTCCATGAAAGCAATGACAACAATGATTACGATGGCATAGAAATAAGGCCGCTTTTTTATATATATTTTTGTGGCAGGCAAAAATTGGCATGGACAAAAAAATATATACTATATATGTATGTATTGGGTGTTTTTTATTGAGGTATAGAACTTTAAGTTGGCATCACTTTTTTAACTGGCGGTCATTTTGTCAGCTGTCAAGTGATTAATATTTAGTTTGGTTTGCCATTTCATCATGAACAGGTTGACAAAAGAACAACGCTTGCAAATCGTGCAAATTTATTTCGAAAATAATGGTTCAGTTCGCGAAGTTTACCGTAAGCTCCGTCCATTTTATGGTCGACATAATCGTCCATCAGAGCAATTAATTCGGTTAACCATGGATCGTTTTCGCACTACGTTTACTCTATGTGATAATACGCATCCGCAGAGACGTCGAACAGTGCGCACCGAAGAAACAATTGCCGCTGTAGAGCAAAGTGTTGAAGAGGACCCGAATGAATCGATTCGCCACCGTGCACAGCAATTGGAGCTTTGTCCATCAACTTTATGGAAGATTTTGCGCAAAGATCTTGGCTTGCGACCTTACAAGATCCAGCTTGTGCAAGAATTAAAGCCGCGAGACCATGCAATGCGTCGTGATTTTGGTGTATGGGCCGAAAATGAGATTGAGATCGATGCTGATTTTCATCGCAAAATTTTGTTCAGTGATGAGGCTCATTTTTGGTTGAATGGCTACGTCAACAAGCAAAATTGCCGCATTTGTAGTGAAGAGAATCCACATGAGACCCTTGAGACGCCATTACATCTACAAAAACTGACTGTTTGGTGTGCTCTATGGGCTGGTGGAGTCATTGGGCCATACTTCTTCCGAAATAATGCTGGAGAGTCAGTTACCGTTAATGGAGACCGGTATAGAGCCATGATAACCGACTATTTTGTTCCCGAATTGGATAGCATGAATGTGGATGAGTTGTGGTTCCAACAAGACGGCGCTACATGCCACACAGCGCACGTCACAATCGATTTATTGAAGGAAACATTCGATGAGCGCATAATTTCGCGGAATGGACCTGTCAATTGGCCACCAAGATCGTGTGATTTGACACCATTGGATTATTTTCTTTGGGGATATGTGAAGTCGCTCGTCTACGCCAACAAACCAGAAACGTTAGGGGACTTGGAAGCCAACATTCGTGGCGTTATTGCCAACATACGGCCCCATATGCTCGAAAAAGTGGTTGAAAATTGGACCTGTAGAATTGGCTTTATTCGAGCCAGCCGCGGCGGCCACATGCCCGAAATCATATTTAAACGTTAATGGCATAAAATTATCCTTCCAATAAAGCCAAATTGATGGACATTAAAAAGATTTTCTTGTGTTTTATTTCAATTCGAAGTTCTATACCTCTAAAAAAAACACCCTGTACATACGTATATCTAACAGCTGTTTGTGCGTGCTTTTTTCTGGTGCAGCAAATCAACATTAACGAGCTGCTGTTGCCAGTGCTTAGAACTACATTAAGCGTGGCAACTGTAAAATGATATGCAACCATATGGTTTAACATGCAGAAGTGCATGTACGTGTAGATAGATGTGTGTGTGTGTGTATCCACATTAAATTTATATCCCGTGCATGCATGTTTCTATATTTTTAGGATGTGTTCTACATATGCTGCATATAGTTTCCATAAAAAAAAAACACACTTTCCCCACCGTCATTGACAATCAGACATCCTGTCTATTGTCTACGACATGTTGTCTCTATATGTTTGTATTTGAGTTTATTCAAAATATCAATTTGACAATTGCGTGACAATTATAATTGTAAACAGAAATAATGTTTGCACATTTGTTTTTAAATCTCCATGGCATTTTTGCCATTTGTCATATGGATATTTTAATTCTAAGTGCATGAGTACAAGTATGTATATGTAATTTAGATTTTATTATTTAATACAAGTTTTTGCATTTGCCACATATACATACATCAATTGTCAACAATTAAAATTAAATGTTAGCAATAATATTTTTTCCGATACGTTTGTATTTGTGGCAAATATTAAAAAATATTATTTTTAACTAGTACAAATATTTTTCTCAAATATTAATAATTTTGAACGGAAAAGCAACTGATATTTACACTGGAACAGTGCTTTTACAGTTCATTGCTAGTACAAAAATAAAACTCCAACAAATTTACGAGTAGAAAAAAATCGCTGTAATAAATAGAAAATACAAACAAATTTCAATAATAATAGATGCCAATTTGCTGAAGCCAATTCGGTACAAATAGGAAAAAAAATGTTTAAAGAAATTTTGCTGCAAATGAAGGAAAATTTTTTCTATGATAAATTTCGAAAACTTCATTGCAGATGGCAGCAAATTTTTTAAAGAAAATTTTCTGTTGAACTAAACCGGAAGTATTCATAAATATTCTTTTGTAAATTATGTAAAATATTTCGCTATAATTTTTTCTAGAAAATTTTATGTAAAACGTAAAATTTGCAATAACTTAATTTGAGGAAACTAATGCTTAAAATTAAATCAATTTAACAATAAAACTTTAGCGGCAAACTGAAAGAAATTTTTGCAAATTGTAGAAATTTTTCATAGAAATTTATCCACAAATTTCAACAGATTTAGACATATTTTTTGGAGTTAAAGCAAATCTTCTGGGAAGATTTTTTTTTAAACTACGCATCTTAGGATTCCGGAATACTTTTTGTAGCTGATATCCTTCAGTTTGCACCAGAGATCTGTTTGCACTATGACTTTATTACAAATTTTCTTGATTTACAGCAAATATTTTTTTATTTTGGAAAATTGCCCAAATGACTTTGTGTTATAAAGTTGCCTTAAATTGCAATAAATTTTACACAAAAGGTTTGCTTTGATGTGCAGTAAATTTTCATAAGAAAAATGCTTTAGTTTGCATAAATACGAGTCTCTTTTGGTGGAATATTTGATACAGTCTGCTCGAACGTGTTGTAAAATTTGGGTCAATTAACATAGAAATCTTCATAAAATGATTTTTTTTTAGTTTGTAGCTAAAATTCTTTTAGACAATTTTCATTAATTTACAGTAAAAGTTTTACATAATCTTCCATTCAATAGTAAGCAGTATATTTTCTATAAAAAATCTGCTTTAATATTCAATGGAAAAGTTGCTACGACTTGCATAAACTTGCAGA
The DNA here is from genome assembly GCA_963681545.1 of Germaria angustata. Lineage (NCBI taxonomy): Eukaryota > Metazoa > Arthropoda > Insecta > Diptera > Tachinidae > Germaria > Germaria angustata. The sequence goes on from OY813000.1 coordinate 94,197,080, forward strand.
AAAAGTTTTTATAGAAATTGATCTTCATTTAGCAACAAAATGCATGTAGAAATTATTCAAATTAAAGCAAGATATTTTTCTTAATTTGCCTACACTTTTTCTATAAATTCAGTCTTGTCTTTATTAAATTTGCATTGGACTTGCAGAAAAATTTTTATACAAAATTTTCTTTAATTTGCGAAAAAAAATCTTAAAAAATTCCTACTGAAATTCCTACTGAAAAAAGTGTAATTTTATAGAAAGGTTTCTACTGAAAACTTGCTTGAATTTGCTTTAGAGGTTACAGGTTCAATATCTGCATAAGAATCGGGCTGTTTTTAAGACGATCCAAGTAGCTTCGTTGTATGTATATGTTCAAAAACACTGCGAAGTATTATAGCAATTATAGTTAAATTTCTTTTAAACAATTTGCAACAATTTTTATTTTAATTTTTGCACAAAATTGCTGAAAACTTATTTTAAGAGATTCTTTAAATTTTCTCTCAAATATTTGCAGAAATCATCGCAAAATCATTTTTTTTTAATTTTCGCCAAAATTTCATTAGTCAATTTGTCACAATTTCAGAAGACTTTAAAAAATCTTATTCACATTTTACAGAAAATTTAAGCCGATTTAAAGCGAAATTTTTTTTAAATAATTTTATTTGCCAAAAAATTTTTTATAGAAAATTTTTTAAATTTTGTAGGAATAAACTTTCTTAATTTAAAAGCAAATTTTATTTAAATTTGCCTAAACAGTTCATAGAAATTTGGACGCAACTGGCACAAAAGGCATTTCTATATAAATTTTTTTTTAATTTGCAATGAAATTTATTTATTTGCGTAAAATTTTTTTTTTAATTTAAATGAAAAAATACGATCAATTTTCAGAATTACACTGTAGTGTTTAGCAAAATTCTTTAATACAATTCTTTTTACATAAATATTCTATAAACAAATTTTCGTTAATTTTGCAACAATCCTTTAATAGAAACTTATTTATCGATTTTTATTAAATTTTTACAAAATATTTGTTCTAAATTACAACGAAATTTCCAAATTTAAAAATTTCTTTCAATTTGAAATTATTGGAATTTTTTTCCATCGAGTTTCCTGAATAAATTTCTTGGCGAAGTCAGGCTAAGTATTTATAAAAAGATTTTTAATACAAAATTTTCAGCAAATCAAGAAAAATTTTACGGGAACGTTTTTTAAACTTAAACAAAATTTTTTACAAAATATATCTGTTAATTAATGCTCAATTTTTTTTTTTTTAAATTTCATAAGAAATTATATCAAATTATCTGTAAAATTTTTGCAGAAAATAGTGGCAAATTTTTAATAGAAATTAGTCTGTAGTATGAGAAAAGATTTCTTTAACCCCGATTGCAAATTGTATTTTGCCATTTGTAAAAACGGCAAAAGCTTTTTTTGATATAAATTTTTTATTTATATTTTTTTTAATCACTGCGAAAACTCTCATTTCACATACAAGAATTTAAAATGAATTTCCAAAGAAACTTTCGTAAAAAATCCACTTTACCGACAACTTGTCGCAAACATTGTGCTGTTGAATATGTCTTTGTTAATAATTAATAAAAATATTTATGTCAACGCAATTATCGTTTTTGTTGTGTGAGTTGGTTTGATGAAAGAAAATTTTATTAAAACATTTGTCTCATAAATATTTCAAAATTAAATTCCTACATTATTTTTCATTAAATTCAGTATAATAATGGAAATAAATAACAAACAAAAAAAATGTCATTAATTAAATTGTCGCTTATTTATACAATATTGAAAGTATGTATGTGCAACATACTCGTATGAAGCTTTGTTTGTGCGGCATGTTGATATCGCTGCTACTCATGCAGCTACTCGTACTACTGCAGCTGCTGATGGTTACAACATTAGCTGCCATTGTAATTATTGTTGGCGTTGTCATTGTTGCATATCATAATTTTCCAGTCACGAGAGACTGAGTGCATTGTAGATTGAATGTCTTTCCATGAATTAATATGTTAGATTGTGCCAGTAACTCTAAACAACATTAGAAATTCCCCATTGGGAATTATTAACACTTATTGTTGAACTAAAAATTGAAATGATGGCAGTTTTGATATTAAATACTGCAGGTCAGTTGTAAGAGCAACATATTTAATGTTTGGAATTTAAAGCTTTAGTGTCACATTAATATCTAGATTTTTTTTATAATTTAATTAAGGGAGAGAAAAGTTTGGTTATATTCCAGATTTTTTTATGTGTCACTTCTCGAATATTTGTAGACTTAAAAAAATTTCAATTGCCTTAAAACCTGTTGCCTTAAGAACGTATTTCATTTTATTGAATATTACAAATTTTGTTATCAGAGATTTAAATAATTGTGATGGCTTTATGTTGCAACATTTCGCTTTATGACATTATTGACAACATATTATGTCATTAAATAATTATATTGAGTTTAAAATTTTAAAGTTTTTTTGCTCTTATAGAAACAATGAAGCTTTACGACTCCACTTCGAGGTCCGAAAATTGAGATTTCATCACATTTCGCCATTGTTAGGTACCAATTTTATGATTATGTCGTTAGACATCATGTGAATACGAACCGATTCTATATTCTAAATTTTTTGACAAAATCTATTTTTGAAATTATCGAACCCCACAGCTAATCAACTCCCTACTTACAAAATCGATTTAAATAAAATCGGTTAAATAATTGAAAATAATCATTAACCTGATTTGACGATTTTTAGTTGTTAAGCCAAACTAATAAATTTCAATCTAATAATACTATTTTCGAAAAATTCGATAATTATTTCTATCGATAATTATATCTATCAGTTGACTTTGACTGAATATCATTGTCGAAATGTTACCAGAAGGGCCTTCATTGTAATTCTTCTACTTGATGCCTGACATCCTGTGAAGGCCTTTGAAGACAGCCGTAAAGAAACAGATTTTGCATGGTCATAATGCGAGAACCTTTTCCGGTTATCGAGTTTCTTTCACAAAAAATAATATATTTTGTTCAGTTATAACGGGCGGCCAAAATACAAGTACAATTTAAAAATCCAATGTGCTGTGTAACATGGTGCGCCATCCTGCTGAAACCACAAAAAATTCGTAGTAATGGCTCTCTAGCGCTCGTCGTTATAAAAAATTGCGCTTCCAAAATGGGCCAGTAGGGCCACTACTCAAAACGATCAACACAAACTCCCTTTGCATTGGCTTCTCAGTAGAGACTTACGGGTTTTCCGATAGTTTTATAGTTATTACCAACGTTGTTTTAGCGTATGGCTTGATGCGCGGAGGTATGATACTGACTGATGGTCAGAAGATACTTGTATATAGACCACCCTTTACTATTACCTGCTTAACAGCAATCAATAGTTTCTGCTTACAATATATAATCTGTTACTAAACCAGCTAAATCTTTTTATGTTTGTCATCTGCTGCTTCTAAATGTATTTAAGGAAACATCCTGTTGCACGATCTTGTATATTGGATTCTTCATGCAGTACATTGGAGATTTTACCAACAACTTTTGACAATTATTTCGTATCAACAGTTCACTGCTAGAATAATATTATTTTTTGTAGGTCAGAATTTCAAAAGATTTCAACCACCTGTGCTCAACTTCTCTGGACGTACTTCTTGTCCTTTTTCCATATGTGGATCTCTGTGGGTTGTTGTGTGTTTTCAATTGTAGGACTTAGTCATGCTTTAGAGGTGGCTCCATTTTAAGCAATATGTGACAGGACTAGGAGAAAGTGTGCCTTATACCATATAAAGTGATATATAATTATCGTATATCTGTCCGACTGTTGAAGATTGATATGGACTAGAAATGGTCGTGTATTGACAAAAATGCACAAGGGCATGGTAGAACGTTGTAGGACGCCGACATTAAAATCAATTTCTGAAAATCTTGAAATAAAAATTGTTTAACAAATAATTTAACCGACTTAAGAAATAGACTCCAAACTAAAATATTTATATATGCGTCACCTACTGAAATGTTTAAAGCTTGTGCTAAGATTTTTGAAAGTTGCGAGTATAAATGAAATATCTCGTTAAATATATATCGTGGCAGTAGCTTTAAAGATCTCATTTAGTAATGCATTTATTAAATTTTTAATTATTTAGAACTTTTTAAAGGCTGTTTTTGAAGTCGGTCCCATCTTTTTTTAAAAAGTTTTTATTCGTATAAATTGCAAACGTTTAGTAGCTTTTATGTACCGAAATATGATTGTTGATATTTTTTATAGATTTTGCTTTACCATCATCCTTCAATGTTGAGGAAACCTATAAAGATTTTCAGAGCTGGCCCAAAATTTTTATCGGCCTTTTTTTAAGTCACGATCGCACTAATTGTTGCATATAAATATTGTTAGTTATATGGCTCTATTCTTTCTGCGGCTAAATTATGGGCAGTATTAGACCATTTTCGTCCCATGTTGTGACAGTCTCTTTTTCGTACCCCTTTTGAGAGCCGTTCTCTTTTATACATGCGGCCTTATTCGTTTTCAGAAAGTGTTATTTTTATTTCCCATTCCCACTGTCTCAAAGGTAATTTTTCCGTCATTCGTTCTTGTTAATTATTAAGGTTTTTTTTTATTATATTAAGGATTCAATTTGTATTCTCGTATCAGTGGTGGTATAACATTTTGTTCACCACTTACATCCTTAAAGCTTTTTGTGCTTAAAATGATGAAAACTGCAAATAATAATAATGAAAATATTCTCGAGATTCTTCGAAAAATATTTTTATAATTTTCATGTCGTCATTTTCTCTTAAATTAAATTTTCTTTCTTTTAATCTTTTTATCAAATAAAAGAAACCTAAATTTTTAAAGTTCTAGTTTTATATTTCCAACTAATGTAGCATCATACATAATTTTTCTTTATTTCAACTTCATAGACTGCAATTTCCCCAAGTATATTTTCACTTTTTCTGTGCTGAGTTGCTACAAAAACTGGAAACTTTTCACGCGGTTTTTGTTTTTCACAAGATTTATTTTATTTGGCACATGCATTGGTAAGGTCATCACCGCAACAGCCGTGTATACAGTCATATATATTTTTTCAGACAGAAAGAAAAGGAAAAATAATGGCAAAAACGTACTGCAACTTATATGTAGAGTATATAAAGGCAACAAGAAAGAAGTTAATAGATTAGGGTGGCATTTGTTTAAACAAACAAGAGTACTTCTCCCAAGAAGACAGACATACATATAATTTTATCCAAAATTTTAGTATATAAAAAGGGTTCCACCTTAATGCATAAACAGCATAAAGTGTTTAGGTAAAACTCATTAATAATGTGCAGTTTTACAATTCTTTTCCGTTTGTGCCAATTTTATTTTCTACAGCAGTTGAAAAAAAGAACTTCAGCAGTAAAGAGTATTTGGGGAATTGTCAACATTCATTGGTTACAAAAAAATATTTCTTGCCATTTGCTCGTAACTTTTCTGCATTCTTCTTTTATAAAAACAAGAAAAAAATTGCACAAGATATAAATATTGTCTAAGGAATTTTAACCAGACTGATGTAAAGGTGTATTTGATAAAAAATCACAGACGGTTAGTTTCAAAGAAATAATATGGGAAAAAATTATATTCGGCAAAAAAGCTCTCTTTAAATAGTTTTGAGTAAATTTGGAAATTATATTTTTTTAATTTTTAGAAAAAAATCAAAAAATGTTTGTTGTGGCTTTAGCTTTTCATATGCCGACATTTCATTGGTTGCTAAAACCAAATCGTCAGTGAAGTTTTTTTTTCTATGCATTTTGCAAAAGCTCTAATTGTTTCTAACGATTAGTTGGGGAGAATATCCCAAATAACAAATTTTAATTTTTAATTTTTAATTGCATAATTCTTTTCGACCCGGCTAGATTAAAAACTTTAATTAATTTATCTTGAGTTTGAGTCCCACATTTTTAAATTCATATTAATAGTTTTTTTTATATTTTTATTAAAGAAGACTTCTCGTTACTTCCTTTAAAAAATTCACCCTGACTTGAAAAAAACTCAGTACTTAAACTAAAGCCTGCTTAATAAAATTGCATTTAAATTAATTTGTTAAACTTCATTTCGTACAAGATCTCTATGACAATTTTTATTCCAAGTGTCTTATATATGTTCCCATCGATCCCCTAAGGAGCATAGTTCCTCCCAAGTGTCTTGGGAAACGTTTCGTAAAATTTGTTTTCAAAAAGTATTTTTTAAAAATATTTCAATATTTCTCTAAAAAATGCAAAATTGTTTTAAGAAAAATTTAAGAGTTTAAGCCAAAAGTAACACTAGAGGTGGCACATTGTGGAAACAGGGTCGTTTATAAACCAAATTTGGAGTGAGATGATTGAAAATCTTTAAAATTTTGTATTGAAATTTAACTATAAATTGAAACAATGTTTCTAGAGAATATTTACTGCAAATCGAATCAAATCTTCTATTAAAGTTATTCTATAAACTGTGTTTAGTTTCGTATAGAAATTTTCTTTGGCAAAAATTGCCTAGAATGTTTTGTGCAAAAGATTCCCAGAACATTTTGTCCAAAATTTTTTTTAACAGAAATTTCCTGCAGTTTTTATAGAAAATTAGGCGAATATTTTAAATGAAAAAGGTTTACGGGATTTTTTTTTTTAAGATTTGCATTATTTTTATAAAAAATATTGTTAAAAATTCGTACATGTTCTTAGCGAAATATTTAGAAAATTATTGCAGAAAGCATTAATACAACATTTTGTTTTCAGTAATATAACATCCCGAGTGTAAGAAATAAAATAAAAATTTATTTAAAGCCTACATTTATAACAAATTCACACAGTCCTATTTTTTTTATATTTTCCTTAAAGGTAACTCGAGCCAAAATAATAGTAAAATATAAATTTTATTGAACCCAACAAGTTGCCAAAACTAAAAAAAAAAAATTAAGAAAATTTGAACTGGAAAATAAATCTGGCAAAAACACCTTAAAGTTAAAGAACAGCAAATAAAACTTATAAGGCATACATACACATGTACTTATATGATTTTATTGTATGTAAATGTGGTTGCTATAGATTTTGTTATCTGCCCAAACTTGTTAAGCTTGTAAACTGACACTTGGCAAAACAATGAACTATAGTTTTCATACATTTCACACGTACATACAAGTAGATGAGCGGTCATATGAAGGCATGTTTTCTAAGGATCAGGATTGGCTCGAAGTTGCATGAAACTAGAAAAAGAATAAACAAATTTGTGGATGTCCTATAGGAATATAACACACTATTTTGAGTTTGAAATTAAGTTTGATAAATCTACGAGCTGAGAAATATATGTACATGTTTATATTTTATTTATAATCTATTGCGGAAAGGTCTTCATACACTTATACTCTATATACTTATGTATACTCTAAGAACTATATTCTTGTTTAAGGGGAAGAGAGTTTATGTAAAAACAACAAGTTGTTTATGAAAAACACATGATAATGATGGGTTGGTTATTCTGTGCTGGGATTTTTATCACAAGAAATATTTAGACTTATTTATTTAAATATATATTTTTTTTTAATCTGACAAATCCTTATACTTTATGTTGCTTTTGTGCCATTCAAACATATAAAACGGAAGATCCCTTACTGTTAAAAGCCAAAGTATATTGTAGCACAACTTTAGGTGCTTCCGGCTGTTTATCAGATATTTACATAATAAAAAAGAAAAACAAATACTAACAAAAACCAAAAAACAACAGAAATATTTCCTGCAAAAATACTTACGACGGAAGGATATTAACATTATTTCTTTATGTACTTTTTTATAAGGGCAAAAAAACGGGGAAAAGCATTATAAAACATGCATTAAAACACTCATTGTTGCAGACACTTTCAGAGTCTTAGAAAAACTGTTTCGATGTTATTTATCATCAATATAAGGAAACAAAGCAAAAAAAAAAAACACGGTGGTTGGCAGTTGACCAACTTTAGTGCTTTAAAGTGCTTTGTATTTTATTTCTAATCAATTTAAATGAAATAATAAAGTAATTCATTTGTTTTATAACCAGGTTCTTTTATATAATAAAATAAAACATGATTTGTATTAATTCACATGTTATTAAGTCCTTTAATTCATACAGGTATCCATTCCTGCAAGGATTTTACATAATAAAAATCATTATTAAAATCATTTCAACCGAATTCGCTTGAAAATAAAGTTATTAAGTTATTAATTTATGGAATCTAGTAAATGTTGCACTGAAATTTTTCTAAAAATTTTCGCACAGTAATTTCTTGCAAAATTTTTTAACTACTATGAACTAGAATTGGTTTAGAAAGTTTTGTAAGTTTTCACAATGTTTTATTCAGAGAACTCGCTATAAATTTAACGAAAAAATTTTTTGATAATTTTTTTAAATTTCTCTAAATGCTAAATTTCGAATAAATTTTTTTTTAATTTTTGATAAGTATTTTAACGGACTGAGCAAAACTCCGTGGGATATTTATTAAGTTTTTACAAAGAAATTTTTTTAAACAGTGTAAAAATTTCACATAAAATTTATTATAAAATATTACTTTTATTAAAATTATTATAATTATTATTAAAAATAATATGCCACAAAATTATCTAGACTTTTTTTTAAATTTTGCACAAAATTTTGTAGAGGGTTAATGATTTTTGGTAAAATTTTTTTGAGAAATTTTGGAAAACGGTTTCTTCCCGAATTTTTGATAAAGGAAACAAAATTTTATCTATATATATAAAATAGGATGTGTGCATGTATGTATGTAACGTAATGGCTCCAAAACGGCTGGGCCCATTTAGACGAAATTTTCAGGGAACCTTCAGAATACTCGGCCGGGTGACACTGTGAAGTCTGATTTTTTATTTTCGGTCTGTGGGCGGAAGAGCGTGGCAAAATCCAATTTTCATATTGCACCACCAATGACATATACATACATATATTTATTTTTTGTGCTTTTTTTATTTTATTTAACTTTTTTTTTGGAAAGCCGTTGTATCAAACTCTTAAATCGGTTATGTAGTTCCGAAGATATTTACGAAGAATCTATGTTAACAATGATTCAATATCAAAATTTTAAAACTTTCGAAATGTTGCATTAAAAAATCCGAGTTTTCGGTTTATTTACAAAATATTTACATCATTCGATAACACAAGATATTCCGCGCTTACTAAGGTGCAACGTTGTACAATAAGTTAAAGATCTATACATATAAAACAGGATATATATGCATATGTAACGTATGGACTCCAAAACTTTATGATATGTATTCCATGGATTTTTATTTAAAGGCTCGTTAAACGCTCAATTTAAATCGTACGGTAATAGAACTTTTGAGCTGTTTGCTTAGGGAGCAACGCGGATGGGGTCAGCTATATGTACATACATAAAAATTACGTGTATGTTCGTGATCGCTAAACTCAAAAACTACTGGACCGATTTTGACCAAATTTTATATGCATGCTCTATGGGCCGTGAGGAGTGTTTCTGTGTAGTTTGAAGTTTGTCCGACAGATGACCCAATATTTTGTTTTTTGTGTTTTGCCCAATAGAGATTAGCGCGATAAGCCTATGTTGCGTTTTGCTGAAGGCGTTGGGTCCTTAATCTGCGTGTAGTGGGGTTAATTAGCCCGGTACCGGTATTTGAACAATAATTGCTATGTCAATTTACTGCAAATTTGAAGGCAAAGCAACGTTTGTCCGGGTCAGCTAGTATTTTTATAAACATTAATAAAAAAAAATAATAAAAAATTATTTGTTTGTTGTTGGCTTATCTGACCATTTGCCTACATTTTTTTCATGTTCATTCATGTTAGAAAAACCATCATCTTATACAGAAATCAACAAATAGTACATTGGAATTACAAAGAAGACACTCATTTTTTTTTAGTTTTAATGAATTTCACAAATATTGTTGTTATAAATTTTGTTTTCATTTTGCCCTATAAATAAATTTATTGTCACCCGAAGAGTGATTATTTGTATAATAATAATCGATATTATATTTATTTAAAAATGTACACCATGCCAGTCATTTTCGTAGGTTTATTTAAAATAAAATTGCTTTTCAGTTCTTGCTATTTCAAATTTTTGAAAAATTGTTTATTTCCGTTTTCCTATTTTTCCTGAACAAGAAACCATAAAACAAAAATTCCTTTATACATCTTGTTTGTTGTAAGCATTTGTCATTGTTTTGTGTATTAGAACTGTAATACAACGAACGCATTAAAAAATATTAAAGCATACTATTCCTGTTGTTGTACATACGAGGGGTGCTTTTTTCTTTTAATATCCTTTTGTATTTAATATTGACATTTATTATTTTAGGATACATATTTTCCCCAACTTATCGTTTAAATAATTAGAGTTCTTACAAACAAATTTATTGTTTGTTGTTACTTTATGTATTTAATTCTTTTGCATAAATATTCGAGTTTGAATATTTTCAAACTGCTTATAGTTCACTGACGAATTATTTTAGCTGCCAATGAAATGTTAGAATATCAACAACTAAAGCCACAACAAGTAATACATTCATTCGTATATTTCTACTCATAATCGAACAACTTGCTACAACCCATCCACCCATCAAATTCCTAAATGCATTAATGCGTTTTTGATCGACGAAATTCGCTGTCATCTTAATTTATGTGTGATGTGAAGGAATAGGAAAGAAAAAAGTAGCTGACTTTCAATTCAATGCTGTTTGACCTCAAATTATACCTCGTTTGAGTCGTTGATAAGTTGTTGCACGTTTCTAACGTCTCTTGAAAGAATAACCGAAATTTTTTAAATTCTTTGGCATTAAAGAAAGTCTCTCACATTTGTTTTACCATAGTATGTAATTTTAACATCTTCGGAAGTCTCTATATTAAATTTTAATGCCGTCTGGTCTCGATAGTCCTGTCAGTGACTCCAAGTTTTTTTTAGTGATACATCTTGAAAAAATCGATACTACAATTAGAGGATATTTTATTCTCGGTTGACTAAAGTTGCGTTACGTAAGACAGTAACTGATGAGCTCCAATTTCTGGTTGTGGAGCATTTCTTGGTGAGGTTATCCTAGTCGGTTTGTTGCAAGTCCAAGTGGTTCGAAGAAGAAACTTAATAATATAGCTTACAAATTACCATGGTAGAGGCTAATGGTCGGTCACCTATTGATGCCTCTAGATGCTGTTACTTAACCTAGAATTCAGAAGGCAAATGTAGCTCGAAAAGAGGCTGATACGCGATTCAATTAGCCGTGTTTAAGGGTTGACATTTATGTTGAAAAAAAAAACACAAGTTAACGTCGCTAGATTTGTTGATTAATGCGGTGGCCATATGAGGTAACCAACTGGGTCTTGGCAAGTCATAATGTTAACTGAGATAATGTCCACTGACATTATCACTATGACACCCTAAAAACTGTAATAATGTAAAATGGTTTCAAGGTAATTATAAAGCGTGATAACGTCCAGGTGTTCATATAAATTAAGGAAACGAATTGCCTGTTGGGATTATGTAAACCGCGCCTTAAACTTTTTTTTTAATTTCTGTCAGACTATTTGCTTAGTGTAAATACGAGTAGTAACTCTCGTAGTAATTTTTCCAATTTTCTGAATTGTATGTTTCCATGTTGTTATTTTATTGCTTAATATCACTATGAGTTTGTAAGTCTGAATGGAATGAATTGGATACACGCGTAAATATTTGTATATCTACTAAATACATGTGTAAAGTTATATGAAGGAGATATACAAGTGTGCTCGGTAATTTTGTAAAATTGTAAGTACAAATAGAGAACCTTTTTTTACATACACGTAACGTTAGTGGAAAATTTATGCGTCCATATCAGTTTAAAGTCATTTTAACGTATTTTACAATTCACCAGCATACATTTTTATATTTCTGGCAATAAAGTTTACAACATCCTCGTTTCATAGAGATAAAACTTAAAAAAAAATCCTACAAATATTACACTTGTATGATTTAAAACGTTTTATTTTTATCCTACTTTGATGGCAATACATTTATTTATTACATTAGATTCGTCAAGTATTTGCATTTTATATCCACTTAGATACAGAATGTTATATATACCAAAAAAAAGAAGTGAAAAACGTATTTGTCTGGCTTCGAAATGTTTGTTGGTGAAGGGAGAAAATAAGGAAAATATTTTATATGTCAAATTTATTACTTGGGATGTTATTCAATTTAATCGTTTAAGCAGTAAGAGAATTCTCATATTGTATTTGATTTTCTTGGCATAAAGACATGAGGTTGAATGTTTTTAAACTGCTGAAAGTCGTTATATGAATAGATAAAGCCACAATAAATGTTTGAACATATTTTAGTATACAACGGTTTTGAATAAAATTCAATACAAAATCGATGACAACTGTAGTGTCCTCCGATATATAATTTTCATATCGGGTTTTCTTACTCGATTTCATTTTCCATTTCGCAACACATAAAAAACAAAAGGTAAAAAGGTGTGCTTGACAATTTCAAACTTTTTTTTACAACTTTTAAATGGAAAGGGTGAATGCTTTGTTTGGTATTTTTGTATATTTGACAACAGAACTTAAAGCCTTTGATATTAGCGAGATGCCAATCATTTTTCCGAGAGTACGAGTATGCCGACGTAATCAAACTGCCATTTTTTTAATTTGTGCAAGTTAAACATGACCATAAAAAAGTTTGAAACCTTTCCGTCCTTTGTCTTACCGTTTATTTCTAGAACGAGGTCGAAAGGATTATTACTTGGTAAAATATTCAAGTCAAGAGATTTAGCAGGGCTATCGAGGCCGCGAATAATACTAATTAATGAATAGTTTCAGCGAAGTTGATGAACCAAAGTTATTAAAAAATCATCGTGACCAGAAGAATACAAAAACTCATTATCATTTTCAACATAAAAATATTTGACATTAGGTAAGAATAGTTTATGACTATTGTGGGGAAGTTCCCCTTGAGTAATTCTGAATAATAATTTGGAAATTGCAGGAATTTGTAGGCCATAATAAATTTTAAATAACAGAAAATCAAGCAAATATGAAAATATGGTAATTTCCTGCTGCAAGTTTGTATGCTGGGCGGATACATCCGTTTATCATAATCGGTTCTAATGATTTTTCTACTGGCTTAATATGCAATACAAAAATCGGTATATTAGTTCGTAGAAGCGAAATATAAACTAAAAATAAAATCTTTATGATTTTAATCACACACGTGCATACAAATATATTTTCAAGAACGCTTTTTTATCCACTTTAATTTTACATGCATGTAATTTATAAAACTTTAAGGAAAAATGGCGAGTAGCCCATTTTGAAAAAAAAGAACTTTTAAATCCTCAATCAATATCAATCACTCTTGAGCCCACAGACAAGAGTAGTGGAATCAGTCATTCTCTCCAATTAAATATTTATATCGGTTTGTAAAATTTATTTTGATCTTGAAAATATTTTCAAAAATTGGATTTTTAAAATATTTTTACAAAAATATTTCAATTAAAATATTATTTAAGCTCAAGATCTCATGTAATGTGTAAAGAAACACAATATCCTGAAGATGAAAATCAATGATAATCAATCAAACCAACAAATCGGACCTTGATCTTAAATAATATTTAAATTAAGATTGTTATAAAAAAGTCACAAATATACATGTTTAAAAAATTTATTAAAAAAATAAAAAAACTGCTGAAATTTTCAAAATATATTTATATATTTAATTTTTTCACATGCGGAAATAATTTTTTCCCTTTTCGTCCCTTTGGCATCGTTTCTTTATTTTTTTTTTTTCTCTAGTAAAATGTTGTATTCTTTATTTTATATAAATTCCAATTTTCTAGTATAAACGTTAAATATTTACAAATACTTGCTGACAGCACTCAGTCTATGTATTTTTGCTTTTTTCCAATTTCAGTTAAATTTTTTTTTTTTGCCTGACATACAAGTCATTTCGAAGAATGATGGCTTTTTGTAGAGTTCGATAATATGAAAATCTAAAATTCTAACTCATAGATAAATAAACATTTTTATTTTTGTCCTTGTGTTATCTCAAACATAGTTATTTAAAAAAAATGTGTAAAAAATTTAAAGTTTAGATTTATAAAACGTTGGATAAATTTCTCTGAAATGTTATTTTACTTCTAGGGTAGATTTATTTCTGATTCGTCAAGGAGAAAAAAATATTTTCGCTGTATTCTAAATAAATCCCGCAACGGCCCGGAACATAAATGTGCTGAAAATTAAAAAATAAAATGTATGTAATTACAACGTATAATTCACTTCAACTTAATCCTTTAGTTAAAAAATTCCATCTGAAATCTCTCAAACTTAATGGTTGGTAAGCTTAGAGGATTGAGGAGAACAAGTTCTTCTCTGCATGTGCATTTATCTTACTTTCATCGTGGTAGTAGCTGGAATCATTATCCATTCTCGACTGTCGGCTGCCATAAGGCAAAGCTGCTCCATATCCTTTTTGTGCTTTACCTTGCGGCATTGGCCTTTTGCTGATAACACATTGAAACTGATATGTCACTACCCAATCGCTGAAATAATGCGGCAACTAGCAAGTATACTTCTCTGGATGGTTTAGGTTGCAGACAGCTCAAAATGGAAGGAATTGAGTTATCCCAATCACTATTGTAGGTTTCCAAATCACAGCCAACTAAAGACCGTTCAGGTGCCACAGCAACTGATAGACCCCACGGCTTTACCTACATAGAGTAATTGCTGTTAAGCTAAGGATTCTTCGAGGTGTGCGTGATAAACCTTATGGGTAAAAAACGAGGAATTTACTTTAGTCCTAGTGGCTGGCTTTTAATCTCTCTTGCTGTTAGCAGTTAAGACGTCCAAGAGCTATTGCCAAACAACAGAACCCACTTCTGAGTTTGTCTGGTAGTAGGCCGACTGCTCATGCTTTAGCAGAGGTTACACAGCTCCACCTATTTTGCAAGGGACTGGTAATTGGACTGTAGCACGCATGCGCAAAAATTTTCTCCTGTGCATTGCAGTTTCGCAGTATTAATGGCGGGTATCAACGTTACCGAGGTATCTCTACAGTTAATAAAAATAGGATATTAGTTATAGATATAGATATTTTATAGTCCTATTTAATCAATCAATTAGTGATGTTAATTTTCCAGTGAAATTTTTTTGGAATGTACAAACTATGTGAATTTTGTTATTATTGAAGATTTTTTTTATTAGTCAAATATTGTAGATCTTTGGTCACATGCTGCTGATATAATAAGACAGTGTTCAGCTCGTATAGAACCAATTTTGATATTTACTTTTTAAAACCTGGGCAACAAGAGAGATATGACAACTGGCTATAATTATCATGGCATAAATACCTAAAATAGGAAGAAGGGGGAGGATATCGAACTCAAGAGTATAGAAGGGCTCCTTGTAGAAGGGATCGTGATTGATTAGAGGAAATTCAAAAGAGAAAGCAGATGCTTTTCATAAATAGGATTTTATTTTGTATTCCTTACTGCTCCCTTAAGTGGTTAAGGCTACTGGAATGTTTTGTTAGAGGAGACAAAGTCATATAAAATGGATTATTGTGTTGAGTCTTTAATTAATTACTTTTATTGGGAATAAGAAGCGAGCATATTCTTAATGTTAATTATTTCGCTTGAACAGAAATTGGAAAAAAGGTCAAAACGAAAATACAACAAATTGCCCATAAAAAATCTAGGAAAAAGTCAGACATTTCACATAAAATCATTGGATTTTACGTGAAATGGTTACCTTTACCAGTTAGAATTAAAATTTGAATTAAAGGCAATGTCTTACAATTGGAAAGGTTTAGGAATTTCGTAATTAATAATGCAACTAATCTTCCAGAAACTGATTTATTTGCCAATTTCGTTTCCCAACTGACTCAGGAGCAATTGGATATAACAGTAGGAACCCTAAATTTCTTACCGGCCCGTTTTCATTACTTTTAATCTATTAATTGAAAACAAAACAGATCTGTCCTTTTTTTACTAACAAAACACATGCTATTGGTATACCACATGATGTCGTTTTAGAGGCTTTTAAGGCAAAATGATTTCTTTTGTTGCAAAATCCACTGTTTTACATGCTTTTAGGTAAGAAACTATCAATATCCTTTCACGAGTGTCATTTTTACTTCCCCCAGAACTTATATACTTTTTATGCAAAAAAAAAATCATCCTATATATCAGGAAATTCCTTCAAAAATTTTATCTGTAAACAGTTCTGTAGTCAATAAAAAACATTTTGTTTTGTCACACACATTCATTCAAGAAAAATATTCCATTCGTTCATTTGGCAAAGAAGCCTTATATTTATTTATTTTTTATTTTCATTCCTTTAGATTGTTTATACAAAATCCTATAAATTCTGTGCCTTGGCATCGTACAGATTTTTATATTTAACAGAAATTTCACGTGTTTTGTTCTTTTTTGCCTCATTTTGATCTTTGAATTCAAGCGAAATAGAACATTAACAAAAAAAAGCATTTTCCATATCTTGCTTGATGGAGTATAAGGAAAAAAAATTACAAGAAAAGTTGGAAATGTGGAGAAAAAAATAAACAAGAAATTATTGTTAAAATGAAAGAGATGTGACATGTGTTAAATGTTTGTTGAGAATGAGTATTAACATTGTTTAACAACATGGAGAAAACAAAAAATATTCATTATACGACTATACTACAAAAATGTTAAAGCACTTTATTTTATAAACTCAAAATTCAAGTGAGGTGTTGTGTTAAATTGCCACTTTAGGCGTTACGCAGGATTTGGTAGAAGTACTAACATGACGCCCACGTAAGACCTTCTATCGATTAAAAGTTTTTTTTTTTTTTGTTCTTAACACGTGCCTTATACTCTTATACACATTCACTAGTGATGTATCGAATATTCGTGCTTTCGAATTCATCACATTTGGACTCGTATTCATATTCACCAAATTTAGGCGAATATTTATTGAATATATTCGATTCAAAACCAAATCATAAAATATCAAGTAAATGACACAAAAATATTTTATTGATTTTAAATATAAAAAATTTATTTTGAACTATAAATAGTTATCATCAGGTAATAAAAAAATTGCACAAATCGCAGTGCACGAGTTGGGATGTCCTTTGAATCTACGCAATATGGGAGCTTGTTTAAAATCAAATTACTACAAATGATGTCGATTATGAATGACAAGATAATAATGTTTTATATATCGGTGTTGTAATTTTTTTCCAATTTATTGGTATTATACACCTATTTTCCCGTAATAATTATACAGAAACTTTAGATTATTCTTATTTTGTGTCATCTTTTAAAGTAATCGAATGACTTAAATGACTGTGGATGTTGAAATATTGAAAAATAAAAAATAAATATATTGTTTTTAGACCTCAAACTCGATAAATTAACACAATTAATTAAGAAAGGTCAAATAATATCATCAATTTAGTAATCGAATGACATTCATTCAAACTTTGTGATAATTTTTACAAATTATAATGCACGCAACAAAAGTATTGATGGATGAAGATATATCTTTTTGATTTCCCCGACATATACATAAATCGAGTCATAGACAAATGTCTGTAAATTTCAAACTTAATATTCGTATTCGTCTGCGTGAATATAAAAAAGTAACATTCTCTACATCACTAATATTTATGTAGACATAAGTATATAAATTTATATTGTCCACTTGTGTCAGTAGCTACACAGAATGGAACAAAATTAATTATTAATTTTTCAAGTAACAACTTCTCTTTGGTTGGATTACTAAATCAGCAAAATATAAATCTCAAGGTCAACAGTTTGTTACACCAAAAATTGTCCCTTCTCATAAAATTAAATATGCGAAAGGAACTATTTAAAAGGTTTCAATAACACACACACATATATATATATATATATATATATATATATATACGCATGCACACATACATAAAACCGAAAATTTTAATTTCCCTTAAGACCAAGTATGGGCATAATTTGTTGTGTTCTATAGGGCACATAAATGTGTATGTGTTCGTAAAGATTTGTTTTACTATTAAACTGCAGGGAGCTTTTAATAAACCACAAAATTTTACAATTGTTGTCAGCTTTGTCGAAAAAAAGAAGTAACAAAAAAATTTTAATATTTTTGCGATCTGTTTAAACTTTATGGTTTATTGTGGGTCGTTTATTACAGCCTTATGTTCTTAGAATATTCTTCTGATAGAAGAAATTCATTAAAGCTTATGTTGCATAAAAAGAAGTCACAACACATAGAAACTTGTATTCTGTTTTTTATGGTTAATAGGGCATGGCTTATTAGCTGTATTCAGGCATAGACGGTAAAAGTAGAATCTGCTTAAATAAGTGAAACTGTTATATTTTTATGTATCAGGTCTGGAAGGAAGTTTCTTTAAATGAAGCAGTTTTTTGTTCTACAATTTATTGTTGAAGCCTTGTACGGAGTTTTCCTGAATTTCATATTTGAAATTTGGCATTTATTTCTACACAGAAAAATAGTCTTGTCTGCAGAAATTTATTTTTATATACAAAAAATTTATTAATTTTTAGATCAGAAAATAAATTCAATTAAATGAGAATATAAATTTCAAGGCACAATAAACTAAAAATATCAAAAATTTTAATTTTCTAATCTATTATTTGTCTGATAGGAAAAAGTCCCCACTAATAATTTTGATATTTCTTTAATAAATAAATAAATAAATTTCTATAAATTTTCATTTTTAACTTCAAACAGAAAAATGCTTTAGAAATTCAAACAATCTGAATTTCCTTACTTGCAGTTTTTATCGAATAGTCGTAAATTAGAAATTTTTTTCTAATATACACATATAGCGTTAGAAATCAAAAACTATTGGAACTCAAAATTTATTAAAATAATTTTTTTTCATTAACAAATATTTATACAGAACACATCCCAAAATATGGCAAACATTTATTTTATAGCAAAAATAAAATAAATAGCGTAACTTTCTTTTAAGGGGGTTGTCGTTACTGCGTTACCCCACTTGAGAAATTGCTACCAAATCTATAAAGAAATGTTCATTTGATTCTTCTGAACTTTTGGGATTTTTGAAATTCTGGCCGTTTTTATTTTAGTGTGCGATATGTATGAGAATCTGCATCTGTCAGTCCGTTTCTGAAAGATCTCTATCCCTCTAGCAATAATTGGTACATATATTAGGTTAGTTTGGCAGGCGGCTGATAAGAAAAAAGTTAGACTACAGGTCATTTCGGTCCAAAAACTATAATGCCTTTGTTAAGGACATGGCAGAGTAGAAAAGAAAAAAAATTAAATGGTAGAAGGAAAGGTGAAAGTGTTGCAGCCGTGTCTTGAACTACTAACTATTCGGTCGATATCTAATGCAACTTATTCTCGAGGGCAGGGCGGGGGCGTTAAATGAGTTCCAGCATCTGGCCAGCCGCAAATTGTACGACCACGTACTTGAAATTTTCGTATGGTTTGAACTAAAATTGCCGCTCCAAAAATAACAAATAAAATTAAGTTCAGAATGTCTGTTTATTTATTGGTCCGTGTATTCGTTTGTCAGTATTTTGTCTTCAATAGGCAAACATTTGCTTTTTTCTCAGGGTGCGTACTGCTTTAGCCGCTTTTACATAAAGAAAATATACTAATAAAATTCAAATATAATGTATTTGCTCCTGTAATAAGCAATTGGAATTTTCACGGAAAGTTAGAAACGGTTGTACAGGTTATAAGTTATGATTATAAACTTCGTAGGCTAGTGGTTAGTATGCTAGACCAATACTCCAACGCTCGCAGTTTCGATTACTGACGAAGACTCGGGGTGTTTTTGCAGACAAGAGAAATAGTTTCGCAGTTTCTGGTTGTTAACTTGGATCCAGTTTGGTCCCTTTCTATTTCCTGAGTGTTAATATATTGAGGGGTTAAGCCAACTCGATTCCTTTATTCCCTTGATACTGCAGTCCAATTCGGCCATTATTGAGCTGTTCATATGAGTTATTTCCTTGTTTTATAAAGCTGGGCCGTTACAGAAGAGTCCTTTCTTGTTTCTACCTCTTCCGTATTCAGACATTTTCACACAGAATTCATTTACGGAGATTTTTAACCTTCTGTGTATCTAGGGGTAGCAGTGTCCCATGTACTCTTATACTGCCGGCAGTTTTCGCAACTCTTCCCCGGGGAAACTTTAGTAAGACTAACGATCTCGTGCATTTATAATTAGTCCAGATAGATCTTGTAACCTCATAAATCATCTCTGAGGGCCACCTATCCTGATCTGTAGAAAATATTAAAAGATTTAGGCCTTATCAATGGAACACTCTCTCTCTCCCTCTCATTAGCTATAAATTACTGGAAAATATTCCCAGTGTCATTACTGAAAAATATTCGACTGCCTTCGTTGACTAGTATTTAGCTAGTGTACTAGACTGGTAGTCCGAAGGTCGCAGGTTCGGCTCCTGCCGCAGACTCCGGGTGTCTCTCACATAAGCCAAGTAGCTTCGCAGTTTGTTTGTTAATTAATTAAAAAAAATATGTTGCGGTGGTAGGAAATGGCTTTTGACAATAGTTTAGCTAATGTTAATAATTCTTTCTTTTAATTGCTTAAATTTTATTTATTTTATTATTTTAAATTTTGTGGTGCTGATAGTCACCACTTTGAAATTTTTTTTATGGATTTCCTTTTATATATTTTGTTGTTTGTTTGATTTTTACAGATTCTGAAATCTTTAAGTGACACGCGAAGTTGTTAATAACTTATTAATTTCCCTTCTTCTTAATACAATTTTTAATTAAATTTTTTTCTTTCATATAGAAAATTAAAACAATTATAATTACAAAAGAGGGGAAGCGGTCTTGTATAAATTCTAAACTACTATTAATTTTTTTTTAATTTTCCATTTTTCCCATTTGCCAGTTTAAAGTTTCATAAATCCTTAAAAAGGAAAACAACTTTCCAAAGAAACTGTCAACTAAAAAACGTAAAACGTAAAAGTTAATTCAAGGTCATGAAAAATTTATATTTCACGCATGTTTTTGGTATTAAGAATATAAAAATAAGAAAAATAGAAAAAGTGTCAAAGAAATATAAGAAGTTAACTTCAAATGCACTAGTCTTCTAGAACAATTTTTATTGGGAAAGAAATAAAAAAATTAAGAAAAAAATAAAATTTAAGTGAAGTAGAACTATTGTATTGCGATTTGACAGAAAGGGTTTATTATATTAAACACTGAGACCAACAAGGATATTCAAGTCAATTATGAATAAGGATTACTCCTCCCCTTATGAATTCAAATTCCCAAAGGATTTTCCATGTTGTTTATGGAGAAAACTCTTATAGTAGATAAAAGTAGATATTCTGGATGCTAGAATTTCCAACTATTTGGAAGGGTGCAAATGCATGAATGTAAGATTTACATTAAGAAGATAATAAATAAAAAATTGTTTAAATGATTTCCAAATTAAAAATTCATTTTGCGTATTCAGTTTGCGTTAGTCAGTTTGGCAAATTTTTACTTAGATGAAAATTTATTTTATATACTTACGGTGGAAAAGAAGGTTTCAGTTCTTAATCCCCCTTATTATGATTGTCGACGTCGACTTCACACCAAGTCGACATCAATATATTGGCAATTGTGGGATTGTTCTCGAGAACTATTAAATATTATTGATAGGATATTACTACTACTATGGCTTATAAAATTACAATTGGCCATCAATATTAGTTAATTATTGCCTACAACGAGTGCAGAACTGCTGTCTTTTTTTACTGTCGACTTGATGTGACGTCGACATTGACAATCATAATAAGGGGAATATCTTCTATATATATCAACTCTTCTAGTGTGTTTGTGATGGAATAAAGAAAACTCTAAGTTAGTTTCAAAAAAAGAAACAACTGATTCTGATTTTTCCGCTTCTTTATTCATCCTCTTAATGTGAATAAAAGGCGAACGAAAATTTCCAGTGAATTATCCCCCTGAAGAAAAAATTATAAAAAAATTCAATAGAATAGTATATTAAAACAACAACAATAAAAATTCCGATCAAACAGTCTTCACGTGAAATTCTATTAACGATGGAATGGAAGGTTGTTTTTTTCTCACGGAAACAAATTATTGGGAGGAAAAATTCGCAGGGTGATTTGACTGATTATGAACGGACGAGGGAGAGTTTTTCACTGCAACTTTTTTTTCCTGAATAATTTTTTTACTTCTTAGAAGAGCTTTGACTGATTCGAAAATAAATGGCTTATTCCAACTATTAATTGTTTAGGTGGATGTTAAGGCTATTCGGGTTATTTGTAAAATAAGAGTAAAAATAACAACAAATATCCAATACAAATACTTTAAATTCTAGGAATGGGCAACCGAACATTAGGTTAGGTTAGGTTAGGTTGATTGAAGGGGTGTGATAGCCCATGTCATACGACATACACTTAAGCCAGTGAAAGCTTGTTGTGCACTCCCTTTAATTATCAGACACAATCTGCCAGAGTTCTGCGGAAGGATTCGAACCTGGGACCTTCGCACTACGAGTCTAGTACACTACTTACTAGTCTACGAAGGTCAGTCCCGAACATTAATGATAATAATAACACAGGCGAACTAAACGGAACTTTTTTAAACTTCCGAATATAAAATAATTGATTCCGATTTTCTTTCATCTGCTGATTTCGAAAACATTGACCTCCATAAATTTTAGAGATAAGGCTAAAATTCTTCAGTACATAAATGAAGCATTTTTTATTCTCTTGTGGAACTGTGGAAGTATCAATACCACATTTCACAAAAACTCCTTACAGGTACTGTAATGTGGCTTGCAGGATATCTTACTTGTATTGCAAGAAGTTTGAAAATGCTGTTATTTTATCTTAATTTTTTCTAACTTTTAAAGGTGTTCAGAAACTGGATAATTAAACATTTGTCGCAAAAAATTTGCAATCCCTTGAAAAGGTTCTATAATTTTAGATATTTATTACTTATATTTTTAAAATATTTATACATGTCAAAAAAAAAATAACAATAATTTTGTTAAAATATTACTCAAGCTTGAGGTCTTTTGTGGTTAAGCAATTTTTTTTTAAATTATCGATATTTCGGTACTCATTGAGTATCATCTTCAGGACAAAATGAGTATCGAAATGTGGATAACTTAAATAAAATTGTTAAACCACAAAATAAGACCTCAAGCTTGAGTAATATTTTATCCAACTTTTCTTTACAAAGTTTCCTGTAAATCTTTTCCTCCGATGTGATATATTTTGATCTTCTCTATGAAATGACAGTAATCATCCATCATCTCTTCTATATCCTTATGAAAGCGTTAGTCTCATTTTTCACTTA
This sequence comes from Germaria angustata, assembly GCA_963681545.1. NCBI lineage: Eukaryota > Metazoa > Arthropoda > Insecta > Diptera > Tachinidae > Germaria > Germaria angustata. Next base: position 94,220,395 of record OY813000.1, read on the forward strand.
CATCACCTTAGTTTTCTGTAAAACAAGTGAAGATGATTGTTAAAGAAGTGGACTTTAATAGTATCAACACTTGTCACGATTAACGATTTGAAGATCAAAAATATGCATCATATACTTTTTCTTAATATCCGTACATAATGTCCCTTTGACGCTTTTTAATAAAAAAAAAAACTCACCACACATATAACAAAAAGTACTAGAAGAACTATTCGTCATATTAAAGTGTCTATAAAAAGCACATTGTTACACTCAGGGTGTCATCTCAAGTCCATTCGAGCTGCCAAATTGCTACTTTTATTAAGATCAAAGCAAGTAGGTTTCATCGTTTTATTAATAGGTGAAACAAAGCTATGGGCGGTATAAATGTAGTCATTTAGTGTAACATACATACCGTTTGTTTAGACCGAAACTTAGCCCGGCTCCCAACTGTGGGCCTAGATCTCTTATTCACAGAGCTACATAAATGACATAAAGTTTTTAATTTTAAAAATTTTACTAAACATACATTCAACATCTGTCACATGATTTTTTTTCCTTCCTAATCTTTTACCAATAATTTTTTCAAGTGTACTATACATACAGATGTAATGGTCCTTGTAAAATGGATTGACTTTTGGTATGAGTTACATTACTTAGTTGGTGTTGTACTTAAGGAAGCAATTTCAGTGTTTTAGACTTAAATTTATGTTCTCTATTTGTTTTTTTTTTGCTCGTTTTTATTTTCCTGAACACGAAACCCAACCAAGTAACAGCGTCAGGGTTTCATGGTTGCAAATCCCATAAACACAAACATGGTGGTTTTTTGTGTTATAGACAGTAAAAACCCCAAAGTTTTTTCTATCCTTCCATAATGGTTGCGTTCGTAACCCTTGGCGCCAAGCTGAACACAATAAATAAGTTAAGTTCGCAAATAAAGTATTAATTTCTTTATTTGTTACTTTAGCACAATTACAGTACAATCGTATTATTTAATAAATAAACGACATTTCTTTTGTGTATAGATTTAGGACTAAAAGAAACAAATTTTTTGTTTTAATACTTAGATATTTGGGTTGAAGTACCAATTTGACTGTTTCAAAAGGGTTAGAGATAGGATAATTTATCAATAGACCTTGTCGAGGGCCTTTAATCTCCTTCCATACGTTTGCAGATGTTTAAAATTTATACAAATAAAAGCTGAGCATTCATTTGATATGGAGGTCGCTTTATAAAAATTACAAACATTATATGTATATCCCTTAAGACAACATACAAAGTCATGTAGAAATTTCGGTCTGACTTAATTTTGATTTTTTTATAAAGATGAAGACCTCAAACTCATTTAATAGAGGTTCCACAAAATTATTCATTCTTTGCAAATTTCCACGTAAAAAAAATTGCTCGAAAAAAACGAGGCTGTAAAAAACCATTAGAGAGGTCTACGTCCAGAGTACCTGGAGTGTAGTTTTCCTTTGGAAGTATAGTCTGCTTTTGGAACTATAGCAAGGCTGATATCATAAGTTCTTTTTCATCTGAGAATAGTTCGAAATTTTCTAGTTTTGAAATTTTCTAGACCCGTTAAATTGGTCATAAACGCTTGTGCTTCTTCTTATGAGTTGGGCAACATTTTTATCCACGAGTGTAAGAATTCCACTTTGCCTTTAAATTTTATAAATAAAATGAACTGTACCTGTAACATTTCAGTGAGAAGCAGACGAGCATCCTGATTCATATGTTACAGGCACAGATGACGTTGCTAATAAAATTCAATACATCTTCTCTTTTTCAAGAAGCGCTGCCATTACTTTATTATTTAGACAAGTTCTAAACACCCTACCTTCCATAATGTACCTCATTATAAACCAAATTTATTGCCCTAGGTTGCACGTCTACGAAATCTTTGTATGCTCCTCTGTTGGCTATGGGCTGTTGACAAACATAGAGTGTTTCCCATTTCAACTATAAGTTTCCAGCATTGGGAAAGCCTCTGGAAAAAAACTTTCTCTAGACTTCGCGATGGCCAACCATATGCTTAGCCTCATCGGGAGATAAATTGTCCTAAACGGCTCCGAAACACTACCAATACTGTATTGGGATTTCATATATTCTGGTATTACATACATTGAATCGATCGGCCTAATTCCATTTACAGTCTGCATTCCAGCAGTTTGCTCTTGGCCTTAGTTTTCTGACCATTCAAGATAATTTTAACTCTTTTCAAAGGATATTTACTAGTCAAAGGATATTTGCTGTCTATAAAATTAATCCTGAATGTTTTACAACTTCATTTGGTTGTCTACCGCTTGATTATCAACAAGTCCTTATTTAAGATCAGATGCAAACACATCATTTGTCATACAGCCAATGAATTTTAATACACGACAAATACCATTATTTTAGTTTTCGAATTATTGTCCTCAACTGTATTTTATAGAATGAAAATTTTACATTTTCCCGAATAAATTTTCAAAGAAAATGTCGTCTATAACAACTAACAGCCAACTGGTTTGTTTCCAATATTTTTCTCCTCTTTAATGTGCGTGTTGCTTGTTTTTTAAATTATACACTTATCCAAAGTTAATGATGTTTTTTTAAAAATAAAACAACTAAAAAACAATAAATAACATCGAAACATATTCTTGTTCAAGATAAAATTTAACACAAAAATATGTTGAACTTAAAAAAATACTTGTTTTAAGTCGTTTGTTGTATATTTAGGTTATCGGAAAAATAAAATTAAACTATAAATAAAAGAGAAGAAAAAAACTAAAGGACAATTAGATTTACAACATTCAAAGGTGGCAAAAAAATTAAGACCTTTAACCAACTGATGTCCTTTGAAAGGCAGAAGCAAATTTCTCTGCTGTCCAGTATTTTTATATATTCAATGGCATTTCTTTTGATGTGCAGCGATTTTTCTGTCATTTCTGGACCGATTTTGAGAACCATAATTTTTTATACGAAATTATATGCTCCAGAGCTGGTCCCAGTCTAACCAAAATGTAATAGTACAAAGGGGAAGGGTACATACAAAGTAAATTTTATAATCTGGTATCTTGCTTAATATAATAGAGAGATTATTGAAAATTGGTATGTGGTAATCTGTATTGGCCATACACGCAGTCTGAACAAAAAAAAAAAAAACGACTAGAAAGGAGCAAGAGGAGTTGGTGCCTCTCATACAAGTTATTACCTAAATGTATTACATCGGGTTAACTATAACAGTGATAGTGTTCGAAGGTGGCACGCTTGAGAGTGGATTGTAGTTTGATCAAAATAGTATCTAAAAATTGTAAAAAAAATATACTGAGATCTCTAAAGCCAGTGGCGCAACCTGCAGAGTCTGCAGCTAACGCATGTAATAGTATTTGTAATTATTTCGACATTTTAAAAGGTTATATTTGCAATCGGAGAAGTTGTTTGCTAAAGAGTTTTTATTGTTACATTAATTTTATCCTTAACTAATATATACGAACTAAAGAATCTTTTCTTTTCTTTTTATTTTGTAGCATTTCAATTCTAACATCGTGTACTACATTGTCAATCAATGGGCAGCAAACGCTACAAAACAACAGCAGCAGCGACAACTTTCAGCGTCTCTTTAGAAAGCTACACGACACTTAGAGATACATACAAATTAAGACCCTAAAACAAGCACGAGCTAAATTAAGGAAGCAAGAAATCTTATTCGCGAACTAAATATTCCAGCGACAATATATTACAACAACAAAAAAAGGAGAACGAAAAATCTAAAAACAATGAGACTTACAACGAAAAGAAAAGAGAAAGTAAAGGCGAAACCCCTAGATAAACTAAGGGAAGCTTTGCATGGAGTTCCACAGAAGCAACAAAAGCTACAAATGATTGCAAGTAACCCTGCAATGGATGAAGATTTGGAGCAACGTTTGTCGGGTGATTGCAGCGAAACAAGACAACAACATATGGTCACAAGTTACAAATCCCGCGGAACACTATTGACGACAAGCTTGTCTGCCACAGCCCAACAACATACACATACCAGCCTTTTAAAACCCACATTCTCTGTAGTCTGGCTGGTGGCTTTAGTAATTGCGTTATTATGTCTGGGTTGCAAAGTGCCCCTGGCAAATGGTTTGGCCAACTGTCCCAACGGCTGTCAATGCGACGACGATACTTTGGTAGTGAAATGTGGTGAAGGCACCTTAGACGTTTTACCTATTGCTTTGAATCCCTCCATACAACGTCTGATTATAAAGAATAACAAAATTAAGACCATCGATTCAAGCATTCAATTCTATGCGGAGTTGACTTTTCTGGATTTGTCCTACAACGACTTGGTCACTATACCTCAGAGAACCTTTGCCTTTCAGCGCAAATTGCAGGAATTGCATTTAAATCATAATAAAATTGGGCAAATTAATAACAAGACTCTGTTGGGTCTGTCGGCTGTGACAGTTTTGAACTTAAGGGGCAATTTGCTGGCTGAATTAGAGGATCTGACTTTTTCCCCTTTACTTAAGGTGGAGGAATTGAATTTGGGACAAAATCGCATAAGTAAAATAGGTGCCCATGCATTTGATGGGCTGAAGAATTTGAGGGTTCTCTATTTAGATGACAACACACTGACTACAGTACCGGCCATGGAAAATTTTCGAGCCATGCCCTCTTTAGCTGAATTGTATTTGGGCAGCAATTCTTTTATGTCTATACCGAATAAAGCTTTTGCTGACTTAAAAGGCCTCACACGTTTGGACTTGAAGGGAGCTGGACTGCATAATCTGTCTTTGGAGGCCATGAAAGGCTTAGAGGGTGTAAGATATTTGGATTTGTCGGACAATCGCTTACAATTTATACCACAATTGGCCTTGTCTCATCTGGAGAGATTAGAGGATTTATCTTTGGGTCAAAATGATTTTGAAGTCATACCCGCAAATGCTTTCATGGGCTTGAAAAACCTTAAGAGGCTACAGATCTCTGGGGCTCAACGGTTAAGGAAATTGGAGAATTCGGCTTTTGGCAGCAACACCAACCTGGAGTTTGTCAATTTATCAGCCAATAGAATGTTAAGTGATGTACAGGAAAATGCCTTCTTAGGCTTGCCACACTTGAAACACGTGATTTTAAAGGAAAATGAAATATATACTTTAGGCGAAGGTCTTTTTCCCTGGTCGGATTTGCAGACCCTAGATCTCTCCGATAATCCCCTGATGTGTGACTGCCGTTTGCTGTGGCTGAGGTCACTGATAGTGACACGCAATGGCACTAACGATCAAGTAAAAGGGGTGATCTGCGCCTCACCGCCCAACTTAAAGGGCGAATCTCTACAATCTGTCACACCCGCCATGTTGGGCTGCTCGCACAGCGATCCCAAGCAACAGGCCTTAATAGGCGTACTTTTGGTGGCAACTGCTGCCACCATCACCATATTGGCTTTAAGTATATACGCCTGCCGCAGAAGAATACGTGAGCTGCTTAAGGGTGGATGGGGCAACTCTGCATTGGGACGCAAGGAACGTGAGTACCAAAAAACCTTTTCAGATGAGGACTATATGAACCGACAGCCCCAAATACCTTGTGCCATGACTTCGACAGCTCCCTATGCCACTACAACGAGCGCCTATGGCCAGCACTCTATGCCATATATGGGAACGCGACCCATACCCGTCACAGAGCTATAGCTAGAAGCACCACCCCCACCTCCCCACAGAGGTCGGGGATCAGCCAATAGTACGTTGCAACAATTACAAGTGGGCAATGGTGCTTCATTGTATAATGGCTGTGTTCCTCTACCTGATAATCCTGCCACCAACACAACCACCTTTGTCAATCAGCTAAATCAAATCAAATACATGACCAACAACACGCGCACACCCAACAACTATCACTCCCAGCAGGATATGCGCAAACTGGCCAATGGCAAAAATCCTAATATCACCTCTCTGCCACGTCACAGCAGCAACTGCATCAAACAGCATCAGGAAAGCTCCTTAATCAACGATCACATCTACAGCCAACCCATGGTACCCAATGGTGTGGGTTCCTTTATCAACACCACACCCAAGTTCAATACAACCGATCGTCACATACGTCTAACACAAGATCATTTTAACCACAATAATTCCACAGGCTCAAAATATCCCAAATTATACTCCCAGACTTTGGATGGTGATTATTTACATAACAATTCCCATTATTCGCTGCCCGTTGATCACAGCATCAATCCTGCCGATCATAACGCTAGTCCTTCAAGTTCGCCCACTCCACCCACACCACCACCGCCAGCCTTACCTTTGCGTAATGGCAGTTGCAACACCACCGGACGACGTTCAACTTTAAGCTCTTTAAATGCCAATTCATTCAGCAGCAACAACAACAACAACAATGGGACAAACATGGCAGCAAATTCACATAAAAGCAACACTTTAAATATTAACAACAACAATCATACGGGAAGTTTACGACATCAATATCACTGATATTCATTGAAAAAGTGCCGAGAACATAATGGGCTGACGGAGTCAAGTTCTCGGGGCGATTTTATATGGAAGGGAAAAATGGGTACATTTGAGACTATAGAGATGACAGCTTTTTTGCATTAGAGTGTAAGAATCAAAGGTAGTTTTTGGGCGAGAAATTCTAGAGCACTAGATATAGTTAATGAGTCAAAATTCTATTAGGAGGAGCAAGTGAAGTGAAGACATTCAATATCGATCGCATCTGTAAGACCTTTTTTATAAGATGATGTTGTGTGACAATACTTTTTTAATTTTTCGACCTTTAGTGGCGAAATGTTTTTAAAATAAGAAATTCGATCTGTCCTTTGCATTATGAAGAACAATATTACCACGAAGGTCTTTTAAAGATTTCTCTTCAAATATTTAGAAAATAGTTGTTGCAATTTTACTTCCCATCGAAACATTTGTCCTTTGCAACAACTTCAATATATACGACTAATTTTATAGAGGACGAGTGTTAGTGACTACTTTTGCCTACAGGGAAACTTGTGGTCCAAGCACTTCATCTTTGATATATGAGAAAAGGAAAGTGTCAAGGTGTCAGGATAGTGCTATAAGGCACTTGGCGTATTCACGTAACGTACTTTACGAGCTTTGCAACTGAAACTTTTTTATTGAATGGTTTCATTCTACTTCTACGTTAGACGAAAATTCTTAAGAATTTTTTCCAAGTGGAATTTGTTTTTTTTTTTTCAAGATGAATTCAAAAGTAAAATGTAATGTCAATATCATTCAATATTTAAATATTTGTTTTTAGGATTTGAAAAGCACTTTTGTTGGTTTTAGTTAAAAAAAAAGTATGTAAAAAAGTTGTCAGAGGAACTATTAAGCAATTGATTGTATATTTAAATTTTAAGGTATAAAACATTTGAAAAAAATTTTATAATATTTAAGGAACCTTGTAAATAATATTAAAAGAATATTGAATATTTTATTTTAAATAAAAAGACACACAAATTCCAGTGATTTTAGTTTAAGTTTAAAAAATTACAACAATGTATATAAAAAATTTATGGAAAGCTAAAGAAAAATTAAAACAAAATGTATACAATACATGAATAAGTATTTAAAAAAGTAAAAAAATAATAATTTAATAAAAATTAAGCAATATATAATGAACAAGGTAAAATATAATAAAGGTATTCATAGAAGACTTGTATTCGTTTGTTTACCAAAAATTATCTGGATTATCTTTAGCCCATAAAACTCACACAACAAATAGCACAGTTTCGTGAATGCCTTTATTATATAATTAAATATATAACTAAAGGAAAATATCCCAAAAGGAAATAATAATTTACTGTATAAAAACGAGCCTGGATTAAACTAGTTTCAATTACAAAATGAAATCAAACAAATTCATTGCTTAGTCTTGCCCAAGATAAAAATATTTTTGCACAAGAAACTAGTGACAGGATAATCAGATTTGCAAAGGCTCTATTTAGAATTCTTGGTTTAACTTTCAAAAACAAAAAAAAAAAAAAAAACAAAAAATCATGATTTTTAAAGTCAATAAATTAATCAAACCAAAAGCAAAATTCATAGGTGTAAATAGGCCTGTTTGGTGGCCCCAAGCAGAAGAAATTTACATCCTTGAATTTTTTTCTTTCTTATGGAATTTCATTAGAGAGTTGTGGCGGGGCGCACCAGAAAAGTTCCCGGAGCCCCTAAAAAGTTCTCTAGCTACGTCAATGGTAATATTTAACAATTTTCAATATTATTAAAAATTAATAATGTTTATCCAATTTAATAATTTAATAAAATATTAAATAGTTAATAAATAATTTTTTATTTAAAAATTAATTATTTCAACTGTAACGCAGACGTTTGTGAAACCTCTTTTCTATTTTAGTTCTTAATTTTCCTTGATGGGATTCTCAGTCATTAAACAAAATATAAAGTATTTAAGTGAATTATTACTTATTGTAAGAACTTTTTGTTATTTACACAAAATTTTTATTTTATACTTTATTTATTAAACAAGGATTCATGTGAAGCAAATAAAATTCATGTGAAGCCGTAAACAACAACTTTACAATAAATATTAAAAAACAGAAATAAAAACTTATACAAACAATTAAAAAAAAAACTATGCAAATAATACAATATAAAAACCAATCAATAGTTAGTTTTTTAATTAAATTTTTATTTTCTATGAAAAAAAACCTTAAGAAACAACAATAAAATTATTTTATCTGTAGCAAAAAAAAAATGAGCCACAAAAACAACAAACAGCAAAATTTCATACATATACAATATTAACTTAAATAAACCACAAAAATAAATTATATTTATATATCGACAAAAGAAAAAAAATATATATTAATATACAAAAGAAATTAAAAATAAAATAAAGATTTTATCTTTAAAAAAACACACACATATATACACCAGTCGAACGTTTTTCACTGCAGACACACACAAGGACATTAGAAAAAAAATTAGACTCGCAAATAAAATTTCGTTAAAATAAGTGTTGGCAATTAAAGAAATTCCAAAATAAATTGAATAACTGAGGAACTGCTCGAGAGATCTTAAATTGATCGATATAGCGTCTTCTGAAGGAAGTGCCACAGCATTTACATTTCGGAAAATCTGGAGGATAATTTCACAAACAATTAAAGCACAACAACGTAGATTATGAAATTCTGCCATTCAAAATTCTATGAAATTATATTATAGTTACGATATACTGCCTCAGCAACATCAAATAAAGAAAACAAATCAAATACTACAAAATAAAAACCCTTTTAAGATTAACGTCGTTGCTGGATAAGTTAAAAACTGGCGCAGTCATCTAGATATAATTAGCCGGCAGCGCACAAACTATTTGCAGAATCACATTTGATAGCAGAGCCATTTGTCCACCAAAGTTTTATTGCTACAGCATTTTTAACAACTTTCAAATTATTCCAAAATCTAATTGTACCAACAGCTGGTAGTCAAATTTACTTTCCCGTCAGGAAAGCCGTGTCATGCTTAATTTGGTTAAACAAAATTTCGGATGCTTCATTAGAATTTCAGCTGAAGTCAAGAACACTTTAATTAAAAACTCTACTCTCTCTGCTTTAAATACTTACAAATCTGTAAAGCAGTCTTACTTATAGGAACTTGCATATATCGAAATTATTCTCCATTATATTCTCTATTCATCCAGTTAATTTATTTCAGCCGTAAGCCACTTGAACTAACCAACTAGTGTAACGCCCACTTCTAACAAAACTTTTTCCTCGATTTATTTATTCTCAAATCAGTATGTTTCGTTTGATTATATCAAAAAACATTGAAAATGTTCCACAAAATTCCGAAATTTTGGTATTTCATTTACAGATTTTGTTAATTTTTTAAATATATTTTCTCTATTTACAATCTGTTTGTACAACAATAAGTAAATTTAATAATAAATGAGAAGTAACAGTTGTTTATGTCCCACAGTGCAAAACAGAAGTTTTATAAATAATAATAATAATTGCGCCCAAAGATATGCTTTAAAAATAATTGCATTGTAAGCGGTCACTCATTTCGTGAAAAAATAGGTTTCTTTCTTAAGTTATTTAACTGAGCTTCGTAGTGTAGTAGGTAGTGTGTTAGACTCGTAGTGCGAAGGTCCCAGGTTCGAATCCTTCCGCAGAACTTTTCTGGCAGTTTGTATTTGTTGATAATTATAGGGAGCGCACTTCTTCAATGGCTTTTCAAGTGTATGTCGTCGTATCACATCTCTCCAAACCCCCCTCTCCCACTGATCAACCTAACTAACCTGACATCATAAATAAGTCAACAACAACAAGTGATGGATGACTCATACTCTCGAAATGTTTGCAATTTTTTTTGCAGGTTAAAAATTTTTTTTTGCTTCCATAACAAATTTCGTAATATCCTCTCCTCCTCCCGTGCTTCTTAAGATAGTTAAATGAAATTTGGAGTACTATTGGACCATAATGGAATGAAATGATGGAGGAGCACTGCGAACATTATGTGGAAATTGAACCAACCGAAAAATTCAAATATTTTTAAATGAAAGTTTGTAGTTTATTATGGAATAAACATTTTCTCTAAACGCCCATAGAAACCATTTCGAAAGCATAAAATAAAAGCTGATGCAGTCTTATTCTGAAGTCTGTCTCTGTTTAAAAAAATGCGATTTTCATTTTAGTAGAGGGGTAAGTATGTCATTTATTATATCGTAATGATGACAAGGTCTTCAAACAATACTTACCTTGACTGGTTTTTTAAATGAAATTTCGTTAACATCTTAAGATTTTCTTTATAAGGATATTTATTTATTATTTCAAAGGAAACTACAAAAACACGAATTTATTGCAAATTTATTTTTATTACAATATATTTTCCTAACAAATTTTTATAATAATTATTGTAATAATAGTAATACAAATATTGTTTATAATAATTCTATATAATATTATCAATAATTAAATTAATAATTATTATTAATATTATGGTTTTTTTTTATAAAAATCGAATTACGAATTATTTCTCATTTTATTTATACTTTTATTTTTCATTTTGGTCAATTTATATTAACAAACAATTACATCTTCTGTTTTTCATTAAATAAATAATTCTATTTGTGAATAAGTTTTCCAGTTTTTTTTTTTTTCAATTTCATTTGCTGGTACATGCCAAACAATCTGGCCTCAATTTAGCACTTTAATTTTCATTTTTAATTTAGTTTAACATTCGACAACAAAAACAAATGTCACAAAAATACAAATTCAAATATATATGTATATATATAGGATTATTATATAGGAAAAAACTGCAAAAACAACAACAACAAATCTAAATTAAATAAATACTCTTCTGCAATAAACTATTGATTCTGTAGGTAAAACTACAAAATTCATATTGAAACTAAACAATTAACAACCAGAAAACAATATGATGGAAAAACTTAATAAACAAAATAAATTAGATTTTTTTAAATAGATTTATTTGATAAAAAAAAAGTTGAAGTCAAAGTAGGAGTAAGACAAAATATAAAACCATTATAAGGAACAAATTATTGAAAAACCAATACAAGGGATAAAATATACTAAAGAAAGTAAAGGAAAATAAATCTTAAAAAACAAACAAAAAGGAAATTTAAAGAAGAGAATATAACAATTATTTATAAGGCTATAGAAATAAAATTTATTTAAGAGGACAACCTTAAAATTCATTTAAATTAAAATACAAAATAAAGTTGAAGACAAAAAAGCAATTAAAACTAAATTATTTAAAATAATTAAAACAACACACACACACAGACCCAATTTACTTGAAAATAGTGTTAAATATATAAATAAATCAATTATTTTATAAAAAAAAAGATTTTTAGTTATTAAAAAATAAACGAGACAAATAGCAGTTAAAAATGAACTGTTGCAGAATGTATTCGAATAAAAAGGATTATTTTCTCCTCTTTAAAAGCCATTATTTTTAAACTAAATTTTAACTGCCTTTTGTCTTTTATAGAAAATTAATAACAAAAAATATATATAAATTATACAAACTGAAAGGATATCAAGAAACAAGGATAATGAACAAAACAACATAATTTCTAATATATCTATTTAAAACTAAACTAAAGTTAAATATAGAATAACGAAATATTAATTGAAACAAATACCGAGTAACAATTATGAAAAGTTATTGAAATATTTAGTAATTTCTTAAAAATATTAAAAAACACTGAGAAAATTATTTAATACAAAACAAAACTTTCAACAAGAAAGATAATAAAAATAATTACAAAAAAATAAATAAAAATGGAGTTTTATTGAAAGTTAAACAGCATTGTACTGAAAGCAACATTGGAACTTTTAAAATATTCCCCCTTTATCGTGTTTGGCGATTTTCGACTGCAAATTCGACAGTTTGTACTAGATTAAAGATACCGAGCAACATTTTTCTTTAGTCTATTACAAACTGTCGAATTTGCAGTCGAAAATCGCCAAACACGATAAGGGGGATTATTTTATAGTGGCTTTTGAGGTAGTTTCATTTGTCCCTAAACAAAATTGTCAGCGAACTTTAAACAATTTGAAAACATTCAATCGCATATTATATTCACGACAGAACAATTAAATAAAATATGAATATTAGAAAATACATACTTAATCATGATAGGCTTAATTTATACTCGACCTGAGTCTATTGTATTCTTCTTGCAACATGACACAATAAGATGTCCTTGAGGTGCCAACAATTACATTTACGAGGTAAAACATAAAACAAGATCTTTATTTTAAATACTCAATGTCATATAGACACAAAATATGTATGTATGTTGTTGTAATTCCATTAATATGACAGTATCAATAGAACAACTAACAAAACAACCAATCTTTACCATCATAATGCAAATCATTTTATTAAAATAATTTGAAGCATACTTCATAGAGCAATCATTTTGCCAAAAAATTCATCGAAATTATTTAAACCGACGCATGTGTCTTAAGTCTTCATCATTTTGCATATACAAAAGCTGTATGCTTTGGTTAAAAGACTTAAGACACAAACACAGAATTTGTGGAATTTTGCAATTTTCATGTTTTTTGCGTTTATCTCGGAAATTCGTGGGCGGAGAGGGCCGGAAACCCCTATACTTCTCAAATCCACCCGCTGAATCCGAAAATCACCATTAAAATTTGATATTTTCAAAAAATGGGAAAATTGGGAAAATATCGAGTTCGTGTCTTAAGTCTTTTGCAATTTTCCTGTACGGCAACTCTATATATAAGAGCTTAAAGACTTAAGACACAAACTTGAAAATTGCGAGAATTCCATGAAATAAGCGTTAAAACGAAATTATATGATTATATACAGATTCAGCAGGTTAAAATTACCCATATATAATAATTTCAGCCATATCTGAATAATAATCGGAGAGATATAAACCAATATTATAATATGTATATACTGGAGATATGCATTACCTTTGCTAACGATATTGTAAATATCTAATGCTTGTTGCAATGCGTATATACATACTTTATTTCATGATTAGTCAATTTCTTTTTTTTTTTGCTAAAAGTGAAGAAATGGCTACAACAAAATTGTTATATGAATACAACGGTATTCATATGCCAAACAACTCATGCCAATATCGTGCGATAAGACCATGTTAAAAATTTTCTTGCGCTGTTGCCTTAAGCGAAAAGTCTATGCGAACGAATAAGTAACTAATCACAGAGGCCTTCAAAGCCAACATAAACCACATCAAGTCATGCCCAAAAATTCATGCCATTATAAGCCAGAGTCCTGGAAAATTGGACAATTTGGATGCGCACTATCCAACAAAGCCGCTGCGGACATTTGTACGATTTTATATTTCATATACTTACGTACATTTATATATTAATTTTTATCTTAATTTTTCATCTCTAATTTTTATGCAATTTGCATTTGCCTAATTTCATTAAAATAATAATTTGTTATTTCTTAAATTTTCTTTCAAAATATCTATGTTGTTGAAATTCCATTAATATGACAGTATCAATAAAACAACTAACAAAACAACCAATTTTTACCATCATAATGCAAATCGTTTTATTAAAATAATTTGAAACATATGTACTTCATTTTGCCAAAAAATTTCATCGAAATTAAACTGTAAGTCATGATTTTCATATTCCTTGGTCAACGAAAACTACTGGCCTTACAACACAAGAAAAACTCGAGTTATTGGAGATCAGGATTTATTCATTTGCCAATAATCCAGCCCAGCATACCAGGAAAATACTCCTCCGATCCGATCTTTATTATAATCGAAATGTTTGTCTGAAATAAAAAAAGTGTATAAGGTTATTGTCATCATCATTTAATATTAAAGTGTGAAGGAATAATTTTATGTCATTTAGCGACTCTACGTCTACAAAATCAGGCAAACGTTCTTATAGTAAAGAAAAAAATATTTATATTACGTAGAAGTTCAAGCATTTCCAAAGGTGCAAAGCAATTCATGACTGACAACCTGGGTTCGTATACTGTTCAAGACAACTCATAAAAAAAAATTAAACATCATGAGTTTTTTACTACTTACTTTAGTGTGGCGTTGTTGTGTAAAACTCTGCATAAAAATAATATAAAAAAAATGGGGAATAAAATAATACAGGCAAAAATATATATATTACGTAGAAGTTTAAGGATTTCCAAAGGTGTTGTTAGCTGAAGTAGTTAGCGCGTTGGCTGCAAAGCGATTCACGGGTGACAACCTGGGTTCGTATACTGTTTCCAAGACATCATGAGTTTTTTCTGATTACTACTTTAGTGTTGTTGCGTCTCCTTTCTCTTCTCCCAACTGTTTGTTTTCCAATTTATCACCACCTGTGCTCTCTAACCACCATATGTCACTTTCACAAAAGAAGTAAAATAAAATACACCTTTAGTGGTTTAGGCCCTGAGTGGTGTGTAATTCCTTAAAAAAGGTCTGCCTAAAAAAACACACTACGTTATCTCTGTGTGTGATCCCATTCATATATTATTTTTTATTAAATGAAAAATATATTTTTCTCAAACCTTTGGACCTTTTTTGCTCGTTTTAATTTTAAATGTGCAAATAAGCGATTTAAAGAAATGCCCATTTTTTACCATTAAGATGACGAACCTTTGGATCGCCTGGCGGTACCCCATGGCATTGAAAAAATTGCTTTAAGGACACTCACCCCTATATCTTTCGAACTATTGGACATACAGAGCTCAAATAAAGTATATATAAATCTTCAAATCCCGTTCTACCAACCAGCCAAGTCTCATATTCCTGTCTTGAACAACTTCGGAGTTATTAACTGATTAAGTTGACCTTAAAGTTAAAGGTTGCGCATAATATATCTCGGGCACCGCTCGATATTTTTGAATGAAATTTTCTGTAGCAAACTAAGCGCAATCTCAACTTTAACACAAAATGAGTTTCGTTACGTAAAATACAATAGAACTGTGCAGATAAGCAGGTAAATCGGAGAAATTTATGATGTTGATGATTTGTAGTGAACAGAGATCGAACCCAGGTTCTCAGTCATAAATTGCTTTATAGCTTACGCATATTTTGTATATTTTATAGCACATCTTGCATACTTTTACGTATTTTAGCATATTTCACATACTTAAGCATATTTTAGTATATTTTGCATATACTCGCATATATTATTATATTTTGCGTATCTTGCATAGTTCGCATATTTTGCATATTTTAGCATATTTAGCATATATGTTAAAATATGCTAATATGTGCTAGCATATTATAAAATATGCAATATGCTAAAGTTTGCATATGCAAAATTTGCTAAAATATGCAAAATATGCTAAAATGAGCAAAATATGCGAATATATGCTAAAATATGCTAATATATGCTAACATGTTCTAAAATATACAAAAATATGCTCAAGTATGCAAAATATGCTAAAATATGTAATACAGTCAAAGCCCGGTTTAACGAATGATATAATGTTCAGACCTTTCGTTATACCGAGATATTCGTTATATCGAACAGTATTTTTTAACTTACAATTTTATAAAAAAACGGTGGTCCGCAATTTTAATAACATAAAAATTTAATTGTAGTGTCAAAGCCACACGTGTTCTTTCACTACAAAGCAAAGAAGCAAAAAACACACAAAAATCTAGCGGTTCTGTAACAATTTTTTTTTATTTTGCTTTGTCATTCGTTAAATCGGGATTATTTTTTATTTGGCATTCGCTATATAAGGTAGTTAATGTGAAAATTTGGCCATTCGTTATATCGGAAATTCGCTAAACTGAGTATTCGTTATACCGGGCTTTGACTGTATATGCTAAAATATGCAAAATATGCTCAAATAAGCTAAATATGCTAAAATATGTTCAAGTATGCAAAATATGCTAAAACATGCTAAAATATGCAAAATATTCTGAAGTATGCATTATATGCCAAAATATGCGAATATGCTAATATATGCTCAAGTATGCAAAATATGCTAAAACATGCAAAATATGCTAAAATATTCAATATGTGCTAAAATATGCAAAATATGCTAAAATATGCAAAATAAGCAAAATATGCAGAAATAAGGAAAATATGCGAATATATGCTAGCGTATTCTAAAATGTGTAAATATATGCTCAAGTATGCAAAATATGCTAAAATGCGTAATATATGCTAAAATATGCAAAATATGCTAAAATAAGCTAAATATGTGCATATATGCTAAAATATCCTCAAGTATGCAAAATATGCGTATATGCATATGCAATATATGCTAGGATATGCTAAATATGCGAATATATGCTAAAATATGCTAATATATGCTAACATATTCTAAAATATGCTCAAAATATGTAATATATGCTAAAATATGCTAACATAAGCGAATATATGCAAAAATATGCTCAAGTACACAAAATATGCTAAAATATGTAATATTAGCTAAAATATGCAAAATATGCCAAAATAAGGTAAATATGCGCATATATGCTGAAATATGCTCAAGCAAAATATGCGTATATACATATGCTAAATATGCGAATATATGCTAGAATATGCTAAAATATGCTAAAATGTGCAATATATGCTAAAATATACGAAATATGCTAAAATGTGCAATATATGCTAAAATATGCAAAATATGCTGAAATATACGAAATATGTTAAAATATAAAATATATGCAAAATATGCCAAAATATGTTAAAATATGCAGAATATGCTAAAATATGCTCAAGTATGCAAAATATGCTAAAACATGCAAAATATGCTAAAATATTCAATATATGCTAAAATATGTAAAATATGCGAAAATGTGCAATATATGCTAAAATATACGAAATATGCAATATATGCAAAATATTCAATATATGCAAAAATACGCAAAATATGCTAAAATATTCAATATATGCTAAAATATGCTGAAATATGCAAAACATGCTAAAATGTGCAATATATGCAAAATATGCTAAAATATACGAAATATGTTATAATATGAAATACATATATGCAAAATATGCCAAAATATGTTAAAATATGCAATATATGCAAAATATGCCAAAATAAGCGAATATATGCAAAAATATGCTCAACTATGCAAAATATGTTATATGCTAAAATATACAAAATATGCTAAAATATGCGAATATGCTAATATATGCTCAAGTATGCAAAATATGCTAAAACATGCAAAATATGCTAAAATAAGCTAAATATGCGAATATATGCAAAAATATGCTCAAGTATGCAAAATATGCTAAAATATGTTATATGCTAAAATATACAAAATATGCTAAAATATGAGAAAATGCCAGAATATGCTAATATATGCTATCATATAAAATGTGCAAAAATATGCTCAAGTATGCAAAATATGCTAAAATATGTAATATATGCTAAAATAAGCAAAATATGCTAAAATGTGCAATATATATTAAAATATGATGATATACGAAATATGCTAAAATATGCAATATATGCAAAATATTCAATATATGCAAAATATGCTAAAATATTCAATATATGCTAAAATATTCAATATATGCTAAAATATGCAAAATATGCAAAATATGCTAAGATGCTACAGCTATTGGAATGATTCTTTCACCATATGATAGACTGGAAAGTGGACTACAAGATGACGAACCTTTGGATCGCCTGGCGGTACCCCATGGCATTGAAAAAATTGGTTTAAGGACACTCACCTCTATATCTTTCGAACTATTGGACATACAGAGCTCAAATAAAGTATATATAAATCTTCAAATCCCGTTTACCAACCGGCCAAGAAGGTAGTTTCTCCAACATATTATCTAAATAATCGGGATTATCGCTACATCTGACGTACGTTTCATTTAGAGCAGAATCGTTTTCAACTTTTATTTTTCTAGTCGACTTTTCGAAAACAAACTTCAATTTTCTTGCAAGTTTCGTATCTCTTTTGGATGTACATTCCCATATTTTGAGTTGATCAGGCTCAATAGGTTTTGTATTACCATTTTTCTTTTCTTTTTTGTTTTCTTTATTTTCTTCATTTTGATTTTCCTCGTCCTGTATCATATTTTTCTTCATATTTCTAGTTATCACCAGCGCTTTATTTTCTTTTTCATCAATTTTTTCTGGTATCATTGTTTTTAATATATCGGAGTTCAATTGTATTCTTGATAGTGCGTCTGCATTGGTATTATTTTTTCCTTTTTTGTAAATTATTTCAAAGTCATAGTCTGATAATTCCATTCGAATTCTAGTCAATTTTGAACTTGGGTTTTTGTGTGAGAATAATGTGATTAGTGGGCGATGATCTGTTACTACAATAAATTTTCTGCCATATAGGTAAGGTCTAAAAAATTGTATTCCCCAATGTATACCAAGTAGTTCTTTTTCGATAACTGGTTTATTCCTTTCGTGCTTATTCAATGAACGACTCGCAAAGAATATTGGTTTATCTTTTCCGACATCTCCTTGAGACAAAACAGCTCCTTATGCGATGTTTGAAGCGTCTGTTGTTAAAATGAAAGATTTTCGAAATTTGGGTATTGCAGTATTGGTGGGCTATCAGTTTATTTTTCAAGGATTCAAAAGCATTCTGACATTCTTCTGTCCAGTTGAATTTTGTTCCTTTTTTCAATAAAGCATTTAGACAGTTTGTGATATTTGCGAAATCTGCAACAAAACGTCTATAATAATTGCAAAATGCTACAAATCTTCTTACTTTATCTGCGTTTTTAGGTGTTGGGTATTTTGTTATGGCTTCGAATTTTTCTGGATCTGGTTTTATACCATCTGGTGTTATTAAGTGTCCAAGATATATTACTTCTGTTTTCAGGAAACAACATTTGCTAGCATTGAGTTTTAAATTATACTGTTTCAATCTATTGAGAACTTTTATCAGATTTGCGTTATGATGTTTAATACTACAACCAAAAACTATTATGTCATCAACATACAAGAAAGCTTCGCAATCTAGACCTGATAAGGCTATTGTTAACATCCGTTGGAAACTATTTGAAGATATCTTTAAACCAAAGGGTAATCTTGTGTATTGGTAGTGGCCATTTGGTGTTGAAAATGCTGTACATTGGGCGTGATTGATGGTCTAGTTCAATCTGGTGGAAAGAGTTTGTCATATCCAGAGTGGAAAAATATCTTGCTCTACCCAATCTGTCTAAGACGTCGTCTAAGCGTGTCAAAGGGAATTTATCGTTCACAATTTTGTCGTTTAGCTTTCTATAGTCCACAACTAGTCTCCATTTCTTTAGATCTGTTTGTCCTTTTTTTGGTACGAGTAGTAGTGGTGCGTTGTACGGGCTTACTAGATGGTTCAATTATGTCGTCTTCTAAAAGCTTTTGTACCTGAGAATTTATTTCTTTGGTTTGTGTTTCTGGTAAGCGATTGTTCTTTATGTATATAGGATTGTTATCATGTAATTCTATTGTTTGTTTATAAAAGTTATTTGTCGTTAGTGGTTCATCTTCTATATGAAATACGTTTTGATATTGCCTTAATATTTCAGTGATTTCATTTTTCTTCTCTTCATCCAAGTTTGTTAGGTTAAAGTTGTTCATTAGTTTATTAAATCTCTGTGTTGTATATTCATTTTCCGTTTCTTTTCTACTGAATGGATAAATTTCGTAATTTCTTAGTGGAACGGTCTCTATTTTTATGTTTTGTATGGTTACAATATTAGTGGTAGCGTTAAGTAATTTTATATGTTGGTTTCCACTTTTAGGTATAATTGCATTTGCTAAATATACTCCTTTGATTATTTCTCGATTTAATATTACTGAGTCTTCTTCTATTTCAATGTTAAATGGTAAAATAATTTGACTTCTTTGGGGTATAGTAATTTTGTTGATTTTAAACGCATTATCATATATCGGAACTGTTATCGTTTCGTTGTTATAATTGAATGTTAGTGTATATGTGTCATAATCTATGTTGCATCTATATGTTGTTAAAAAGTCTCTTCCCAGAATTCCTTCGGTGTTTATTGAAAAATTATCTTGTACTATTTGTATTTTGTGCTTAATGTTTTCGTTGTTAATCTTTATATCAACATTTGTTGATCCCAGTGATCTGATAATATCCTCTGATATTCCAGTTAAATTGCAGCAATCATTTTCGTCTATTATGCAGTTTCTCAAAAATTTTGCTTTGCAAAGGGAAATTTCTGCTCCAGTGTCTATTAAGAATGTTATTTTATTTCTTTCGTTTACTATGTTTAATATGATGTAATTTCTAAGGTTGGATGATATGCAATAAATTTTGTTAGTCTCTAATATTGTGTTCCCATTGGAGGTATCGTTTGTGTTACCTCCGGGATTTGCATGTTTCCCTGAGTTTGTATTTTGTTTATGTTATGTTGTCTGTTATAGTTGTAATGATTATTATTATATCTTTGGTTGTTGCTATTGTTTCTGTTATAAATTCCATTGTTGGTTCGCATTTTCGAGACACATTTTTGAAAAATGATTGAATTTTCCGCAGTTATTACATTTCTTTCCGTCTGCAGGACAACTATTACCGTGATTTCCTCCACATTTTCTACATTTCTGTCGTTGTATTTGCTTGCTTCTATTGTGTTCTACCTTTTGTTGAAACACTTGTTTCTGCGTTGTTCTTGACAAAACACGTTCAGCAATTCCGACAGCTTCTGCGAAAGTTTGTTCTTGACTTGCGTCAATTGTCGTAATAACTTGAGGATCTGTTAATCCGTTCATGAACGCGTTAAATGCTATTTTATTGTTTGTACTAACGATAGCGGATCTATTTGCTTCACCTTCTTCAGAAACTTGTATTTCGTTTAATTCTGTAATGAGGTTTTCTATTTTATTAGCAAAACCCAATACGTTGTTATCTCTTTGTTTAATGCGAGTGATTTCATTCAATAATGTATTTGCTGTTTTCAATGGTTTGTAATTTGTTTCTAATATTTTCTTTAACTCGTTAACAGTAGTGGGAACAGAAATTTGTTTTACTCTGTTTTGTACTTTTATGTCTAATTTTGACTGGAAAATTAGGTTGAAATATGCATTTTGTTTTCCATCGGGTATTGTAGATGCAATTGTGTCTAAATCTGTTAAAAATTCTTTTAATTCATTTGATTTACCAGTGAAGTTTGGTATTAATTTTGAAATGATGGAAATTTCGTTCAAGTCTAGACTTGCCATGATTATTTTTTGGTCTTTTCTATTTTGTGAATGTTGTTCTAATAATTTCAGAGCCTCTGATACTGAATTTTTAAACTTATTAATTCTAAATCTGTTATTTGTAAATTTTGGAACTCTGTTTGTAAATTTTGAATTTCTATTCTTTATTTATTTTATCTGAACTATAAGGTCTATTTAGACTTTTCTTCGCATTTAGAATAGTTTGTTCTAGCTTTTTTTATTTATGTATATTATTTATTTATGTATATTTTTTTTTTGTATTTTATTTTAAAAAATTTGTTTTGCAATTTTTTGGGAAAACTATATTAAAATTTTTATTATTTTTCCTGTTTTTTCTTCTTCTTGCAATGTTTTTTCTTTTTCTTATAGTCTTTTTTTTGGTTATAGCTCAAAATTTTTCCTATTTTGTTAATGTGTTCGGTTTTTCCTCTAACCCAATCTTCTATATTTTCAGCTTCTTTATTAATATAATTGTTAATATAATATATTAGAGCGATAGAAATAATAATTATAATATAGTTGTTTTCATATTTATTTAGAAAATTTAGTTGATTTATTATTTTATTATTATTATTTTTTTTCTACATTAATTTGTTCTTTTATTTGTTTAATTTCATGTTCCAACTTTTGTTGTTTCACCGCTGTTGTAGGTCGTTTGGTGCAGGAGAAGTCTCAGTTGTATCTTCAATCTATGGATTTTAACTCCTCTTGATTTATTATAGTTGGGAAGGGGGAATATTTCAAATCTGGGCTCGATTGGCTTCTTTCGCTTGTCTTTTATCAGCCGTGGTTTTGGACCTTGTTGCAGGATCTCCGGCTTTTGACTGTGTGATGCGCCTTCTTCTAATAATTTTGCCCAGCGTATTTCGGCTTCCTTAAGCTCCTTTAGGACGTCTTCCCAGTTCTCTGGCAGCTCGGTCATTTGGAAAATAAGGATTTATATACAAGGATTCAACTAAGCATAAGCTGTGTGTGTTGAACTCCAGGTCTGCCCTTGATTTTTAAGCAAAACTGCTGTATTTAAAACCAAGTTGGCAGGATCGCCATGTAATGTTTTTTTTTTTTTTTTTTTTTTTTTTTTTTTTTGTGGTCGCATCAAGTACACAAGTGCCGATGTGAATACACTACACAAAATAAGCTGAAATATACAAACTGTGCAGTGTGAGCTAAAATATGCAAGATATGCTAATATATGCAAAACATGCTAGATTATGCAAAATATGATGAATATTATTGCACTTTATATATCATGTTTTATTTATATTTATAGAAAATACTTACATATTTTCGCCCGGGAAAAGGCGTATTGAGCATAATATTCTCTACGATGTTTTGAGTGCCGACTTCGCTTTATAAAAATTACTAGCATTCACTGAATTCGTTCATTACGACACTTTTGAATTTGTCTTCCTATTCGTGGATGTAATGAGATTTTTTTTCGTGTAATAAATTCCATGGGGATTAAAAAAAAGGACATTATAACATGTATCTGTAATAAATATATAAAAGTTATTTTAAAACTAAATTGTAAAAACCAAAAATTTGTAGATTGAAAAATTAAACATTGCGCATTAAATACGCTTTAAAACTTTAAAGTAGCGCTTTAAAATTTTAAAGCAATGAAATTGATTTGTGTTATTTACGATGTACATAAGTCCTATTTATTTCACCCATGCAAATTGTTTAACTGCATTAGTGTAAATATGTATGTAGCAGATTTTATATATTTTCTAATGTTTCTATTGAGCCTGTTCCGGCTTACCTCAACAAAAATAAAATTACATTTGTGCAATCCAAAAAGACTTAATGGTTTTTGTGCCAAATCATTGGGTATGGAACTCTGGAGAATATCTATCGCATGCCATATATTATTCAAAAATATATTCGCATTTATTCTACCATGCAGTTAAATAATTTGCAAGGCTAATACAATTCAATTAACTTATTTTATAATTTGTAGTGCGTAATGTAATTTTACGTAAAACTAAGAGTTCAAGTCTGAATTATGAGTAGAGCTGCAAAACTATCGGTAATAGCGATTGTTTTAAAACAAAATGAGGAAAAATATCAAACAAGTGCAACTGTGTAACATTACAATATCACATGCAAAACCCTATAATATCATCTCGAACAGCATTTTGTTATAAAATC
This sequence comes from Germaria angustata, assembly GCA_963681545.1. Taxonomy (NCBI): domain Eukaryota; kingdom Metazoa; phylum Arthropoda; class Insecta; order Diptera; family Tachinidae; genus Germaria; species Germaria angustata. The sequence continues at coordinate 94,244,148 of OY813000.1, forward strand.
GTCGATTGTTTTCTCATTTTGCTCTTTAAAGAAATAAAAAAAAACGAGGACAAGGACGTTCTTCTACTACGAGTATAACAATTGGCTTCTCCTTACTTTTTCATTAATAAAAAATTAATCAAAAAACTATTGACACAAATTGTCAATTTCAGAATTCGAACTGACGCTAGATTTCTTAAATTTTCAGTTCAACAATTCAAAAATTTATATAAAATTAAACATGAAAATTTAGGCTTAACCTTGCGGCAAATTTAATAAAATTGCAATGAAATAAAATAAATGATTGGGCTTTTAACTTTTTATTTGAAAAGAGCCAATTACTTTTTAGCCATCTTATCCGCTGCAATATTTCTCAATATTTTAAAAACATTTTGCCAACAATTATTCATTTTTGTGGTTTAAGTTGTTGTAAAAAACGATAGCAAACGCTGATGTAAATCATTCATTCAAATAATAAAGACAAAATCAATTAATTAACAATAAATTACAGATCAGTTCACTGAATCCAGCAGATGGGCATATAAATGTAAAATATTTTTTATGTTTATTTTTCCTTCTTTTATTTATAAATTTGTATTGAAAATCAAATGAAATTTTATTAATTAACAAAAAAAAAATGATGGGAAAATGCGTTTTAACAAATTCATTGCGGCTGATAATTGAAGTGAAATATTTATAAATAAATTTTAATTTGCCACATCGCCTTTATAAACATAATTGTTTGTTTAATTGAAAACCGTTTTAAATTAAATATTCGATTCGAAAAAAGATATGGAAGAGATCTGATCCTATTGTAATGAAATCTAAATTTAAATGATTGAGAGCATAAAATGTGAGTGTGTAACACTCTTAGTGCAATGACAGGACAACGTGTTGGAAAATACCAAGGCAAGATGGAACACTATTCCATTTTTTTAGCATGAAATTTCTCATATGAAATCGGATTAATTTAGATGAGTAAGTGCAACTTTACGACATTGAGAGGCACAAGCCATGCAAGATCTGAGTGACTATTAGCTACAGATCAGTGACAAAATATAAAAGTTCACAACAAATGCTAGTGATAGATAAAGGGCTATTAATCGCGGAACCAGATGTCGCCAAGACGTTAATGATAAGAAAAAGAGTTCAGACCACATTTATTCTGTTTCACTAACGATTATATTATAGCTGTTTTTGTTCATACTACTGGAATGAAAGTATATAATTTTTCGTTCCATATTTTATATGTAGCACGCATACTATAGGGAAAATATTATTTAATTATTAGTTGCAAGTTTTCTTGAAAACTTTTTTAAGTTTTTCCTGTGGACATTTTCTCATTTTGCTAAATCTCCTTAGATCATTTTAGAAAAGCTAGATTGTAATAAAATCTGACCATAAGAATGCAAACTTGGGTATTTCTTAATAATGAACTGAAGCAAATTAAGACAGAAAAGAGATTTTTTTTACATAAAACTATAGACGATAATATTCAATATTTTCTCTTTTGCAACAATGATAAAATGTTTATATTTCTAATGGCCAACTTAGTTCGTTTTTAATAAAAGAATTGTACTGAAAAAAGTTTCCAAGGAGTAAATATAAAAAATTGTTTAAATTTCTAAACTTTTACTTTTATTAAATATTTCATTTTTTTTTTCTTATATAAAAATTATTTTCTTTGCTATTTCTTTAGTTTTGTTGTTATTGTACAATATACTAATTTATATGTAAATTTTAGGTTAAACTGAGTTGAAGGAAATGTTGGTCCATATATCTGTTTGCCTCTAGCATTTTACTGTTGATGGTTTGGTTTCTTGAGAAAAACCCTCAAAATGAATTACACTGGGTGTTTTTTTAATGAAAATACTTACAAATGTGTGCGTTTATAAATGAATGTACGAAGTAATATAATAAAACACATTTATGCTAAATAATACAAGGAATTACTGCAACATTTATTTAAAATTTGGCAACAAGAGAAAAATAAGAAAGGGAAACGAAACTGCTTTTGAAACTTGGCAAAATTCATCAAAATTAAAATGGAATAATACTTGTTTTATTTGTAATAGTTAGAGAGAAAGTGGAAAATTAAATAAAGAAAAAAGAAACATGAAATTCATTCACATTTTTTTTTTATAAATTTTCTTGTTAATTTTAATGGATTTTGAAATTTATAGAATTTGAAAGGGGGATGAAATGTTGAAGGATTTAGCATTAATATGCAGATGAAAAGAGAAGGAAATTTTTGGAATATTAGAAGAAGCTTTTAAGTAAATGTGGTATAAATATAAAAAAATTTTAAATTTGCGACATTGTCTGATTTTTTGTTTGACCTTGGCCTAAGAATACTTTCCAGTCGATATTTAAATATGTTTTATTAATTTTTTTATTAAAGTAGTTAATATCCTCGCAGATATCATTTCAAAAATACTTATTTTAGTTTGGCATTGTTAGAGGGAATGCATATGAAAAATGATGGTACTACATATGCTGTACATGCCAACGATCTATGACATGTGAAAATGAGACTGGTATGTGGAGAAATAAGTCACCAGCAATCGGTCATAACTGACATCCTGTCATTAATAATAAAATTCCCAAATTCCCAATTGAAGACGTAAGTAAAGAACAAATTTGCGCTTGATTTTAAGAAAGAACAAATTACCTAAGGTCAAGAAATATTGACTTGATTTAAGCCAGAATTAGCTTTGGATTAGTTTTTTTTTTTTTTTTTTTTTTTTTTTTTTTTTTTATAATCCAAGCGATACATGCATGATTTCTTGCATTTCGATTTCCTAAGGAAAATCATAACATCTTAATACCTTATGCAAAACAACATTCTAGATATCGTCATCACAGTCAATATACACATAAAATAACTGATACTTTTTGTACTTGATTTAACAATTCCGGAGTAGATTTAGCGTTGGTATACAACTAGGCTGCTTCCACTATAGAAGATCAATCAAGTAAATAGAATGATCTCGCCTATTTTATTTTTCTAAGCCTTCCTTTTAAACTATTATTTTTAATTTGTATATATTATCATACAACTCTTTACCACATAAGTTAATTCTGAATGGAACCAATATTATCCAAATAGAACATAAATTAAATGTTTCGTGAAATGACATGTATAGATTTTGCAAGTCAGATGTAAGAATAATGACGTCTAAAACCATGGCTTTGCGGTCTCAAAAGAGATTATTGGCGTTTTCGAGTCTGACAGAAATGTTGCACATATTTGCTCTTCCTGAATGTTTGTGTTCAGTGAAAAAATGTGTTCAGTGCAAAAAATAACATGTTCTTTTCTAAATATAATGCGCATAAAACATGTAAATATGTTACTTATTTTGCACCCAACTTCATTTCATAGTATCCTTTGTTCAACTGTGTTAATTGTTTTGTTTAACATGCTTCTATAACGTGTTATTTTCATTAATATTATAACAAGTGAACATTAAATATTTCAAGCATTTATTTTTGTTCTATTAAAAAAGCTTGAAAATCGCATCATATTGGAAGGCTGTCGGCAACACGTAAAACGTACTCCAAACGTTAATGGCAATATTTTTTTTAAACGGGTATACCAAAAGGGACACTATAAAATACAATGTATTTTATAGTGGTTAAACAATTTTATTTAAAATTATCGATCTTTCAGGAAAATTTTCCTGAAGATGATACTCAATGAATAAATAAATAAGACCTTGAGCTTAAAATAATATTTCAATTAAATTATTATAAAAAGATCAAGAAATATAGTGATACTACAACATTGTGAATATCCTTATTGTTTCTATCAGTTGTGGCTGTAAACCTTCTGAAAATCGTAAATACTTGTCTGACTGCCTAAAAAAATATTTTTTATGATTAATATGAATATATGAATATTTATTTTTTATGAATATTTATTGAATAAAAATATGATATTTAAAACTCAAATGGTTTGAAAATCGGAACTAGCAATGTCCTTGCAAATTATGCATTTGTTATTTAAAATCGTATTTTTATAAATTTTTTTTTTCACTTTAACCAAAATCAAGGTTATAGATGCTTATAAATCTAACTGAGGAGAGTTCTTTAGAAATTAACTGCAAAAATCCCTCATTACTGATACTTGTTCAAATTCACTTGCATATATTCGTACTTTACATAAAATTTCTATGATTCATTGGCACTTATTTTGTATTTTCATCTACATAAAAGTACGTGAGACTATACAGCACGCACAAGTTTAAAATATCACCCCATTTAACCGATTATGTTGTTTAAATTATTTTTCTTTACTTGCTGCAAGTGCGTGAGTCCTGATATTGTACGAGAGTTAGCACACGTACTTGTTTAAGTATAAGATACCATTTACATACACCCACATATACATATGTATGTATACTTATATATATAATAGCCAAATTATGCAGCTGTAAATTTGTATGTAGACACGTCTGTAACAACGTCTGAATATTCATGGTTTTTTGGCATGACTATTCTGCTGTTGGTTATCATTTATGACATGATTATGACAATGGCAATGGTAATAATGATGAAAAGAAAGATGTGCTTGCACGAGCTTAAATAGTCATGTACTAAAGAAGCAACAGCAACAACAACAGCTAAAATGTAGTGAAATAAGTTCGAAATTGCATTATCGCATAAACATTGTTTGCAGTTTTATGCATCCACCCTAGGCTTGCCAGATGGCCGGGAATGAGCTTGATTGTCAAGATATTTTAGTGAATGTCAAGTTTCAAGCTCAAGCAATATTTGTCAAGCTGAAATTGAACATTTTCAAAATTAAAATTTGCAGTTGGTTACATCTAAAAAATTTCGTTTTTTGGCAGTAAAGTTTAATTGTTGGCAACATATAATTTTATCCCTGTATCAACACACATAATTTGACTCATCACTGTATTTAGTACGAACTAAGTCCATTTTTTTCCAAATTTAGTTTTCATTGAATTGAACTCGAACGGAAAGAATATAAAAGGTTTTTTAGTTTTATTTTTTCTAAATAAATTTTATTATCGCTTTTAAACAATATTAAGAAATAACTTTCTATTTTTGTTGCTTTTTTATTGTTTAAAACATAAAAGACATTTCTTTTGGCGCTTACTGTGCATACACCTATGTATGTTAAAAATATACAAACGTACATTTATAAGTAACGAACTGAATGAATTTTATGTAATTTTCCTGTAAAGAAATGACTGAATTGTTGAACTTTTTATGTTATTCTTGTTTTTTTTTTTTTGTAAGTAAACATCCTTTATTTCCGTTTTTAATAAATAAAGAATTTTTAATAAATTAAAAAAATTGATATTATCCCGTATTTTTAGTTTTTAAGCAAATATTTCAATTTGTCCAGTTCTCTTCTTAAAATCAAGCTCATTTGCACTAAATGTCAAGTTAATGCTCATATTGAATCTGGCTTTGCTTTGCCCAAAAATGGATATAAAATAAATGAAATATAAAATGAATAAGTTCAACTCTTATTCTGCTGATCACGTGTCAATTGTATAGATGTAGTCAATTGCACTTCCTCTTTGTTTTTGGTTAAGACAGGGAGGAAGTGGTGAGGGTGTCGTTGGGCACACGCTCTCTTTATGAACAGTTGTTAAGAACGAGAAAAATGTGAAAAGTCGATTTCTAATATTTTTTTTTATTATTTAACAAATGTAACAACTGTTTTTTTTTTTTTTTTTTTTTTTTTTTTTTTTTTTTGAGAAACGGTTGAGATTTGCAAGCAAATACTGGTAGTTCGCTTAGAAACAATTCACTGTGCTAAATATGGATCTCATATAAAAAAATATAAAGTTTTTTAAAACTATTCCCGATAGTTCCTCTATTAATTAATTCCAAAAATTGGTGGGTTTGGCTATCCATATGTCCGACAATTCGTTGAAGGTAAACAACTTAATAGTGGATTACAACCATATATATTTTTGAAGTCTAAAACCATTATAAAAGGATAATACAAGCGTTTATGAAAATTACAAAAGTAAGCTTTAGAATAAACAATACAACAAACAACTTGTAATTGATATGAATCCATGTATTTTCCCTCCAACCTCTACACAACCAATTGATCAGCGCCACTAAAAAATTTCAGACAAACACATGGGTTTGAGTTCAAATCTCATCAGACTCTATTAGAGAATAATGTTTACCTATTTCTAATATTTTCACGATTGGAAATAGCAGGAAGAGTTAAATTTCACTACTAAGCACGTTCGAATATGTTTTCCTGTCATTTTCAGTCACTAAACAAATTAAAAAAAAAAAACAACACTCTCTAATGGATGAACTTTTTTTCAAGGATGTAATTTACGAATACATATATGTAAAGGAAATAACTATTAAATTAGACGAATTTATTTCAATATTTATAGAGATATATTTATATTTTATAGAGTTTATATCTATATATTTCTTTAACAGATGTTTGCATATCAAAATCGAGTTTTACAAAGAAAAATTAATTTTTATTTTTTTTGTATAATTTTTTTTAAGTTTTTTAATAAGGTTCTAATTTTGTAAGAAAAAACATTTCTAGATATTTAATGAAATTTATGCAAAAACTGCTGAAAATTTGCTTCATTGAATAGAATGAAGAATAAAAATAATGTTTATTAATAATAATAATGTGCTTTATCAACACTAAAATCAAAAAGGTATAATTTTTAAACCAAGTTGGTACAATTCCAAAACCTACAATGCCATCCCTGTGACATAAATTAATTAATTTGATTAGTTGGAGAGTTTAAAAACTACTAACTCCTAGATTGGGCCGATCTTTGATTATATCAGTTTACTGGCAGAACTATTTTTTTTATTATATCTTATTTCATAAACGAGCTTCAGGTCTCCTATATATCTTTGGGCGTTTTCTTCTACATAAATAAAAAAGAAATAAATAAATAAATTTTCCTGCAGAAGACGTCCAAAGATGTGTAAAAATATTAAATAAAATAAATTTGTTTGTATTTTATAAAAAGAAGTAAAGCTTGTTCATAAAATAAGATATATTGTATATCAAGACAAATAGGTCGAAAAAAATAGTTAGTGTTAATTAATAATTTTTTTAAATTTAGATTTCAAATAATATAAAAAATTCTTTTTATAGTGCATTTACAACTGATCGAAATCTAGTACATAGGAGATTTTGAGCTACGTCTAGTTCATTTCTAAATACTTGAGTTCCCATATTAAACAAAATTCAGTTCGCCACTATATTTTAGTAAAATCTCAGTAGTGTTTAACCTTGTACACGTATTTTTGGTTACTAACTACTGTACGTGTACGGTGGAGCTTTTTTAAATACATCAGCAATTTTTAAAAGGTTAATTCGATTAAACCGTTTACATTTAAAATTCTTATAGAAAATAATTAAGAGATTTTTGCTGAAGTTCTTATGATTCCCAATCCTAACAAAAATGGTGAGTCCAAAATAGCACCATTATATTTGCCTTGTATGTGTTGTTGTCCTTCAATCAAAATTTATTTTATCTTATATTTTTTTAAATAGTAATTGTTCTCTCGTTGCCTAGTCTAAGTTTATTAGAATGAGAAACTGAACATTATTTTCTAAATAATAATTTTTAAAATTTCAGATTGAGATTATTACAATTTGCGACTATTTAAATATTAAACTTAATCTTTTCTTATTAAAATTCCCTCAGATTAACTCCAAACCAAAAATTATATTTCTTTACGTGAACTACTAGATCTTCTTTTTTTTGGTAATAAATTTCCTGTTTAACTTTACTAGACAATGTAAAAAAGTTGTCTACAGCAGCAGGTAAATAATGTTGCAAGTAGGCTAAAAATTAAAAAAACATGCTGCTGGTTATTAAGATTAAATACTTTAAGATTTATTTACATGTTGCTAAACTTATTAACGCAAAACTCGACTACAAGGACAAGTTTTTAACAATAGAACTTCATAATCACTCTTGATAATGAAGCGAACATAATGAAATGAAAAAAATAAAAAAAAAATAAAAAATTAACAAATCTACTGAAAATAATAAAAGTGTAATGAGAGTAACTTTGCTGCAGACTCCAGCGACTGTGGCAAGTTTCAATTGTTGCCAGTCAGTAACTAAAAGAAAAATTATCTTCTAGATTTTGCCAAGAGGGAAATGCAATTGTTAGAGAAACAATATTGTTACTCTAATTTTTTTGTTAACTGCTGTTGTTGTAATAAAGGGTTTTTATATGAGTTATTTTAAATAGTGACAGGAATTTTTTTTCTAAAAAAAGAGAAACACATTGCCAAAAGAGAAAAATGCTACACATTTTCTTTTATAATTAATTATGTATAACAGATCTACCCCTCTAGGGATCATAGTTCCATAACCAGGGTATTCCTAAGCTCTTGAGCTCCTTCACGATGGCTGATTTCGCTTCAATTTAACCTGGTTATTTCAGTAACTAAGCATACGGATTTTTCAACAATACCCATATCTCTTTATTTCTTTATTTTATTATGGTTCCTGTTTAGCTGATTCCAATGTATCATTTCTTAGAGTTCCTTATGTTTAACTGAAAACCAAAACAATAGAATGCTGATGAAATCTTTTGCGGCATATAAAATATTGACCACAAATTCTTTGAGTGGTGAAATCACAATATTTCACCCATATTTTATTTATTCTGTCTTTCGAGTTGCCCGCAGAAAATTCGACATTGCCTGAATAATTTTGTAATAGGGTCCATCACTAATATTTCGATTGCTAATAACTAATTGATTATTTCTCTTATCGTGACTTGGTCATGTATGCAAATTGTTTTAATAAAAAAAAATTATTATCATAATGTGATAAACAGACAGATTTCTACAAAAAGCAGAAAAACATCGGTCCAAATATAAAAACTTTTTTGTTATGTTTTAATCGATTTAATTCGAAAGGATTTTTGAACTCCTTAATTTAGATTAGTAGAATAATCTCCGCAACATATTTTTTTAGCTGAGAAAGAATTAATCAAGAGGCAATATTCCAAAGTCAAGAAGGAAAATTCAATTTCAAATTCAACCTACACAGCATGACGCAATACGTTGTATTTGGCGGACACATGACCCCCTCTTCGGTGTTCATGTGTATTTCATGCTTGCCACAAGTTTTAAGGTAACGATTGCAATTTCTATATTAATGATACTTGAGATAATTAAAGGACAAGAGAACTTATGCCATTTCAGCATCTAACAAATTCTAAGCATGATTTTTCTTGCAAACGTTAATCCCACATTATTTTTTTAACTATCGTCAAATTAATGAACCAATCAATTAAAACGAAAGAAAAATAATTTTTCTTACGGATTATAATTAATTTAATTTGATTGTTTTATAAGTCCTCGTCAAGAAAGAGGTTACATATACGATTATTATTTAGATTAAGAAAGATATTGTTTTTATTTGTAAAACCAATATGTCGGTCCTCTTTAGAATATTTGTTAATTATATTGAAATACTGCTGTAAAAACAAAGGAACTTAAGTTTAAAAAATATATAAATTTTGTTATTTAAAAAAATTTAAAAATATAATAATTATCGTCATTTTTATTTTTCGAGATGAGATTTCTTTACCAGTTGCAGAACACAGGCGCAGGATCTTTAATATTATTTAACAAGAAAACTTGTAGAGATTAGATTTTTTTAAATCGCTCCCCTGTGATAAAAAGATGGAAGTCGTTCTCAAGAAACTATATTTTTATTGCTCCCAAAACTACAAAAGATAATTTTTGAAACTTTCTAGGAAATTAAATTGAGTGACGAGAAAGCATTCCTCAATATTCTCTTTCAATACTGAACAAATATCCTGAAATGTCACCGATGTTATAACAAGAGGTATCGATGTGACCTGCAAATAACTCTATCCTTTATTGAAACATACTTTTATCTCCAAGAATTTCAAATCAAGAACAGGTGTCAATATGGAAGCTAATATTTTTAAAGCTTAAATCGCATTCTGCCAAGTTAAATTTATTTTTTAAGACATTTCTCCGTTATATTAAAAGGGCGATATATATTGCACTAGACACGGTAGAGCCGGTAAGTAACTGTTTACTTTGGTTAGTATTTCAGATACACTTCCTGCAAGAGATTCTATATTTCCACGTATTTATTGAAACAACAATCATTCCCAGATTAAACTCAGCACCATTTCCATTTGTGTTAGAAATGTTTGGAGAGAGCAGCTAAGAGTCAAATAAATTCTTGTTAAACCTAATTTTTACATTTGCATATTGTCTACACAATAACAACATGTACGACCAATTGTATGTAGTTTTTTTATGGTTTACGACGAGAGCACCTGGTCAATTTTGCTTGCTGTTCTTGTTAAGGATACAAACAAAAAAAGAAAAGAAAAATATCTCGAAACAAAGATTGTTTCCAACAAAGACGCTTATTAGAGTAAAAATTTTTACAAAAGAAATTGGAATTCATTACTGGAAAGGATGTTAAAAATTATCTTTTGTATTGCAGCTTCCTTTATAGCTCCAGGATATTTTTATGTTTAATTTTCAACTGAAAGTTTATAGTCTACTTGTACGTTTTTTATGACTCTGTTCCTATGGTCCTTTGATTTTATTTTATATGATAACAAGTACAAGTTCTTCATTTTCTATACACTCTGATAAGAGTGTTGATTATAAGCATAAATTTTATTTTTTTCGCGGAAGTTTTACTATTTTGTTATTATAAAAGCACCTGACTAAAAATTGCTTATGGCGCTTAGAAAATATACTTCAAATTGCCCAGCCACTTCTCAAGCAAGAAGGCAAAGCCACTAAAGTATGTACCCTATTTGGCTTGTTAGGGCCATTTTGTGAGATATCATCATGGCCTTGTCATAGACTTAATTTAAATAATCGTATGGTCCCTAATACGTTAACATTGCCATTATGTGTCTAGCTATCGGGACCAAAAGAGACGATATATTTTTCTAGAATCGAGACTACCTTGGCATTTCACATGAATAAACTAACAGTATCAATCTTAATGGATTTTTTTTCTCGTTACCCAACATTTCTATCTGATCACAGGGAAGCAGACAGATCGATCTGGTTTAATACAAGTGATGTACATAATTCATTGAGCTATCTCGTAGCACCTCACGGAATATTTATTTAAAATGGTTGAAAATGTGGCTAAAATCCTAAAAGCCCGAGAATCCTATACACATGTTTCAAGCTCATTCACTTTTGGGGTCTAAGAGGCGGAGAATTGATTACTGGAAGCAAAGACAATTTTGTGTATGGAATGATGTTACATGTTTTTTTTTTTTTTTGGTAATATATCTACTGTATTTTTATTATATTTCTAATATTTCGTATCCAAGTTCCTTATTTATTTGAGACCTTGAGGACTCTGAGATCAATATAGTCTGTAAGCTGCCCTTGCAACATTTTTTTTATCACCTTTGTATAACTTGAGACGTAATAGGCTAAAATTCAAAGTTTCCAGGGAGTGCAAACGCTATTTTTACATACAAAGGAAACAATTTTTGTTCAATCGTTTCGTATTTCCATTCATTTTTTTAATGTAAGCGACAGACGTTTGAAATTTTCACTGATAATGTTTAATTATTTTTCTATCTGTCCGTTTGCTTCTAGCACGACTGTACGATTTCAGCCGAAACAGAGTGGATGACTTTGATATTTTCATGGAGCTTGAAGTTCTTATGGCAAACGATAAAAATAAAGTCCGATCATTTGTCTATAAGTCCGTCTGTCTAACTTTGCGTCTTTGAGAATAACCGATGTAGATTGAAAATTTTCATTAAGTAAATACCTCTAGTTTTATTGTACACTCGAGTAAAAAAGCAATTAATAAAATTCAGTCCGTCCGACGGTATATCTGCCTACAATTGTACTATTATATCATTTGAAACGTAATGAATAAAGATTTAACATTTACTGAGAACTATCTATATATATGCTTCTTTGTCAGGTCTATATCACTTGAATCGTAACTGGAAGGTATTTAAAATTTTTATAAAAAGTTCTTGTGGGTAATAAGAAATATCGAGAGTAATATGAAATGAAGTTTATGCATCCGCCCATGATAGGGCCATACTGCTTGAATTGTAATAGACACTTGATTGTGTTAATATGGATGCTATAATAACATATACATGTTCTAGTTTTTTGAGCGTTTTATTTTAATTATTTATTTTCTTCGAGTTTAAGGTCTCTTCCTTTTTCGGTACTTATCGAGTACCATCCTGAAGATGGTAAAAAAGATCTTAAGCTTGAAGAAATTAAAAAAATATATATACTATTCCAGATATTCTACAAAATAATTATTTGCAAATTTATTACTTGCAGGCACATATACATTTAAGTCCAACAGCAAGCAATAAATTTTTAAATGGTTGCCTCAATAATAAACTGTGTAAAGTTGAGTGTCCTACTCCCAATTAGACGGTCTGGTTTATAAATTTATTCTTAAAATTAATCGCATAATGCTTGAAATAAAATTATCAATTCTAATATTATACTGTTTTAAATTTACTTTTATAAAATTACTTTTAGCAACAAGGAGTCATCAATCCAGTTACCTTTAAGTCTCTACAGTGTAACGATGACTACTTCCTACTGCCATTACTGTCCTTTGCCATTATCCTTAGTTAAAAGAACTTTCAGTTAACATTGTAAACCTAAAGGATTTATGTCACTTTGAAAACAATTGTTCGAAATTATTTATTTTAATAATACGAAAAGGAACAAATAAACAGTTTCAACTTGAACGAAGGCCTTAGTGCAAAAACTCAGAAAAATCCCTTAACAACATTGTCTGTTTGTCTCCATTACCTGGTTGCTTCATCAAATAACCATAAAACTCTAACATTTATCACTGACTGGCATAAACTAAGGGAACTAGAAAGAGTTGAAGTGTGGTAAATGTATTTTGTATACCTTGGTGTATTGGTGTTTTCAACGCTATAAGCTCACTTTTACTTTATTGTTATTATTATTATTATTATTAATTTTTTTTCGTTTGGTTTATAACGCCAAACATTAAAGCAAATGTAGTGCCAAACGTAATACCTCTGCTCAAAGGAGTAAATAATGAATATGATATGGATGTTGGTAGTGATGAGAATAAAGTGCAAACAAGCAATGAATTATGGGTAGGAATGGAATGTTGCATGCAACATAGCTTCTCTCATTGTTAGATGAATGATAATAAAATTATTGTTTTGTTTTCTTCTATTTGAAAGATTTGTGTGGAAATGAGACAATGCGGCTGCTGCGTCTGGTGGAGGTTGGAATCGATGGTGTTAAAAATGGGAGAGAGTAAGTATTATATGATGATGCATCGGGGAGCTATTTGAAAATCAACAGAAATATAAAAACAAACAAGAATTTATGCAATTGTGTATTCGTACAAAAAGAGAAACCCAAAGGTTTTATTAGGGGTAATGTTATGTAGTGACTTAATTTAAACCACATTGAACAAAAAGCGCTCAAATTTCTTAATCCAATTGCTTTTCAAGAGTAGTCATGTCATTGTTGAAAGCAGCCTTAATGAACCAATTTAAATCACCTGCCAATATACAATGCTTACCGCCAATATTCCTTCAGTTCTAACAAACAACTAATGGAAAAGCAGGGTCTAGATGTAATGCAACTTTTATTTATTATCAAAAGCGATCACACAACCACCGGCGAATTGTTAATAACTTAAATGAAATTGAAACTGAAATCAACACCACTCAACCATTATTATATTTATCATTAACAATGGCACACGAGCTGATGTGGATGAAACCAAAGCATGTCTGAACATTTATATGAAATTTATTATATTTTATTGTATTATTTTAACATATAAATAATAATCATGACAATTTCGTTGTAGTGAATAGATAAAAAAAAGAAAAGACGAAACCTGGATAAGAATCAGGAAAATAAACTTTAGCAGGAAGGAAGATTTCAAAGCCATATATCAGTGCCATTGAATAAAAGTTAAGCCATAATTTTTTTAACTTTTCATTCATGTACTTCCCTCATCATCATCATCCTCATACTCTCAGTCATTGTCGTCATTATTGTTTCTTTACTTGTGTTAAAGATGTTATTGTTTTTGTATTTGTTGTTATTAAAGTTGCTCTAGTTGCTATTATTTTTGGTTTATTATATGAATCAATTTGACTTAAGGGCATTATTTGCTGTTTTAGTGACTTTTATTGTGCAATAAGTGCACGATCTATATATTCGTTTTTTCTTCTTTCTTTTTTGCTCTTCATTGCAAAATTAAGTGAAGAGAACTTGAGAAATAAATGCAAGGAAGATTTCCATGTGTACTACACAAATTCCTTGATTTGGTGGTTAACTAAAAATCATATCGATTCATCGGGAATTCCTTTCTACGAGTATCTTTTCGAGTTTAACAATTTTTATAAATGAATAGAACGAAATAATATTGCAGCATTTGTTAAGAAAAAAATTTGGAGAACAATATATGAATTAATCCTACACACTACTAATGCACATGAGGGGATAGCCAAGTTGTAAACGTAAATTATATGGCCAAAATAATTAAATGTTTGCGCCACCTTGCTAAGTAATATCTTTATTTGAATTGGTGGCCATTTTTGCAGATGGCGGCAAAATTCACTGTGCTTTGACATTTATAATGTAATTACATAGGAAATTAGTTGTCAACAAGCCATGGAGCGATACACACCTCGGCAACGTGGATTTATTGTTGCAGTTTATTTGACAAATTTTCAGTCTGTTGTTTTAACGCATGTGCTCGAAAAATTAGTGTTTGGCTGAGCACCGCAAGAGATCATCTCTGTTACCGACGATGTCCGAGAGAATCCACAAACATCAACGAGACGACGTTGTTAAAATATTAGGGTTCAGTAGACGTTCGTTACAATGAAATTTGGTGAAACTTCTAAAATGTTCCCCTTCAAAGCATAGCCTGTTCACGAATTGATGCCTGCTGACCTTCGGAAAAGGTTAAATTACTGCAATACTCTAGAAAACGTGGTGCAAGCAGAGGATGATGTCGTATCAAGGATCATAATAAGCGGGGAAGCCCGTTTCCACTTAACTGATTAAGTTAGCAAACAAAACTTTGTGTTAAGCTATTTATTTAAGCTAATTGGGCCTGTATTATATAATGTAATAAAAACAACGTTTTTTTACATTTTCTTCGCAACGTTTCGTCAATTATTTTTTGACTTCTTCAGGGGAATATTAAAAATTAAATAAATTAAAAAAACAAGTTTATCTTTTCATTATAGTTTAACAACAACTAAAACCTATTTTGTTAAACTATAATGAAAAGATAAACTTGTTATTTTTAAATTTATTTAATTTTTAATATTCACCTAAAGAAGTCAAAAAATAATTGGCGAAACGTTGGGAAGAAAATGTAAAAATTCGTTGTTTTTATTACATTATATAATACAGGCACAATTAGCTTAAATAAATAGCTTAACACAGAATACCAAAAATATTGGCCAAACAAAATTTTCGTTCCCGAAGAAGTGCATGAAGAGCATCAATCAAAAGGGGATTGGCACTCATTTTTTTTTTTTATTTTATTTATTTATTTATTTTTTTTTGTTGAGGATGCCGATGGTAATGGTAAGCGTTACAAGCAGATACTAATTGGGTTTCTTTGTCGCAAGTTGCTGCATTGGGTCTATATCTGTCTCGAACAACGATGGAGGTTTTCAGACACCAATTTTCAGGACGAGTGATATCCCATTTTGAAGATTTGAATTGGACGTCCAGATCGCCACATCTAAAAGCACCAGGTTTCTTACTTTGGGACTTTTTAAACTCTCGAGTTTATCGCAACACACCACGAAATTTGGAAGTCTTGAAAATTAACATTAAAGAAGAAATCACTAATTTGCATCCAGATATTTTGCGAGCAGCAATCGAAAGTTGCTTATTAGAGCGATATAATTGATTCAAATTGATATCATTAACTTCACACTTTCAAATATATTTTTTATGAAAACAGAGCTCTTTTCTCTTTATAAGAAAATGCCAGCCAGAGAAAGTGACATTACTTTTGCGCCACCTTGTAAAAGACATAATACACCATCTGAATTGAAATTTAGTTTGCTAAAATCGAGGAGAGCGTATTTATGATAAAGCAACATAATTCAAGCCATTGTACACACTTCCTAGATGCAAATGTAACTAAGCGAAAGGGGGTAAAATGAAGATATTATGGCTACCGAGCACCTGTATTTTACACTCATTGTGAAAAAACCTTAAAAAATGTCAACTAAATAATTAATAACATAACAATTCCTAAACTGTGAAACACTTGTAAAATTACTATAAACATTCTTGAGGGAGGGCATGAGTCCAGGAGTGACAGTACTGGTAAAGGTGGTGAGGAAACGGTTATTTTCGAAAGGAGATAAAATCTGTTATGGACATCATTATGCCGGACCATCTTGATGGGTGGAGCAGAGTGTTTGTGCGATTCGTAGTAGCGATGGTTTTGGAATACATAAAGCTTCTAGAAAAGTATTTTTATGAAGTAAAATGACGGAATATTTAGACAAAACTACAACCTTTGTTTCCTTACGAAGGAATCGTAATAAAGTTGCAGTAACCCAACTAAAATTGGATATTTGGCTTGTTTTGCTCAGCCGTGAACAAGATTGTGAAGATCAGCATAATTTGTCACCAGAGCCACTTTGGCAAATATCTACACCAACCACTACATTTATTTTTTAAATGTTGCAAACTTATTAACAATTTTTATATGCCCTCAAATTGTATTCCCTGTTTATGCTGTAGAATAAAATCATAAGAATTTTTATCAATATGAAGTACTTTCGTACACTATTCAAACACTCGTAGTCAATTCTCCTTAAAACGATTCAAATAATTTCAATGATACTCAGACTTAGGTTTTTTTTTTTTTTTTTTTTTTGTTTATTTTCAATATGTTGCAGTTGCAAACAAATAAACAACAATGTCTTTAAGATGTTTAGATTAAGCTTTAAAATATTTTTTCAATGTGGCATTTATGGCAAGGCAACAGCCGACCTAAAGCCAGTTCTAAGGTTTTATATTACTCACGTTTATTGTTTCATTTTTTTTATATATTATTAATTTTTATTTCTTTTATTCTCTTTTTTGGCGGCATCTCCAAAAGCTCTTTATTCAAGAGTTCTTCCTACATGGCAAAAGGCTGTGAAATTAAAGTATATATCAGGCTGAAATGCTATACAATTATACTTCTTTTTTTTAAGATTTTATTTATATTTCGTGGATTTCTTACGATAATAAATGGCTTGAGTTTAGAAAAAAATTTATAATTTATTATTGCTAATGGTATTGTAAATATTGAAATTGTAGAATGCACGCGATGTCATTTTTGTTCACTCTAATACTGTTTTTATTTATTATTTTTTTTATAAAGGTTCCATTTTTATATTAAACAATAAATTATGTTGGCTTTAAAAAAAAAACGTGCCCTAATAAAAATTTATTTTTCTAATATATGATATTTGCAAGAATAAGAAAAATCGATATTCAAAATCTGATTTTGTTTTTCCACAGCACGTCCTTGTTATTGGCACTTTAACTGATTTATTTACATTTAGAGTTGAAACTTAGAAATAAAATAAGATATTTAAAAACAAACACTATATAAAAACTTTTCATTGCCATAGAAAGTTGTAGTTTTAGTAGAATAAAATATATTAGTTGTGCGTTAGTTTAGCTTTAATTAATTGAACCATTTTGTCAATGACAGCAAGACGTAAGTTGACAATATTCCTATTGCTTAAATTAGAAATCAAATAACTTAGAAAGTACGCAATATAGTTTTTATTGTCAAATAAAAAAACTATAAAATTCATAAACTCAGGCTCTCTCCTTCGATATATTAAGAAATAAGAAGCTTATATCTTTTGGATGGAACTCACTATGTTCCCGAATGGTATTATAACAGGCCAATAATACCTTTCAAAAGCATCAACTGTTTCCGTAAGTTCAGCACTGTAGCAGGTTCGTCTATCACATTTTCTGTGACGGTGTTGCCTTGAAAGAACGAAGGCTAAGTCATCGATTTCTTAAAACTCTAAATTACCCAGAGATTTACCGACAATCGGTCCATTAGAATTTGCAAAAAACCCGGGGAGAATTTAAGAAGCCATAATTTGTATAGCTTTGTAAAAGAATGTAGAGGGTATTGATGATCACTTAAGCATTACACTGGGCCAAATGGATTCAGGTTAGTTTCGCTGCAATGGCGGAATTAGCAACACCCAGAGTACAACATATCAATAATATCAAACTTCTAATACAATATAATCTTGTCTCTCTATATATAGAGAAAAATATCAGGTCAATATGGAAGCTAACATTTCAAAAACTATTAGAGTATTTTCCAAAATTCAATTTTGTGTAAGAACATAGTCATATGTTGCATTACAGAATCAATTCCTTAAAATACTTTTGCCAGCAGTAATAGTTAACTAACGCCAAATATATCACAATAAAAGGATATTTTTTGGACGTTCGTGGCACTATTTTGTTTATCTTTTTATAGTGAATAAACTCAAACTCAATTTTAATTTTTAATTTATTTACTCGGAGAACTAATTCCAGGCAAAGGATCTGTTAGATTCTGCTATCTAGCCTTATTAGAATATCTTCTATGGTGATTTGTCAGGTCACTTGTTGATAAAACTGAGACGATTGAAATCTTGCAACATAACTTGTAGCAGGATATACGCGAAACATAAACGCTATCGCTGCGAAAAATTTATGAAAATTATACATCTAGATTACATGATATAAGCACCAGCCGCTTCGGCCACATGGCAAAAATCATAATAAAATATTTCCAATAAAGCAAATCACAAATATATTTGTTTATTTATATTTTTTGTTTTATTTAAAGTTTTAAGCCTTTAAAGGAAACGCCACTGTAAATATTTAAAGTCTTACTAAACGTATCAAATTATTTCATAGACTAAAAGACCTGCTCATTATACAGTTTTTTTTTTCAAATCAAATTCTTAGTTAAAAACTTTCGTCTCTTACTCAATATTCGCCTTTCATTTTTGGTCATACTCAATGAAGCGTCTAATGAGTTCTGTAATTTTAAATAAAGATTTTTCCAAAGTAAAAAATCTGTCGACCATTGCTTTTTGCAAAGAGTGCAGTCATCACATTAAAAACTTAAATAATAAACCTTTACAAAAAGCACAAGCTCACACACATTTAGCTGTGAAAAAATGTATGTTGTTGCTGTTGTCTAGTACTAAGCGTCCTTTAATGACTTGACTATTAACACATTTACGCAATGTATCACTGGCAATACTGTTTAGCTCGTACACGAACATCACGGAAGCAATGGCGGCACCATTTGAAACATCAGTTCCGGCAAAGCCATCAATATTCGTTAGCAACAGATCATTAAAAAAGAGTTTAAAGGGAAATATTGTTAGATAAAATATTAAAAGACTGGAACTTGGGAAAGTTTTTTTTTGTTATTGTTTAACATAGAGTTAATAAAAAAATGCAAACTGTATTCTGTAGTGCGATTCAGTAACTTTATTTAAAGACTGTTGAGTTGGTTAAAAATTTTAACAGCAAAATTAAAGGTTTTGCTATTCAGTAACATTTTTAACCACATTCACTGGCGTTATCTTAACGGCAGTAATTTTTGTGTGGTTAACGAAACGATTCAAGTCAGCTGTTCAGTAGAAGCACGTACTCTTTTGCAAAGAGGGCAAGTTGTTATTTTGCAGCAAATACGTAAAATTATAAAAATATTTGGATATACAATGTCATTTATATTATTTTCTTATAGAATTTTACTTTTATTAATCATAATTAAAGTAATTCATGAAAATATATTATTATACACTGCTTGGTCGACACAAATTCTTTTGTTTTTTTTCTGTTCCTCTTTGTGTTTTTCTCTTATTGTAACAGAGATGCCACTTGATATCAAATTATAACAAAGATGTTAAAACGAAGTTAGTGAATCGCACAATGGTTAGTGCAAACCACACTAGTTGTTGTTATATTTAACCACTATTCAGTCTTTAAAAGTTACTGAATCGCACTACTGGTGTTGGAATATTTATAAATCGAAAAATTAAAGAAATAAAATTTTGGAAAATTCAGGAAATAACATTTACTAGCTTAGGGCAAAGTTGAAATAAAAATATGTCCCCGTCAATACATTTAAAATATATGTAGTAAATTTTCTATCAGGTATATATATCTGATTGTTTTTTTAAGTTTATTACAACAGCTCGGTTTAGGATTGAATTCAGCAACATAGGTGTGCTAAGGACTAATATTTTCTCCGTTTGTGCTCATGTTTGGATCCATCGACCGGAGGTTTTTTCTGATTTACAGGATTTTTATTTACCTGGCTATCACCTTCTATGCCTTTTTAATCTTCATCGGGGTATGGTAGTGTACATATGCAATGAAGTTGAGTACCAGAGGTAACAATCTTTAAGTACGTTTGATCCTTTGGGTTAAATTCCAAATCACGTCACACTATTTGTAGTTCGGATTTCTTTAGAGAAGTCCAAAGGCGTAAGAGGTAAAGCTATCTCTACCTTTGACATCCTTTTCTAGAAATTATTTCCAACTCCAAATATTAAAAAAATTTTATGAAGAGAAATTTTCTCTTATATTAAATTGGTTTCTGTTAAATCACTTTCTGAGGAAAATATTTTCCAAAATTTTTTTTTCAGATTCTTAATTTTTTTACGTAAATTTTTTTTATAAGAAATATATTTTAAATGAAATTTTTATTTTCATTAAAATTCAAACTGGCTCTTGACAAATGGACTCTTTTATCCTGTAGAATAACTTAAGGAATAAAAGTTAAGAAAATCATTGGACTTTTGGGTCTTAACTGTTTTTATTAAATACTTTCTGCGATGCTAAATTATTTATTGGAACGATGCAATATTTTTGTGCCAATACGAAACGTATTTACAAGAGAGAATTTTAAAGTTAATTATCGAAATTTAATTCGGTCTTTCCTTTCTGTATTATATACGTTATTTTAGGAATAAATTTTGTTACATTTCACAAACTATCTTAAGCAATTTGATAAGTTATTGTTTTAAATGAAATTGTGCATCAAACCAAGACAAGAAGAAATTATTTATGGTGTTACTTACTGAAACATTTTGCAAATGAGTGAACTTTTGCGAGGGGAACATTTGAAGTGGCATATCATATTGGTGCTATTAATTCGTTTAAGTCGACTGAAGCCACAGATTTATAACATGACACCTAAAGTGCTCTGGAACAAAAGCGTTGCCATTTTAAAGGCATCTAAACACTTTTGGACAATCCTTTAATAAAGAAGTTGAAAGAGTATTTTCTAGGAAGCACTACAACTTATACTATCAACACATATTTAATAAACGAATTCATAACAGGAATTTATAACCATTTAACATCTGCGTGAATATATTTGTATAAATGTATTCCTTATTTATATACAAGAAGCGCTTTATTTGTGTTTTTCTTTTTACTTAATTACTCGTATGTTAACTTTTCCAATACGAACTCAAGTTAGTCTATTTAACACTCAATTCCTCTTAATCGCTTCATTAATGAAATAAACATTTATATTAAGTCTGACATTAAAAATAATAAAAAATAAATATAAAACAAACCCTATACAATCAATCGTTTATTGTGCTCCCTTTCCTGCTGCAATCATACCTTTTCTTTTTATTACAAATAAATATTTAATTGTGGAACAATTTATAAAATTACTATAATCCAACAATTGTCACGTAATTTTTGGTCGTTTTTTTATGTGTGTTTTACACGGCTCTACATGCATCTGTATCTGTATCTGTAAATGTGTCTGTCTGCTGTTGTAAAACAGCGAATTAATTCACTGTGAATACAACAAAAACCTACAACAACGACAATAAAAACCCAATAGTTATAACAATAATTGTAAAATACCTTAATATGTATGAGGCCGTATGCATGCTTGTGTATAAAATACCTGAATTTTTAGTATTGCACCTTTTAAGAGTTCATGTGTATGTGCATCGGCTTATAAGTATGAGCACGTTTTTGCTGTCCGCGTATGTCGGTAACTGCGAAAAGGCTTATGAAAGTTAATCAATTTTGATCGGCACCTAATTAAAGGGACATTATCGCTTGATGAACTGTTGCTGATTGAATATAAACTTGCACACACTATAGTGAAGAACAAAAACACAAATTGACATAAAAGAGTATTTGTTTGAAAAAAAAGAACATTTCTTCTTTTAAACCATGACCATCATTAGTCAATAGAAATTAAGGTAAGTATGAAATTAACGATGCTATTTTTGGATAGACAAGAAGCCATAACATAATTAATGATGCAGACAGTAACAAATTAAGGATTTAAGTTCCTTTAAGTGGATTTAATGTTGAAAATTTATTAAATTCTGCAGTCTTTTGCACGTGCTGAGTTATTTCTTAATTAAAAATTGCAAGAAAAAATGGAAGATGTTCTGAGGAATGACATTTTCATTGCATCGAAAGTATCCCATGTGCATTTTTTCAACTTCGTAGGAAGCTAAACAAATTTTAATTATATTGAACATGAAATAATTATATCAGTATTTTTCATAAATTCATAACTGAAACTATTACTTTTACATAATAAAAAAAATTATTGTGTCCACGTGCACGTTCTAACACCTTCAAAGCTGCTATTTCTTTTGGTAAGTAGGTTCTTATATATATATAATGTGAAATTATTTTCTTAGAAAAGACAAAAACATAAAATGATGAAATTTAAAGGTGAAGTTTGAAAGTTTTACGACGACAACTTCACGAGGTATGAAAATGCAAGAAGTGCATATTTTAGTACTCCCTGACTCGAGCGTCAAAATTATGGGGCAATTTCACTACAGCTAAGAAGCCAAAATTTTGTATAAAAGCATATCTTGGTAAGCAAGTAATCAGAAAAATCTAAAGACGATAACGTTTTATATACTCGTATGGGCACGGTAGTGCGGGAAAGTCGCAAAATTGAGCTTTAGTAACACTATTATTTTTAAATGACTGTTGGTAAAATATGTGTGAGGAAGTTAGATTATATTGCTTTATTTATATTTCGCTTCTAATATTCTTTATTTACATGCAAGTTTGGTAAATAGATGATATAACCAAATTAATAGCAATTTCCTGAAAAGTGGTATACAAAAATAGACACATGACCGCTGATGGTGGAATGACTATCCAAAACAGTACTGTTCCGCTCTGTTATAAAATAAATAGTCTGTAAAATATACAGTACACAACAACTTGAAAGTCCCGTAGGGATTCCATATTGATTTTTAAAGTTTTCGAAATATGAATATCAAGACGTCATGACTAGGTTGACCCATTCAATAATCGAACACGATCAGACTCACTAAGATTTCAATTTATTGAGTAGAATTAAAAAAATTACTTAAGACAATTACAAAAAAATTTTTAAAAGAGTTTCGTTTGCAACTAACTGCAACAGAGGGCATCTTTAAATTTCTTTTTAAACCTGTCAGTATATAAGTTGAAAGTTTTAAATATTCTAAATATTTCATTAAAAAATATTTAATCGTTTTTTCAAGAAATAAAAAGCAAATATTTTTCGGCATGAACAAGTATGTCTTTTGTCTGATGGTCTTTGTGGCCGCAATTAAATGTTCGCTTTGGAATTAATTCCATGCACATTAATCAAATTTTTTCAGAGCGAAAACGTTTATGAGAACATGGATTTTGATGCGAAAACTAAACAAAATTAATTTTCTATAATAAAGAAACGTTTATATGATAAAATTTTTTGCGGAATACAAACGTTTCGTCACCCTCTTTTTTTCTAGTATCTTGATACACATTTTTACGAAAACTTAACAAACGAAACACTCTTTTAGTCATATGAATAAACACATTTAATGGCTTGATCGTCAGCCAGGCGTTGTTGCAACATTATTGCCAAAAAATATTTTAAATTATTGACCTCTTCCACCAACTACCAATGATATCAATTATGGTAGAGAAACCTACAAAAGCAATTTGAATGGTGGGAATCACGTTTTTATGTGTGTACTTAAAGGATATCGTAAAATAAAAAATTTTGTTTTATTTTTCGATTGCCTCGTATTTGTTATAACTGACACGTCAAAGGCTGTATCCGTCTACTAACAGGTTGTATGAGACTCCGAAATAGGATATGAGTCATTTAAAGCACTTGTTACGACAGGAAGTGCTTGCAAGCTGCATGCAAAATGACTTGCAAAATGAAAATGGTAAAAGTACCCAATCGGTGGAAAGTTTATATAAGTGCTTTTTAAAACACGGAGAAAGCAATAGACTATGAAAAGGATTTAAGCCGACAAATACAATTAAAGAAATCAAAAGTGTTGGTACAAGTAATTAGAATATTATTATATCAGATGATTGTGAACTGTCGGTTTCAGGGCTTATATTCGCACCGTAGTCAGGCAGACTAATGCTTGCACCATCACTTAAGTGCCAGCAAAACCTTACGGTCACCTTACGGTGACCTATAGGCCAATGGAACCACGTTAATGAAGCTGGCATTTGTACGTACTAGTTAAAGAGGAAAAGGAAATAAACAAAAAATCTCAAAAGATTTACTCAAGTTGCACAGCTGAGTTATTACAGTATACATAAGTAGGCCATTTGGAGTCTACAATTTATATACAGTATTGGAAGAAATATTAGGGTCACACAAAACTTTTATACTGTGTAAGACTTACCTAAATTTAGAAGAAACAAAAAATACACTCGCAAGGAAGTCTTAGATTGAAATGCTTTAGAAAGGCATTCTTATTTGGTAAATCTTTGATTAAAGGAGGATAAAACGTATCTAACATGTCTTCTCTTAAAAGCTTCTGTTCTACGTCTTTAAGTTGGCCTGGTCTACTAGGACCCAACAGCGTGTTGCTGGAAGGCGTGTCAAAACTGGCCAACCTGGTCTTATAGTTCTTCCCAAGGTCTAGAAGGTCCTGCTGATCCAAAACATCCCTTTGTACAGGGTGGCCTTGCAGCGTCTACCCTAACTAAAATAACAACTAGTCCTGCCACTGCTACTACAGTTGCAACACCAGCTCTAGGGGGATAATTGCCACATTTTCTTATGGGTACAATCGTGTTTGACTTTGTGATGATAATGGTAATAAATACTTTGTATAATGATCACCATATGCTTGCTTTATACGTACTAGTTAAAGAGGAAAAGGAAATAAACACAAAATTTTCTAAAAATCTCAAAAGATTTAGTCAAGTTGCAGAGCTGAGTTACTACAGCATACATAAGTAGGCCATTTGGAGTCTACAATTTATATACAGTATTGGAAGAAATATTAGGGTCACACAAAACTTTTATACTGTGTAAGACTTATCTAAATATAGAAGAAACAAAAAAAAACTCGGAAGAAAATCTTAAATTGAAATGCTTTAGAAAGGCTAGCCCGCTTATCACAACAATACCTCTTGGATCCATTTGTCTCATTGTGATACCCAAAGGTCCACTGAAATAAGTGATAGTGTTTCGTTCTTCGCTATTTTCAAGTATCATTAAGGATAATTCCTAATAACTACAAGTCTCAATCATTAAGCAGAATCCAGTGAAGCGATTAATTCTGAATGTTATGGAGTGAATTGTAAATGAAGCGTTGTTATAACCATAACTGAATTAGATAATGTAAAAACATTTAAATTGCTTTAGTTTAATTTCAACCTTTTGTTTTCCAATTCCCTTTTTAACAATTTTTAACTAAATATCACCCATTTTTTGTCTTATCTACTGTCACTCTGCCAAAAAGGAAAAGTTTGTTTTATCAGCAATTAGAAATTCATAAGTTTTTTATTTTGTTTTCATCTTAGATTTCAGTATTTTGTGTAGTTTCTGTTAGAAATTGGAGGGAATAATAAAAATAAACACTAAAGAATAAACACGAAATAAACTTAAACCAAAAAAAATGTAGTCAATAGTATCGAATCAATAGTATCCAATGCCCTGACAAGAAATATAAAAAAATTATTTATAGAAAAATTTTGGAAATCAAAAAATGTCCTTGGGACAATTGTTTAATGTAAAATGTTGTCATAAAAAAATTTTTAGAAGGAAAATTGTATCCTTCCAAAATATTTTTTATTGAAGAATTAGATAATCCCGCCACACACTGTTTTGCATTACACCCAAGTATATGCGGTGATACTTAAAGTTCAATTGAACCTGTGATTCAAAACAGGAGTCGTTTTTGCATGCATGGAATTTATAAGAAACATCTCCAAAATTCTAAGGAAAATATAAACACCCATATGCTCTTATTTAAACCAATTTGAAGATTTTTGCGCAAACGAGAAGATTTTTATCAAGTGACTTTATAGAAAATTTCTCATATTTCATTTCGTAATATTTTTAGGAAAAATATTTTTTGGTGAAAAAATTTATGGTTGCAATCTTTAATTTTATAAACAATTTTGCATTGTAATCTTTTTCAATAAAATTTTTCTTTTAACGAACTTTTCATAGAAAATGTTTCATATGTATATTTTTATAGATACGCAATTTATCCTGTCAGAAAGTTTTTTTTTCCTTAAAAAGATGTTTAAAGAAAATTACGAACTGTGTTGGTTAAACTTAAAATTTTTATTAATTTGGCTTAAGTTGGAATCAGATTAACAACTGCGAGAAATTTTTTTTTAAGGAAGAAGTGAGGAAAAGCTGGTTATTACACTAGTGCTCTTCTCGATGGTCACCAGACCATCATAATCAACGTTCTTGTCTGTTTAAAAAATTTATTTAAAAATTTTCTTTTTTTATTTATTGCAATAATAATTTGTAAATATAAAACTATTAAATGAATTCTTTTACTTTCAAATGTTTGGAAGAAAATTTATCTTATTAAAAAATCGTATACTCGTATTATTAAATAAAAAATTTATGGAAAATTTTTATTTTTATTTGTTTGCTCTTTTTTTGAAAGAAAATATTTCACTTCAAAAATTTTGATAGAATTGGTATGTTACTTTCTTAAAAATCTAAAATAAAAATTTATAAAAAAATTTTAAATAGGAAATTTTAAGCCCGAAAAATCTAAATTTGAATTTTTTTAGAAAGTATCCGCCTTTGAAAGATTTGTGATATGAGGGCATACTAAACACTATACTGTACAACACCTATAACAATCCTTCGCTAGCCTCACCGAGGTAGTGATGACAATTGCTAACTACTTCATCAGGAGCAACAGGCGTCATATATCCACATGGGGACAACACTACCAAAAACGTTCCCACCTAATAAATCTTTCATAAAGCCTATGTGCTTTAAATCTGCTCCCTCTTCTTTCTACCATTTCGCCTTTCTTTCTCCTCCTCCTCCTACGGTTATCGCAAAGGTGGAAACCTATTGTTTACAATATTTTCTTTATAAACAAGACCAAGTCATCCGTGTACCCTCTTTACATGCAAAATTGTTTATTTTTCCTCATACGTGTGTGTATGTTGTTGGTTGGTTCCTTTTTTGTTTGTATTAATTTGAATTTCATTTCCCTTTATTATTGTTGTTTTGTTAGGTTACATTTTTTGCTTGTTAATTTTTCTTAATTAAGTATGAAAATAATTTTATGCAAATTAAATGTTTTAATTTTCTATTGCTAATTGCTTTGTAGCTTATTTAGTTTTAGACGTTTACCTTTTTGTTGCTGACACATTAATATATTAGTTAAAAACTTTAAAACTGAATACAATTTTACAAGGCGGTCTTACTACGGCAATAATTACAACAGCAAAAACAAGCCTGTATATACAGAAAACTGTATAAATTTATACTTGAAGTGTGTACGTTAATACATGCAACAAGAGAATACATGACGTCAAAAGTTCGCTGATTTTCATGATGGTTGTTAGGCCTTGTTTTTAGATATTTTAAGTTACAAGGCTTTTTGCCCAAATTAAAGTGGTACCATACCAAACTCAAATTCAAAGAAGGAGCTCACTGCATTGTAAAGATTTTTCATAGAAGATGTTGGACTGGTTATGCCATTTAGGTAGCAGCAGCCTAGAGAATTAGCTTTACTAGGATGAAATCATAGAATTGGAACGTTTGGATTTTATTAACTAATCAGGATAAATATCAAATGCAGTAACTGGAATATCATGCATTTTAATTGCATTTTGTTTTTTAATATAAAATACAACAAAAAGCTCAATTCTTTTTTACAAAAACATTTAACATTTGAAAAAATTTGTTTGCAATAAGTGTTTGTATGTTATCGGTTTTAAAATGTTTCCGAAATTGGACTGGCTACAAAATCGCTATTGCATAGACTTTGATAACGAATATTGAATGTTTCTTTGAGAATTGGATGGATGTAAAATTTAAAGATTTATTTGAAATTTCAAAGTTTTATAGTGTAAGTTTTGTGGAGTTATTTTTTTATTGGGGTATATTTTAACTCGGCAGGACAAAAATTTTCGGTAAGAAATTATTTTATAGAAACATTTATCTGACAAAAATTACACTCATAAGAAATTTTTTAGGGTTTTAATGATCTTGTTCAACAACCCTTCGAACTTTTCTTGGAGAGAAGCTTTAAAGCGTTTCTTTCGCAGTCCATTCCTTTAGTGAAATGCTTCATGCAAAAATGTATGTAGTGCGAATGGAACCTCATTGGTTTGAATAATTAGAAAAAAAATTTGTGTTACATACAGAAATACCCCCTGAATGGTAGATTAGTAAGGAAGGAACCCTTTCTGGTTTGCTGCAATGCAACGGATTAACACAAGCTTCAGCCTGGAAAGATTGAAAAATAAAACAATAAAAAAATAGAAAGTTTGCCTTTAGAATGCATAAATGATCGAAATATTTTTCAAAAGCTGATTCGACAAACCTTTTTGCAAACAATCAAAACTTTACCTCAAAAAGAATAACTTCTCAAACAAAGCAATTTCACTGTTAGACAATCTTATCCATACTTGGCCAAAGACATTTGTGTCATGTTCTTTACACGAAGCACTTTAATATTATTTATTTTTAAACTTTCTATCAATTATTTTTATCAACTTGTGAAAATATAAAGAATGGATTTAAGGCCTTTACTTTAAAAACATTCCCTTTTGTAGTCTCGAAAACTTGGGATCGTTCTTAAAAATTTTGAACAGCTATAGCCACGACAAACAAAACATTTTTTAAAAACTCTAATTGTTTTAACAATTAGTTGGGGAGAATATTCCAAATATTTTGCAAACTAATTTTCTTATAATCACATTTGAACTTTTACTACAAGAGTTTTAAAGGATGTTGTTTCTCTTATATTCTGCCACCTCCTTCGGATAAGAGAATAGTACTTTTCACTTTGGGGAATCTGTCACTTTTGAAGATTTGGGATATTGTAAAGCCAATTCCATTCCAAAGTACCAATGTAACTAAACGTTACTTGTAGCCTTATCAAGTTTAGTTTAATTGGAAAATTATTATTTATTATAATTATTATTTTTCTAATTATTCTTGTCCTTCCTATTAACGTCATTTCTTGTTACCTTCTTAATAATTAAACATACAGAAATTTCTTATTTAAAATGTAAATTAAGAGAATTTCGTTGTTTAAAATTTAATTTTTTATGTTCTCCTTTTAAAAGCCTAATGAGTCCTTTGCGTTTGTTTATGCAAGATTTTTTTGCTAAGGATATTATTTTCGTTTCGAGGTGCTTTTGCATGTTTGTCCTACCACTTCAATCACTTAGGATTAGCAATTTAATGAAAATTTTATTATTCACAAGGCTTTTGCCAGGTTTTAGGTGGTTACTTTTATGATTTTGACATGATTTCGTGGAGCGTGTTTAGTATATTTAGGGCAAATAAAATTGCCTGTATGCAAATATTAAAAAAGAAATATTCGTGGCGCCTACAGTATTAGCAACAGTAATGAGTTTTAAGAAATTATATATACATTTTGTAAGTCTTGCCATTCTTCAAAGGAAATTTATCTGATATTTCATATTTATTTTGATTTTATAACAAGAAAATGCTATGGGCCTTTTTCTTTTACTTTAAGCTCCATTTTCAAAGAAGTTTAGCCTACGGCTTGAGAATTAAAGCTACAACGTAAATATGAGTTTTTTTTTATAATTTTTCCTATAGTTAATTTAATTTAAGCTCTAAAATGTATGCATTCAAGAATATTTTTTGAAGTAATTTTATTTATTACTTTCGAGCTAAAGTGATAGACGTAGAATAAGAAGTGACTACAGATAATTTAGGCATTCTAATCGCATAAAAAAGCACTTCAAACCATAATTAAAGCTGTTTCTATTTGTAAAAAAATGTGTATATCTTATGAAAAATACTTTAAATAGGAAACACTCACATTTAAATAGGAAACACTCACTCTTACTCCAGGTGCCGTTTATATCGTTTATTGCAAATCAGTGAATGTTCTTATTGTCTATATTGAAATTTGTCATTTATGTCAACTTATTTCTGTATTCCGTAAACGAAATTGACGCAGATGTTAGTTTTAATTGACTTTGATTTTTCGCCAGTATATTTTTTTCGACTAGTTCAAAAAATAAGTCGAGGAGTAAAAAAAAAATTTCACATTGCTAAAGGGATTTCGCAGAGGCACTATTCCAATTAGTTTTAAGGAACTATAAGAAAGCATTGCAATAGTTCTATATGCTCTTTAGACCACCTAAGAGATATGGCGATAGCTGGACAAACGTACGTCAAATAGTGTTGAAAATAAAATAAGTTGCTGGCGGCACTTGCAATTTAAAGTTAAAAGGAAGTTAGATATCAACTAAGATGACAGTACATACACTGAAGGCGCAAGTTTGTAAAATTTTGTCCAATAGCTCCATGGAAGTCTGTTTTTCGAAAGAGTTCAATTTAGCTTCAGCTTTTTAAGCATCTATGTTTTGAAACTTTATATTTTCCGGATCAACTGGCTATTCCTCTACATCTAAAGTCTCAGATAGAATCTTCGACGCAACAGGCTGTGACAGTCCAAAGTTGAAATCATTGAGCTCAAAATCGTCGCTAATTATGACATTCGATATCCAACGAAATTTCAATACATTTCAAGAAAATTTTGTTTGATCGATATCGAACACCGTAATTTGACCCAGCTGATACAAATACTAGATATGAATTTAAAAAATTTATTGTTTTTTGTTAAATATATGCCTGCATTGGCGCTGACCAAATCATCAGTTCTCTGTAACCAAATC
Source organism: Germaria angustata (assembly GCA_963681545.1). Lineage (NCBI taxonomy): Eukaryota > Metazoa > Arthropoda > Insecta > Diptera > Tachinidae > Germaria > Germaria angustata. Next base: position 94,275,376 of record OY813000.1, read on the forward strand.
ATGTTTGAAAAGCATTCAAACTCATTTACTTATACAGAAATCAGCAAAAACCATATGAGAATTCTATAGAATACAATCGTAACTTCCTACTTGTGATTTACAAAACATATAAATATGAAAGCTACAAAGTTTTTATACAAACAAAACACAACAAATAATTTTTCTTACACCTTTAGATAATTTATCGCCCATGAGGTGCTAATGAATGGATTTATAACGCAAAATGAAAACCCAAAATTTATAACAATATTTATTAAATTCACTATTCGAGATATTCTCGACTGTAATATACACAGCTAAGCCAATACCAATACATTTATTAAATAATTATTTTGGAGCATATCTCGAATAATTGATTTAATAAATTAAACATGAATGTTCTATTTTATTAAAATAATCGATATGCAGTCAACGCCGACAAGACTCTTAGATCAATTTTTAGATTAATTAATGTTGATGTAGATTTAAAGTGGTTTTGACTCAAAATTGATGACGATGTTGACGATGGCAAAATAAATTAGACTGACTATGACTAAAGGCACACCAAGAATAATCCAAAAAAGGCGGATAGGTTCATGTTTAAAAAAGGGTCCTGTTCAATCCTGTAACTTTGCACGATAATTACTAATTGAATATTAAACAAAAAACTTTTTACAAGTTTTGAGACTACATGACTGCCAACTGTATTAGCAAAGCATTAAGTTCCAGTGTTGCTAGAAGTTGATAACCAAAATTTTGTTTAAAAATATGCCAAAATATGCGAAAAAAAATATGGTAAAAAATTACTAACGCAAATAGGACAAAAGCGACAATATATTTGGAATGCTAAGCGGGAACTATCTTTGTAGTCTCAGTCAAGAGTATCCAGTATGATAACTAATCTGCGATTTGCTTGGACTAGTATTGGGAAAGTTGAATTGAATATATACTTTCCCATTATTCTTAAGGCTCAAATGTTCCTGGGATTAAAGCATTGCTAACCTGGCAAATGAACTTTAAAAAAATCTCTTTCAATTACATATACATATAGTAAATACCTGGCAGAGATAATAAATTGTAATATTATTTATAGAACACTAAGCCGCGCCAGTAAATTTTTGACATTTCCTTCAAAGCCCATAGAGATCCATAATAAAAAGAGCATTAAGTTTGCAGGCTTTCTTAATGAAAAATGTAATTTGTTTCATTTGAGACACTGCTTAGACCCTGAATCACACCATCTAAGTAAAATTTTAAGGAGAAAAAAATTTTATAAAATTGATGTTACTTCTCACAAAAAGTCAAGCTATTATCCCAAATACAAGCAGCCAACTAAAGAGTGGCATGAGAAAAAGCAGGACACATGAACGCTAATGATGATGGTGCATCAAAACCACGTCTGTTCCGTTCTTCTAGTGCAATAATTGACTTCTACTTAATACTTCCTTCATAAAATTATATGTATTAAAATTTATTAAAGATATGCCCTCCATTTGTTTGTTAAGCGAACAACAAACAATAAATAAATAAATAATAAATAAATAATACTAATAATAATTTGCAAAATTTATTAACCGGAACTGTTATAGAATGAAATATTTTTAGTCGATCTTTGGCCATTAAAAAATCTAAAACATTTGATGTACCGAAATGTGAACAAAATCAGTCACCTGACCACTTGCGATGAACTATTTAAATAGACATTGATTTTTTCCAATATAAACGTTCGAACGAATTTTGTTTTTTAGATTTAGAAAAATAGTTACTTAAACTTTTATTTTAAGCCCTGGCATATTGAGCTTCTACATTGCTCCCTTAAGACCGAATTTTGGGTTATCAGATGTTGATGATTGATGTTTTCATAGTCTTTAATGAAATATTTCCTTTTCTTCTTAAAGCTTGCGATATATTTTTATTGGAGTGTATATGGGTGGACGTGTATAAGTGGGAGAACAAAACAAACTGCATGTACTGGGTATATGAATAAATGAACTAGTTTCTCTTCATCTTATCTCTCTTTCCAACAAATTAACAATTTATTTAACATAATTTGACAAGTGTAAACCCACACTAAGTTTTAAATTAATAGACGACAATACATTAACGATTATAAAATATTTTTATGTCTAAAAATTTTTTGTCAAACACTACTTCACTACTTGTGGAAATTGACAAATGTGATCATGCAGAGCAGTGTGTTGGAACTAGGAAATTAGGTTATAGAAAAGATGGAGGTGTTTATGTACGTTCGTTTCTTAAAACTGACACAATATCTGCAGGGAGTCCATTCCACATGAGAACTGTTCGCACAAAGGAAGAATTTTCTCCATAATGCATGGATGGATATGCTCTTAATTAAGAACGAGTCGTATATAAATGAGTGTGGGTTTCGGGAAGAAGTTCCCCGATTTCATTTGAGCGCATTCCATTGTAGTAACGATAAAAATTTGAAATATATCCCATGTTGCATCGATACTAGAGTGAGTCAATAGAGTTGGCTACATCACTGTCAACAATGAGCTTCTTCACCATCTCGTCTACGCGGTCTAGTAACTTCCATAAAGACTTTGAAGCATCGGTCCATACATGAGAGGTGTATTCCAACTTATTGAAATATTATGAATATATAAAATTTCCTTGGAACTCTTCCGTGTCTCGTAACATTTTTTGATGTTACACAGGGCGATGCTTTATGGCAAAATTGCCTTAATTTCTTTAAAGTAAAGTACGCTTTATGATAGGTTTAAATTTCGTTGCAATTAAGAGCTTTAAAATTACACAATATTTTAAAAAACACTTTTACTTCCCTTTTTTAAAAATCTTGAATAAATGGTAATTTTATTTTCCATAATTTTTAATTTTTTTTTATATTATTATTATTATGATTTCTAAACGAAGCGTCAATATGCCTTTAGGAAGCAGAGATTTAATAAATTCCCTTTATTATTAAATAAAATAAAATTTGATTTCATTGTATTTCATTGCATTATCAGCTACAGAAACGCTTGAGTTGTAACGAATTTCCTTATGCCAACTTTCTTTAAATAATATGTTCTGGTTTTGAATTTGACGTTGAAATTGATGGAAAGAATTCTAAAATATATTTTTTTGACTAGATTGTTGATAATGAAGCATTTATGCAAAAGAAAAACAGATTTCCTTGGTTATGGTTAATATTAAACGAGTTTTCTGGAATAATGTAACATGGCAATATGGTTTGATTGAATGGTGGTTAAGAGGAGGGGAAGGAATAAAGCAGATTAATTCAAGTCTTATTCAAACCTTAAGGGCTGGAGTATAAAAGTTAGTTTAAATTGGATTTTATTTGTGGTTTTATCCCTTTATCATGATGTTGATTTAATTATATAAAAAAAATACAACAATATTGTCACCGCATTTAAAAGTAATTGATTGAGGATCGTTTAATTTATTTAGATTAAAGTGGATTGAGAAAAGGCAGGTCTTTAATCATGTTTGGAGATGAAAAATATTCCCGAATTGATTTTAAATTTGCACATAAAAATTAGTCGCGCCCTTTATATGATGTTCTTTTTTAGACATTTCAATTATATTTAAAGTCCTGTCTTAATATCATTGCTGTTAGTGATTTGCTTACAGCTGCAACTTTGTCTTTGGATTCTTGTTACTACGAAGTCTAGTTCTATATGTTTAGATTTTGTGTTAAATGGTTTGTATACCTTCCGGCAAATTGACTTGGAAGTTCGAAGACTTATTGTAGCATTTACATTCTTTTAAAATTCTTTTATCAATATTATACATAAGTAATATTATACAAAATGTCCGCCCAGACCTTAAAGGAAGAATTAAGGCCTATTATACGAGTAGAATTCTTCTAAATGCTAAGAGCTTTTCCTAAAACCTAGTCGGTGGTATACTAGACTATTATCTTAGATGTTGCTATTTCGATGCAATCCAAAACCTACGGTTGTTTCTGTAGAAATTTCGTAATGGCCTTTTTTCTGGTCTTCCATTTCCTTCCATTTTTCCTTCGAATAAATGCACTAAGGATATTAAGAAAATGAGCTAAAACTTAGAAAAATTTACTAAATTTGAGTTCATCGTCGTAAATTTAAAAAATGCGATTAATTAAAAAAAACTTGTATTGCAAACACTTTCGAACAACTTTCTGAGAGTTAAGTAAAACTTTTACCAAATATTAAGTAAGATTTTCCAAGAAATAAGCAAATTTTTATTAAGAATAAGTAAAATGTTTTTAATAGAAATGAGGAAATGTTTGACTCAATTCCAGTAAAAACGACAATAATTTTGGACTAAAATTTTCCTAAATTGTAGTTTATTATTTCTTCAATGTGTATAGATACCCAAATGTCCTCACTTCATTGTTTGCCATCCTTCTAAATTATTTATCAATTTGAGAAATGGTGCTCATATTTTAAATATTTTGAATCTGTACTAGCGCACCCATCCGCCTTTCGTACCAAGATAAAGAAAATGAAGTCGTCTGTATTAAAATATTGTTATGTGGCGATTATGTATGTATGTCTAACAAACTTTCAGTTGCATTATTGGGAACTAAAAATATTTAGTTGCCACAACGGGCAAAGGGTTGCCATCCCTATAGTCGACAAATTAAGTTGAAACATAACGATGCTTAAAAGTCCGATTGTCCAAAAACGGCCACTTCATAGGCAGGCTTTGCCCTGTCCTAAATGTTGCTTCGGATCCTGCTAAAATAATTGCTGTATTTACGAGCAATAAGAAAGGAACATTTTCTATGTATAAGATATGTACATAAAAAATAGTGCCTCGCATCCCAGAAAAAAATCTACGACTCCGCCAAGATTTGACGGTTTAATTAACTTCTTTTAAAAACTTTAGCATTTCCTGCAAGAAAATATAGGCTAGAATGGCATTTTAATTTGTTGATTAATTGATCATTTTTATTTTTACTTTATCTATTTTTTTTAACAATAGAAATAAACAGAAAAATCAAACTTTCAAGATCACTAAATATAAAATCTAACTTGATTTTATAGGATTGGGTTAAAACCATTATTATGAAAATCTTTTATACCATTTCAAAACTAATGTAAATCGCTATGGCTTCAACCTAGATTTAAATTGTCATGAATATTTTGCTTATTGAAAAGAGCACAATGGAAAAAAGAAGAAAAAAAAAAAAGAATTGAAATATAAAACCGGCAACATTGCACAAGGACATTTTGGGGGAAAACAAACAAACAAATGGACAGGCTGGCAGACAGCGAAAATTATAATGTGCAGCATAACATTGAGAACAACATTTCCAGGCTAACACAGAATTAATGGCCAGGACTACTTTGCTATTTATTATTTCTCTTCCAACGCCCTCTTTCCCACTTAACAGTTCTATATGAGCAAGTCCTTATAATTTAAAGCGGTTGGCGACACAATGGCCATGGTCCACACCAATTTAGCGGAAGTAACGCTACATGTAAATTTTTATATTATGGGTGTGTATGTGTGCGTATAGTTGTTTCTGTTTGCATTTCTCCTTCATGCTTTTATAAAGCATTTTCAAATATTTTTGTTTTAAATTAAACCAAGTTCTTTTCATAAGCCACATTGCTGCATGCAATATTTCCTTTATAAAAAAACTGAAATAAGCACATACAACAAAGCAAGTGAAAAAATAATGTAAGAATAATAAACTTTAGGTTTAGGCCTAAACATGGAATAAGTACCAGCAGTTTCAAAATGTACAATAAGCCTAAAAGGTGAAGAAAATTCGTAAGCACAAGATTTTGAACTGGGAATACTTATTTAATGTAAAGGAAGTTGAGCATGTTACAAATATTTGTGTTTAATTCTATAATTTAATTTAGATTTGAAAACTCAGTGTTGATGTTTCTTGTGCTCGAAATTTATTGAAAGTCTTTACGGAATTTTCAAACCATAAAAAAACTTAATAAATCTTTCTAGTTCGAAAGCTCTTTTGGACCTTGCTTCAATTTAAGCAAAGTCAGTAACATGACTTCCAAATTTCTCGCTTTTCTTAAGTGTCTCATTAAATTTTAAGAACAATTAAGTACAACGCCAAATCCTTTAGTTCTATTTAACATTTACTATCACATTGAAATCGTACTAAAACTTTTTCTACTATTTCTAAATTATTATTCCTTTCTTGTTTCTGTTTCTATTTTTAATGCGATTTCACATTTCCTCTTCGTCCATTAAAGTTATTTAACTTTATTAAGATTTCCTTATTACGCCTTTGTAGTTATTTTTATAATTTTTTCATTGAAAATTCGTTTTCAGTTTCAATCTACAATGCAACACAACGTCATTGCCAGAGATATGTTAATGGGCTCACAATGACCGTAATACGGCAGAGGAAACATGAGGCAACAACTGCAATAGTCACAGGCAATAAAGATTGAGTAAAAAATATCAAACAAAATAAACTAGATACATTTTATTAAAATCTTTGCAATAAAATAAAAGACAAATTGAAAATAAAATTTTAATGGTAGATGTTGCAGACACAATGCACGTACAGCCATTTACTCGAACACCGATGAGAGGAATAGACATTTTTATAGGCGTGAGTATGAGTGAAGAAAATCCTCCGTAGACAATCAGGCGGATTTGTAAGTATACGAGTACGGTTTTGGAATTTGCAATAAAGGATTCATATTGATATGAAATAGAAAATACTTTCCCATAACTTTTCCATAAGTGTAAAGTCAGCGAACTTTGTACTTCATGTCTAGTCATAGTATTGATACTTAGGAGTCTGTATTGTTTTACTCATCGAACAGTCTATTCAGATTGTTAAATAGAATTCGCAAATTTCTCAAGCCTGAATAATAGCAAACTATGTGAACAATATCTTACTCCAGCTTATCGTATTACTATTCAGAGCGCAAGCGTCCGACTGATTATACAATAAATTCTACATGCTGGGCGATCGTTCAATATTTCGAAACTGCTGGATCGCATACAGGCGAGGCTAAGGATGTTATTTTTAGAATTAACGCAATGGAAGGCATGTTTCATTATTTGATCGTTCCTACAATGCAGCAGATCTTAATGTACATTCTTTCGATTGGTGCGTAGATGCCAGGAAAAATTTGTATTCTCCCCACTTTTCGTATGTAGAACGAACTCTTAGCGAATTTTTTTTATGAACATTAAAATCGGTTGTCCGTAAACACTACTAAAACTCCATGTAGCTAATATTTCTAGCTGCAATATTCATCAGCCTACAAGTAATGGATCAATCTTAAACAGATGTATCCAAGTCAACGAAAATTGCAATTGTTGCAATTATACATTAGCGCTAGAGGAAGCAAAAAAGAAACAAAGTCAACTAATTACTATTTGTACAGCGAAAAACATGCTGCAACTTTCTGTAACAATAGATAAGCTCAATTTTTTTTTTATTGAATTAAAGATTAATACAACCACTAATATTAATAAGTAAAAGAAAGGGGTACCAATTGGTATAAAATTGCGATCTGTTTCTGTGTTCAGCAAAAAATTATTTTCACTTTGATTATTCAATATTTTGGGGCTAAGACTTGCGTCTTGTTGGGACACTACAGCTTACAATTTAGAGGGGATGTAAGAAGGATAATGAGACAGTGGAGCACTTCCTCTGACATTGCCTAGCTATTGTGCAAAAGAGGACCTCTTGTTTTTTTAGGAGGGCACCTCACCCATATATTACTCACGTCAGGGGTTTTGACTAGAGAGAATTTAGAAATGTCCTTCATGCCACGAAATTTCTATAGGGTATAAGTTTCATTTTTTCAATGGTTAAATGCAAAACAGATGTTACACTGGCTTATCTGAATCATCTCCTCTCTTCAACCTATAAATTAAGTGTTATTTCAAAAGGTTTCTAAACAGAAGCTTATTTCAAAGAAATTTTAATGAAATCTAATTTGATTCTATTTATTGAAATATAAGCAGGTCAAGAGTCTGATGCTAAACTTCGTAACTCACGATATCAATTCATATGCGTGCATGCAAAATGGAGAACTAATGCATCGCTTATTTTAAATTATACGTTGCAATACTTCATTAACGTTTTCAGAGTTTGAAATGATAAAAGTGAGTCACTTTTCACTTATAAACGAAGGGCAAACTTTTCATCAATTCTTTGAAATGAAGTAGATTTCGGGGCACATAAAAATTTTTTCTATTGAATTTTACTTTTGTGATCTAAAGTTGATTTTAAAGTTTCTCTTGGCCGACCGTTCATGGCATTGGTTACTCAATAAATACAAAAGGCCAAAGTAGATAAGCAGTTAGTGTACTATACTGAGATTAGCAGGTTCGATTCCTGCCATAGAATCTGAGTGTTTATGTAAATACGACAAAATGGCTTCAGATTTTGTGTTTTTTATAAAAAAATATAAGTATTTATTTCTGTCTCTTTTTGTGTTTATAACTGCTTCTAGCACATATTTTAAACATTAAATTGTGTTCAGCGAATTGAAAAATTTTTATTTTTCTGCAACTGCCATTTGTTAATTACAACGTCGGAAAATATATGGTAGGGTATAGATCTTCTTTCTATCGGATCATGTGCAATCAGAAGTGATTGAGTTCTATTGTATGCAGAGCTTCAATATTCGAATGTATATGACACCCAAACTTTTTGCTCGTAGATAATATTAAAAAATTGTAGTTTAAAAAACTTTGGAATAACGGGTCATTGTGGTAGGTAAGCCTATCTGAAGAAAGCTAAAATGCCCCAAAGAACAAATTTATTTTAGCTGTTTCCTTTTTATACAATTTCTTACACATGACACAACTATCCCCTTCATTTAAGGACTCTTTACCCCTTCAGAAAAATTCTCTATTTGAACTAAAGTTGTGAATAATTCGCCTCTTATCTACCAGATGACACATATCCTGTAAGCATGCACGTCCTGCTCTGCCAGCAGGATAGGTTGATTAACCTACGATGACTGTCGCTTAGTCATAATTTTGAAATTTACCCACTTAGACCCTATTGTTGTTTAAAAAAAGACAGAGTGAAGATGAAAAAAAAACGTCAGATCCCGACGATTTTTAATGTTACGTAGACCATATAAACAAATATACCCCTTCTGATTTTAAAAGTCGCTAAAACAACGTTTTAATCTCTTAACATAGAAATCTATATATAAGAACCTTGAAAAATCCACCAATGCTCTAACGCTTACCTAGTGGAGAGCATCTCGTTCGACCATCTGACACAAGTAGCACCCAGCATTTCATAGGATGCCAACTAGTTGCTCTTTATCCTGATTACTCAATCCGATCTAGGCTATATCAGCGGAAATAATTTTTTCGGCCATATTCAAAGCTTTGAAAGACCGAACAGCTCCAGAGAAAAGAAGAGACTTCATATAGAATAGACTATAGACTAAGTAGTCAATGAAGTCAACAGCCAATGGTTTTTAAAATTCTCATATAAATCAACAACTTGCAGTTCAATGTATTCTTGGTAAACATTTTAGTAAAATTTATCACAGAATAATTTATAAATGCCTTGATATTATTAGTGGCGCATCTGGGAATGTGATAAATTGCATTGCTATTTACGTTCAATCAGTTCATTCAGTAAAGAGGTGGATACAAATTTATTATCACATGATCTAGACGACCAATGCTGTTCAATGAAATTAGAGTTACAAGGATGGAAAGTTTCTCATACAACTGATTTGATTCATGGACTCTATGGCGCGTCGTTTTAACTACATGTGGTCCACATTAATAGCACTGCATTTGGGCAAAAGAGTGCTTTTATCATGTCGCAATTTAAAAAAAAAGGGATTAGCGTTGTCAAATTAATATTATTGGATTTTTACCAACACTAATACGTGCCGCTTCAAACTATCGGAAAGGGTTTCTCTGAATTCTTTAAATACTATCGTGAGAGCTAAGGATGCAAAATTTTATATTCAATTTGCCAAAGCAAAAATTTATTGATTTCAAAATACTTATTTTCTAACCATAAATTAGACACTGTCAAATTCATTTTTTGTACGAAGATGGAATGGTGAGGCTGATTTTTAATATTTTTTTCGGTATATCAAATATATTTTGACGATGGTATTGTAATATTTAGCCACTGTAAAGCGAACGATTCCCATGGAATGACATTTTCTTCTCTTCCAAAGTATCAGTTAGAGCATTTTTCAACCTGTTAGAGAATTAAGTTAACGAAATCGCAATTGAAAATTTAAGTTACTCCTATAAATTTGTGCAAATCCGTTTTAAAAAAATCATTCTTCTGAATAAATGAGTGGGAGTTGTTTTGTATTTCATGTGAAATAGAAATTGTTGGTAGCATTGTTGTTACAAAAAAAAAAAAAAAAAAAAAAAAAAAAAAATAACAAGAACGCTATAACAAATCCGAGAGGACATATTTCAGAGAACTGGATTGCAGAACAAGAAGTAGTAATTCTTCAAATTTACATGAAAACATTAAGAGTTATACAAATTGCAAGCCGTGCAAGTTTCCACTCATGTCAATGAACTGCCAAAAAACTATATGAATATTAATTTGCACAATCTTTACAAGTTGGAGAGACATTTCATTTTGTAATCTTGCAAAATTTAATTGTTCATTTGTTGAATTTGTTAATTTCTTGAATTAAAATGTGCACTATGAGGTATACGAGTATGCAAAAGTAAGTTGGCTTTTTATTTTTATATTTATTTATTCATGTTGTCCCCAAGTCATTCTTCCCGGAGACTTTACACTACTCTAAAACCATTTTTATCATAATTGTCTTTATTTTTGAGAAGAATGAAGAACCACAGGTACCTAAATAAGTTGAATATGGCAAAACAAACACACAAACAATGCTATATAGTTGAAACTCTGATCATATATTCAGAGTCGAGTAAGCCGGTAAGATACAAAAAAAAAATTATCCAAATTCGAAAACGCAATACACTTTGCATACACTCCTCGTATTTTCCGGCCACTATCTTTGCATGTTCAATGAATATATGGCAGATGTTTTAATGAGATTTCAATAAGTGACTTCTAATGTAAAATACCGATAGTAATTCTCATTAGCCATAAGACTGGTAAATTACTTTAGGGCGCCCAGTTTTACAAATATCAACAATCTGTGTTGATTTTCTAGGAAAGAAACTACACTAAATTGGCTGTTGCTTCGCAGTATAATTTTAATAAAAATCAATTCGATTTATATATTTGGTTGTTCCCACGACGCCTTACATTTTCAGTTATTTATGTATTCTATCTCACAAGCAACATTTTTGTTTCGTTACTTATTTCAGGTTAAAAGACCTTTATTTCTAAGATCAATATTTTTGATTGCAATTAATTTGTGCTTGAAAGTTTACTCGATGCCAAGAAAAAATTTGAAGCAAATAAAAATCTATTTTAAGAGCTGCCAGTTTTAATTGCATACAAAATTCTAGGAATTTAATGATCCCTAGTTGGCTGTTATTGGCCCTAAATATTTGCATAATATTGCCCTATTGTTGTTAATTAGAAAAAGTTTTGATTATTATTTTGTTATTTCTCTTTAATGTCTCATTTGCTATAAAAATAAATTTCAATTAAAACATTTAAAATTTATAAGGTCAATGTTCTAGTTTAATGTTTAAATGAGTGTTTGACTTGATAAAAAAAAGAATTAATGGCAATAATCTTAATATAAACTGCCAATATGTATACGAGTACGTGTGTATTTGTGAATATAATAGTATAAAAATAAATTGAATTTGCAAATTCAGTAGAGAGTTGTTCAAATTGTTGTTTAAACAATAAAATTCATGTTTTAAGGACATTTTGCTCAATATAGTTTATTAGATGTTATTTGTTATAATAGGCTTTCCAGAATTATCTTTAAATATGAGTTAAAACATCAAAATCCAAAACCACACACACACACACACACACACACATATGGATATATATTTCCATTAACAGTCACATCCTGCCGTACACACAAACTTCTAAAGTTTAAACCAACTATAGTGGCATTTTTTCGACACCATTCTGACTTTTGACTAAAATATTTACAACACAAGTCTATAAATGCAAATGGCTGTATGTGTTAATGTGCTAGAAAGTGCAAATAACCAGCAAGTTAAAAATTTTGTTTAACACATTAAATAATTTATCTCTGTCTGCAAGTGATTTTGTTGTCTCTGCGTTTGTGTGTCTGTGGGTGTGTATGTAAACGGAAACTAGCAGCAAATGACCAACCATCAACATGTCAAACTATGTACTGTCAGAATTAACAAAAACAACTAGTAAAGACGAAAATTTTCCAAAAACGGAACTGCCATTAAATACACCACACACCAACAACTTCAAAAACTGTGAGAACAACAATAATGGCAGCGACACCCCAAAAATATGTTGATGATGAACATTAATTGTCCAAACATAAAAAAATATATTCAAGAAGAATCATAAAAATTAAACAAAATTTTAGACCAACGCAGAGTTGGTTCACAGAAATTACGGAAATTTAAATTTTTCGTCGCATTTGGTTTTCGATAAAAAGCGTAAAAGTTTTTTTTCTTTCTAAAAGATAAAAAGGGAACTTAATTCTATTTAAACAAATAAAAAATTGATCAACAAAATGCTACACCTTTTTCAGAAAAGAAAACGCCATTTTACTAAATGGACCGCTTTTATTCTCAAGCTGAAAAATTTACTAAAATTGATTAAGGAAGGATGACATATTTCCTATGAATATTTGACAGACCTTCAGTAAAACTTGTCTTAAAATTTTTGAAAAAGCTGATAATATTTTTGAACCATGCAGTTCATTAAAACTTTGTATTAAAATCTTTGAGTTCTTTTTATAACAAAAAATAATAAGGAATTTCCTCGAACAGGTCTTATTTGGATATGACTACGCTTCTTAGGAAATAGTCATGTTGGCGGTCTCTCAGAATTATCTGTTAAGTAAATATGCAAATATAATTTCTTTTATAAAGAGAAAAATTGGAATTCCACACTGTTTTCTTTCAATCCACAGACTTTACTACACATACTTCCACTACAATTCCCGACATCATTACAATATTTCTTTCCTTATGACTTTAATACTATTTATCGCTCTTTACTTCTATTTATCTATATTTTCTGCGACTTTAATTGCACTGCTCTACGCATTTTTTTTGCACCAGACTTTAACATTTTTAAATTTAAGCTAAAAACTTTCTGGTTTAAACATTTGACAATATGAGTGTTGTCCTTTCTCGTTTAGGATTGTTATTTAATATTGTGTACCCTTTAATAAACATTTTAAGTATCATTTCATAATATCATACACTAAATACTAAAGACTGACAAATTAAAAAAATCCCAGATGTTCAGGAGAAGCAAGAAAACTGTTGATGGTGTAAAAGCGACACAAGTGCAATAAAACAAGGACAAAATTATTTTTCCATTTCATGAAGATATTGATGGAAAGAAATATTTTATGGTCGTTAAAGATTTGTTATGAAAACTGATTTGTGGAAAAAACAATTTAGAAAAATGTGTGGTTGTTACTGTTTGGTATTTAGTGTGCGAAACGCTATAAATACCACATATTTATAGATTATAATGCAAACTAATTCAATGACAGACTTTATTTATGTCTATTTTATTTATTTATTTATTTGTATGTTCAAGTCCTGTACAACAATATTTATTATTATGTTTAAAGTTTAGGAAAGTAGTACCGAAAAGTTAAGTTGAGAAGGCAAATATACTTGGACATACATACATATTTAAACAAAATTAAGTATAAAATTTAACATAATATTTATGAACTCCTACTCTATTGAAAACTAATGAAATAAAAAGTGCTTTGGAGGCAGAATATTCAAGAGGCGTACCGCCTGGCATTCGGGAACAAGAAAACGCTGAAAAGGAACTATATTTTTTTCATAACTGACCTGGCATACCTGATGTTATCAATGAGATATTGCGACATTTCTGAATAAATGACTTTTTATAAAAATAAAAGCACAGGAGTTTTGAGATAGTTATTGAACGAAACTCTATATAGTTTTGAGGAAAGTAAAGAAACATGATCATATCTAATAACATTGTTATATAAAATGTTTAGCTATCTTTTATTAATAGAGTCGCAATTCACGAAAAGTTGACATCAGTATTTTAAAGCAGGAACAAGGTAAGATTTTTCAAGAAGTTTTCTTATATTGAAATGGGTATAGTGCTGTAACGACAAAAGACACCTCAACTTTGTGTAAGTCTGACCAACGGGTGTGTTAACATAGTTTTTTTAGGTAAGACTGTTATTGAAAATTAAACCAAAATTTTTGGCAGTATTTACAATAGCGATTTTTCTCCATTTATTAAAACATCGACATTATCAATGCGATTGATTGCTTTCTTACGAATTATAAATTTTGATTTGTGAGGGTTTAAGCAAAGTCCATTCGCAGTTGCCCCGCAACGTATTTTATTCAGACCGTAATTAAGTCTTGAAATAATTTCAGAAACGGAAAGGACTGAACTGCTTAAATACAACTGCACATCGTCTGCGTACATATGAATTTTGCAATGCAAAAGTTGTTGAGACAAATAATTGAACTTTAATTGATCCTCTAAAATAAAACAGAATTTATGATGATAATTGATTCCAAAGCATTCAGGATAATAGTCTAGATCAAATAACGGAGGTGCCAGGAATATATATTAAAAAACTCTTAGTAAAGCAGGTGGGTGATGCAAGGTATCTACGATAATATATCATTTGAATGGAAATATTTTGTTAAAAAAATTATTGAAACTATTCGTATAGAGAACAAACAATGGTTTAAAAATATTTCTGTTTCAATACCTTTTACATTATGTTTCATTCGTTTACATCCAGTTTAAGTTTCTGGATAGTATAAACTTTTATTATTACTATTATTATTACTTATTTCTTTTTTATTTCTCAACACATATTAAATTTTGCGTTGATAGTTGCAGCCATTACGGAATATCCGTTGAAGCTATTGTTATGTGTTAACAAGCACATTAAAAATTTGTTCCCATGAAAGGAATAATTCAAGTTTTTTTAAGTTTGTGGAAATATACACATACAATGGAAATATTTTAAGTGGTGAAAAATTTAACGCCTATAATTGTGACGGGCTTCCAAAAGTTCATTTTGTCCATCACAGTCATAATTATTACAACGATGTGTTAGAATTAGTATTGAATTTTTTACGTTTCTATCCGTGTATTCGTAAACTTATGTATATGAGAGTGTACTTATGCAAGCCTCATCTAGAAATCCTTTTCAAGAATATATTAGAACTATTAATTTTTTAATAATGACATATAATTAATAATAGTGACATATTTAATCATACAAAATAAGCATTAAAAATTTTTGATAGTTTTCCTGACATTTTTCTTCAAGAGAAGCATGCTTTTTAATTCATTCTAATGACATTAAGTGCTTCGTTTATATGAATAGTCTCCCTTTAATGCATTAGTTTCAGCCACTTTGTTCTTTTTTTTCTATCATTATAATAATAGTCAAGACAATGTTTTACATAGTCTTATTTATTTGAAGAACGAAAAAAAAACATGATAAGTCTCATTCCACCTGCTGGTGATGGTATTTGCTGTTACTGTTTCATGCTTTTAAATTTTAATGAAACTGAAATTATATGACATCTACGTGACAACACAGATATCCTGCACTCATCATAAGATTCCATCAACTAACCGCATAAAACATATTCGTCTTATTTTACACAATCACTCACAGAGATGTGTTTGCTAACACTATTAAGTTGAATGCCCTAAACATATTCCAAAAGTACAGTGGAGAATAAAGCCAAGCCACAATAAAATTATATGTAAAATTAGTTGTGACTAACACTTAAGCAAAATATAAAAATAATAATTTACTTTAGTAGTATATGGAATGCCATCTTCTTTTTGTGAAAAGTACTAGCAATTTTCTGAAAATACGACAATTTAGCTCAATTGCAAAGGACACCCAAATTGAGTTGCTTCGGTCCTTTATATACGGATGCTTTTTACGTCCTATATACATGTGAAAGGCCTTGTTGCCACAATCATGTGACAATATTTGTAACATTTAATATTAATTTATACATATTAATAATGCAATTATTCAAACAATTATTATTCATGAAATTTATAATTTTATATGTATTTAAAATTAAAGTAATTTTCAAATTTACTTTCGACTTTGGATTATGTTTAATTTTATATATTTTATATATTTTTTTATTTTTTAAATTCCCTTGTTTTCTTTTAAGTCTCTACGCCAAGTTTTATGGTGGTGCTCTACGTGAAAATAGTATTTGTTGCAATTTTGGGTTTTGGACTTAAATTGCAATGGTACAATTTTTAAAATCTTATATTTATAGAATTTTGAGGTTACATGATGGCGCTGGTGCACAATACAGTGGTGAAAATAAATATAGAAGCACCCCCAATTATGGCAAGGATATATTCTTACCCTAAAAGGGCGAAAAACCGCATTCACCAGAGCATGAATTATGGCAGGGGGAAACACCGCATTCACCACAGCATGAGAAAAAAATATCAATATATGCTGCTATTGTCACTATTACCTCTAAAGGATAATTTAGAAATATTCAGACACTTCACCAACTTGTTTCTATATTTCAGTGTTTCAGATTTTACGAAGGAGTAATATGGCTTCGATACAAAATAAAGGCATGGATTGCTATATTTAAATTTTATTAAACTTTTTTATTAATGAAAATATGTGACTTCAAGCAGCAGGCCTTTTTAATTTATATTTTCTCAATATTTTGCCAGAATTTCGACTGGCCTCGTCAGAAAATTTGGTATTTAAATTAACAAATGAAAAAAATATTGAGAAAATGAAATTAAAAATATATTTTTTAATTAAAAATAGTAGAATAAACATATTTGAAAAGGCTCTACTCTTTTTCTTTTAGACGAGAAATGTGTTTCATAAAACGCTAAATAACTTTAATTCGAACATTGTCTTTGAAATTTGTGACATTTTCCATAAGTATATTAGTACACTGTTTCAATTATTAACTGGCAGTTTGTGGCAACAAGCACTTTTACATACATACACATTATTTGGCATGTGATAAACATTTATGTATGATTGTGTATACGCTAACAAATTCTCACTCATAAAACAGCTGGTGTATGATTTGCGTAATAGTGTGTGTGGCATTGCAAGTGTATTTGATATTTTTTTAGATTTATTACATTTGTGCTCTTGGCTGCTGTAGGGGACTGACTGCCTCATACTCTCAAAGTGACATGATGCATTAATGGTTTCACATATTTATATAGAGTTGCTCGCACCCACCATGAAATCTCCTTCTCATGTTGAGTTTTGGAATAGATGGAAGTTAATTTTTCAAGTTTTTAATTTTCTTTTTATAAGGGTTTTTTTTTTTTTTTTTTTTTGTGGAAAGTGCACTCAGTTTTGTTTTTGAAACTGCAGTCCCGAAGTAATTGCTTTGGGTTTTAATGAAATTTTTATACGCTTTTTTCTGCTACTAAGAAAGGGAATTTACTTTGATTAACATGAGACGCAGAGATTGACCTAATTTTTTGTTGAAGTAAATTAAAATTTTTTTAAATAACACGAGTATATGCACATATGCTTAAGATTCAAAGGACTTTTTTCTTATTTGCTGTTTTTATATCTTTTATATTTGTAATTAAAAATTAAACACTCTCTTTGTGTGAACAGATTTCTTTTATTTAAACAATAACTTTGGAATTTCTAAACTGACCTTGTAGCGAAATTTTAATATGATTAGATTTTCGTAATGAGACTTGCAATGGGAATATAAAGATTTTCTTGGGAAATATTTCCTTATGAATAAGAACACCTACATGGAGCTCGTCCACGCACATGCAAATAAAATTAGTTACTAGTTGTAATGACTTCCAGCGAAATGGAATCTAGAAAAATAAAGTTTATTGAAATAAGTCTCAAAGAAAATGAAACTATTTCTAAATCTAAAAACGCAAGTTAAAATTTTTAAACTTTTTTATATAATGAAATAATTCCCATGCAAAAAAAGTATCAATAAGACCTGAATTATTAGAAATAAGTCTAATATAAAGAAAGGGTTTAAAAAATACTTTGCCGAAGGTCGCAAGTGCACTTCTTCTACTTTCTTTAATGCAATATTTTTTCGCGCAGAAAAAAATATATCCGACTAAGGCTTCGTTTTGTAAAGGTTTTCTGTATTTCGAGCCTTCAGATGGGAGCAAGGATTTACTATCCTGTGATATCTTCAAGTATGGGTTTGCTCTCTACAGCATGAAAAAGCTTTTTCCTCTCGGCTTCACTTTCTAAATTTGCCTTCGCACAAAATTTCTTTTTAAAGGGAACCCAATATTTCAGACATGCTATTTTTCAGACAATCTTACAAAGTACAAACGGGCTTTGTTATACTTATTATTATTATTATTATTTTTAACATATTGAATAAAGAACACGAAATAAGTACACAATTTTTTCCGACCAATAAATACTAAAAAAATATGGGCTTTATTTTTATTTTAAGAACTTTCATAAAGAAAATTAATTCTAAACAGAATATTGAAAATTAATTCCAGAAAATTTAGTTATTTCATGATGCAATAGAACCAAAATAAATGTAAACTTTTTAAAATTATTTTATTTTTAGGCGTTATTTAATACAGCCATTTTGATCTCAGTAATATTAAAGGCAGAAATTTTTGGATTGGCACTTGGCCTCTTTAGGTTTTCGCGGGGATTAAATATGATCACTTTGAGTGAATGTACAAAAACACTTTGAATGTTTTTTATATATTTGATTTTTTGTCAGTTAATACGGTTTGAAATTGTGACTCATAATTTTAGGCATACAACGTATCTTTAGATTGAATTATAAGTCTATGAATATATTGAAGAGAAATTGATTACCTGAAATAAAGCAAGGCTTAAATTGTCATGTAGAGCTGAAGCTAAAATTTCGAACATAAATGCATTTTATGAGGGAGTTAAGTATGAAAAAATTTATGATAGGAAATTGCACTGTCGGTGAAAAAAGGTCTATAAGAGATGAGTGCTAATTTGTTTAACTATTTCATTCCCTTTTTGTTTTAACTCTGTGTTCAAGTCTTTTTGTTTTTAGTACTCGTATTTAAAATCATTCAATTGAATGAAGGGCCACTTGTATGAAAAAATTATATTATTATCATTATTAAATAATTTTGACCCGAAAACAAGGGTTGAAACAAAATTTTATTTTAATTGTATTACTGAAAATATCAAAAATATTATAAATTCAAAAAAAAAAAAACATATATAATGGAAATAATTATAAAAGAATGTTAATTTTATTTATTTTTCCAATAAACGCTTTATCGTGGAAACAAATTTGTTGTACAGTGACCCAAGTAATTTGCATAAATAAATAAAACTTAACAAATAGCACAACCATTAATGAAAACAATAAAAACAGCAAGAACAACAAAAGCGAAAAAAAACATGTAATTATGGTAAAATTTTAAATGTTTAATTTAATGAGTTTATATTTATTTCCATCAGTTTTTGTAGTCGATATTGCAATAACAATAATAATCGTAATAATTATAACGATTTAACAGTTCTGTTGTTTAGCTTCAATTATACATAAGCCATTGTTAATATTTGTATGGTAAAATCGGTAGATATATACATAATATTAAATTGGCAAATACCTTCATATAGACTCTTTGTTAGATAAACACAATTATAAACATGCTTTAATGCAAACATTCATGCAAAAACCAACAGCAAGACACAAAGATACAGAGGCAGAGAGAGACAGACACACGGACAGGCAGACGAACAGTCAAGCATATATTAAAACTGATGGTATGTAAGTATATACCAGCAATTATGTCAATTGCATAAAAAACTCTAAATTTTGCCAGGAGGTTTATAGTTGTTTTTACTCAAACAACTCTTAACACAACAAACAATTATGGAGAACTTTAAATGCTTCCACCAATCCATACATAAAGAATACATATGAGTATGTATGTATATAATAGATTCATATGTTTACACAAGTGAAACAATTAAATGTTGTATGCAAAAAAAATTGGGGTAAAAGTAAATATTATAACTCATATTTTCGCATGAAAGGATCTTCCTGCAACTTCATAGTTTTTATTGCATTATATCGGAGCACGCAGATCGTGTTTGTTGTCTAAGCAAAATTATATGGAGTATAGTTAGACATCTTGTGAGATCTCTGAGTAATTTTTCACTTGATTCAGTAGTGAGTTCGGAATTGATTTTAAAGAAAAATATAAGAGACCAAAGTCAAGAAAAATGGATTTAATTTAAGGTAGAAGTGACCTATAATGCCATGCGTTATGATTTTTTGTTTTAGTCCTAGAGCAGATTTGATTTGATAATTCTTAAAATTTACGTTTTTATATCCCTCTATTTAATTATTTATATTTGGATTTTGTACTTTTCGGGTATAAATTTTGGGGCCAGGTCTTTCCATTTATAACATGATCATAAGTATGGCATGATTTTAGATATCGACAACATAAAGCCAATACACATATAACTGAAACTTTTCGTACTTGGGTAACTTTTTCAGGATATATTCGTATTTGCAGTTATTAGAACCCAAATTTAAATTAATGATTTTTACTGAAAGTAAGACGAAAAAACTAAAGTTAACAACGATATTTTCTTTCTGGGTAACGTTAAAACTTAAAAACAGTATTCAAAATAAAAAGATTATTTAATTAATTTTACGCAGGTAAATGTAATTTCACGATATCAGCAGGTATATGTGCAGTAATTGTTTGCTAACCAAAAATACTAATGAGGAGATCTCTTTATTCTAAAGCCCATTAGAAAACCACTACTAAATGCCAATATCGTAAAGCTTTTTTTCACATTTATGATTGCAATTGTACCCTTTATTTTACAAATAATATAATTAAATAAAATTTTGCTTTAACGAAAAAATACTGATGGGCATAGAACATGTAGGCCATATGGATATTCAAGGATTACAACATATTTACGACATTACTTTTTAAAATCATACCTTATAAATTATAAATTTATATATTTTTGATATTTCGCTTATGGAATGTGACACCAAGATGATCTTAGAATAATAATTAAAATATCTTGAGGGATAAAGTAAAATAGAACAGCAAAAAAATTCTTTCAATATCTAGGGCAGAATTGTTAGACTAACTAAGTAAATTTTTGGTATAGATATTGCAAAAAAAAACCTGTTATAGACCTATGGAGGCAATAAAAATAGAATTCTTGAAGTGATTCTCATAATTTAATGCTAATGCGCATAAATTTACAAAATATTATTCGTACATACCTTTGAAATTTATAATCTGAAAAGAAGAGAGAAAAAAATTAAACAATAAATCAATTCATTTGGTATTACAGTCGACTCCGCTTTACTGGAAATAACCAAAACCCAATTTTCTTTTCAGTTATCCGATTTTTTCTCTATAACGTAGTTCGGGTTACTGAAATTTGTTACAGTTAAGCGTACTGCTTAAAATCCTTAAAACAATATTTTTTATATCAAATCTGTATATTTTTTTACGTCAATTTAACGTAAAAATTTAATTAAAAAAATTATTCATAGAAACATTCATATTTTTTAATTATTTTGAGAACAAAAATAAAAGTTTAAAATAAAAATTGAAATAATTCAGTACATTTGTATGCATGCAGTTAAAAAAACATAAATTAATAAGAATTCAGTCTCAGAATGCAATGCATTAAATATGTATGTACTTAATATAACAGTTAATAATCAAAATCATGCATTGCTTTTAAAATAACTTTGAGTTAGACTTTGAGTAATTTTCAAAGTTGTATGCAATCGATTTCTAATATGTAAATAAATTTGTCATTGTTTATTTTTTCACTAAAGCGAAGTAAGTTTCATACAAATCGTAGTTGTGGGCTTGCTTTTGGTTTTCAGTAATACGATATTTTCGGTAAAGCGATGTTTCGCTAAAGCGAAGTGAATAAGACTAGCTGCGTTTAAAATTAGTGCGGGGATTTGTATCGCTTTCAGTAATCCGATTTTTTTCAGTAAAGCGTGTTGCGCTAAAGCGGATTCGACTGTAGATATATAATTACTAAAAGAAGAGCGTAAAAATTAAATTATTATTATTGCTATGTTTGTACACATGCAAATGTCTGTTGAATTTTTAAATGCCACTATTTTTTAAATATAAAAATTGTATTGTGTGTAGTAGCTTTAGCCGTTCGTAAGCCGAGATTTCATTGGTTGCTAAGCCACATCTTCAGTGCACTATAAGTAGTTTGACGACAAACAAATCGAATACAATGCGAGAATTATTTATCGTACATATATGATAATTTTGAAATAATTAATCCCAGTAGGCTTAGGACGTTTCTATCAAAATAGCATAACAAACATTATAGTCAACATGACTCTATTTTAATTTGGGTCCAATTTTGTATTTCACCCAGGTGAGACATTGCGTTATTTCAGCCTTAATTGTTATTTTTCAACATAGAAAAAAGAATTGCGTAGAAATAAAGCACTTAAGTTGAAATAAAAAAAACTAGGCCTTATATTAAATCTATCGTTATCATTAATGATATAGAAAATGGAAATCTGGATAAAACAACAACAACAAAAATTATTGTGTATAATCAAGACAACATTCATGAGATGACTTGTACTCGTGCAATGCTTTGTGCTCGATCTATGGAAGAAGAATATAAGAAGCAGTATCTGTGGACATACAAAATTGATATTATACAAGCTAAAAATGACTGAAAACACTTCGGCTGGGACGTTATTCTACATTCGAATAATTCAGCAAAATAATAACTTATTTCTGTAGTACGAAATGCGACTAAAAGGTATTAAAATCGAGTTTTTTTTTTCAAAAACAATCGATTTCAAAAATAAGTTCCCTGATTTCAATAGAGCACATCACACCGTAATAATTATTAAACAGAGAGACACAACCTACAGTGCGTTAATGCTCGAGTGAGTCAACAGAGTTGGTTACACTGATGTCATCGACGAGCTCTTAAACTTCTCCTGCACATGGTAAAGTAAATTTAAATAGATATTGACGCACTTGTCATATATGATAATTGTATTCTATTCTCGGTCGGAATATTAATTGCGGTTTAACATTTTAACAGAACATTTTAACTTAATGCAACATTTAAATAGTAACATATAAGAATCAAGCTAAAACATGTAGCAAATATATTTGAGAATAAAGAAAAGACTATTTATTAACGCAAAGTTGTTACATTGTTGAAGCTGAAATAGATCATTCTTGAAATTTTTACATCTCCTGAAAACAAACAAATAAAAGTTACAGTCTTGCTTTTGTCTAAACTAATTATGGTGTTTTCTTTTCTGAAACAAACTCATCTTAATATTCCAAAGAGGA
Organism: Germaria angustata; assembly: GCA_963681545.1. Taxonomy (NCBI): domain Eukaryota; kingdom Metazoa; phylum Arthropoda; class Insecta; order Diptera; family Tachinidae; genus Germaria; species Germaria angustata. Next base: position 94,298,786 of record OY813000.1, read on the forward strand.
GAGCAAGGGAAATTTAATAATACTTGACAAGCGAAAACTCATAAGCAAAGAGCATGCAATGCTCAAAAGAAATAATAATAGATTTTCTTTACAAAATTATCAACAAAATGTTGCATTTATTTTCGAAAGGGAAACGCCATAAAAGCAAAAAAAAAATTCTTGGCAAATCTTGCATTAAGGGTATAAAATATCCTCCCACAAGATTTGACTCGATTCACAATATATAATATATTATTAATAATATACGCTACCCATTACACTATTCTACAACAGTTACAAGGTGAGTATTGTTTAAAATTATTGATTAAATAAATTTTACTGAGGAATGTAATTGTAATGTAATTGCATTTACCCAGCTCTGGTAAACCATATTTATGTGTGTCAAGGGTGTAAAACGACTCATTTCGGTTCGCAGAGGTATGCCACTAACTGAGTCAATATTTCGGACCGAGAAAATTTATCTGTGTAAAAATAGCGTGTGATTTAAAAAAAATACTTGTATCATTTTGTAGTCTAGTGTTACTGGCCATATGTATTTTTTGCATTTGTTATTGTATTTGTTTACCTTTATTTACTTTGCTGGTCATTTAAAAACTTTATTTTCCTATTTTTCTATAATTTATTGGTTAGAAAAAAGAGGGGAATGTAAAGCAACCACATAAATACACACAAAGTTAAACATTATCAATGGGGTTTAAGCAGTCACGTATTTTAAAACAAATACAAAAAGTAAAAAGATAAATAGCAGGACAGATTATATCTAGCCTTTAAATAGATAATATGCGAAACACGCAATTCCTAGATAATTTTACAAGAAAAACAATTTTTTAGACAAATATAAAGAAAAAAAAAACAGAATTTATACAAAGTTTTTCTTGAGGCAAAATTTAAACATAAACATGTGGCTGCGATCAGCTGCCAAGATAAGGCAAATAATGTCTACAAAAATACGTAGGAACAAAGATATCAACCCCAAGTAAAACTTAAACTGTCACCCTTAAAATTGTATATGGTTTTTTGTTTTTGTACAAAAATGTTAATTATTGTTTTTATGCTTCATGAAAATTTAATTAAATATTTAAAATATCTACATATGGTTGTATAAACACACAGTTACACAAACAACACAGACAAATTTTCCACCTTAAATACAATGAGTAAATTTGCCAACCTAAAAGTATGAAATAATTAATTAAAGCTTAGAATAAATTTATTTCTAGTGTATTAGTGTGCATTGCAAAGCCGTATGCAAATATTTTAGGAAAAACAATTAAATAAAATAGTTTATAATAACATGTTAGAGCAGGATTTTAAAATTAATAATGAAAAAACTAGATTTTTGGACTATAGACTTCTTAGTCATTAAACCACAATTAATTGCTGTGTTTCATATTAAATTAAATCTACTTTAATTGTGTGTGTTTCCACTGACCTCAATAATTTTTCGTAATCTTGAACTTTATTATTTAACCTCAAAGGTCTTTTAGATTTTGTAAAGCAGTATTCATTCAGCAAATCTTCTTATGTACAAGTATAAGTAAAACTATGTATATACTTATTTCTTTTGCTTGAGTTAATGTCTTGTTAATAAATCTTAATTTTCGTAGTGTCATTAATTTAAATCACTAAATGATTTTGCGGTTTTCTTAAAATATGCTTAAATAAATTTTCTCTACATGAATTCAATAAAAACTTTAGTTGAGTGAATTACAGTTTAAGGAATTAAACTCAAATGTAAAAGTATGTGAAAAGAAAATATGTAGATGCCAAAACATAATCATTAGAAGCTATGTATTGGAAATTATGACTTAATTAAGACCAAAGAATTATAGTCGTAATGACTTCATATTAAAACGTACAGTGGGCACAATTCAGCAAAGTTTAAAGTTTTTCTATTCAGTTCAACATTGAAATGAAAGCTCTGAAAAAAAAACATCCTGACCTCAATGATTGCTGGACACCGAACACTAATACGAGTTCAATTAGTCCCTGCTTGACGGTCGCCAAAGACCAACTGATGCCCTTGGTATTTACACGATTCGATTAAAAAATTGGAAAGGGGTTAGGGGACTATCTACATTGAAGTCTTCGTAATCAAAATGTCTTTCAAGCCTCCTTATAAATAAAATTTCGGTCTGGCAGATATTATTGCCATCGAGAGAGCAGCTAATCGTTAAAGTTTTACTGGCTACTGAACAGAGATATTCCCAGTTATTAGCTGTATATCACACATTGTCCAAGAATGTCGGGCAATCATTAAAGGTGACTATTGGAGCTAATATAATCGCGGATAGTCTGGTGATTAATGTTTCCCTACTATGGACTGGATAAGATCAGTTGAAATACGGAATCAACCTGCAATACGAAAACAATTCCTTGCCCTCACGTCGACAATAACAGGATAATGAAAAGCTAAATTGACTTATTCCTAGCTGTGGTGATGAGAAATAGGAAGGAAAAATAATTCACAACATCGCCTATTTGGCAATAGGTACTTTAACAACCAGTCTGAAATATCAAACAAAAAGTTAGTAGCAGATCGTTCTGGCACAGACTCCCCATATATATAAAGCGCCACAAGCCAGTGCCAAAATTTTAACTACTATTTCGCCATTATCTTTCTCTGCAAATTGCTATTTTCTTTCTTCCCCTTTCCCCTGCTTTCTCTTCTTTTTCTCGTCAGAGACCTGCTAATCTAACCTAACCTGTGAATTTTCATTTTTTAATTATTCATCTATTTATAGCTTTGAAAAAATCACACAATTATACTCTGATCATATTGTGCAATATTGCGGAAGCAAGGACTACTATTGACGAGTTATTCGAAATACCAATGAGTTTTATATACGATCATATGTATGGGTTTAAGATTGTCCCAATTCTTTATGACCCACAGTACAATTTTTTTTTTACTTGCGTACATCATTCTGCACTGACTCACAGAAATTGCCTCAATTTGTTACACTTTTTCTAACAAACGTACACACTCATTTGCAAAAATATTCTCACACTTGCAGTTAACAAAACATGGATTTTATACACAAGAACGTTTTCTTGTGTTTGTGGCATAATAACATAATTAGTATACACCTATAAATACGCAATTTACGAATAGAATTACCCAGTAGTTCCTTAAGTGTTGCGAAAAAAATTAAAGAAAAAAAATTAATAAACTATTATTCGAACGCTTCCGATATCTAGAATTTTATTACTTGTTTACACTTAATTAGAATAAAGGCGATTACAATTCTTTACGCCAATTTTTTGCGGCGATGTCACGCCAAGACGATCGTGGAATCATGGTATGGACATAGCACGCCACTGTCAAACCTTATTCGGATTATATATTCCAGGATAACAGTAAGGATATTCGACTTCTCAAGTATAGCAAGGGATCTTATATATTAGTTTTATAAGTGAAATTGATGTCAAAAAACTGAGGTTTGAAAGCGTTAAGATCAAGATAGATGGATCCAGACATTTTTAATTAATTTTTAATGAATATTAAACAACTTGTAATAAATGAACCATAACTAAAATTTATTCAACATTGTAATTTTTTGTTAAAATAATGAGTGATGTTCACTCCGAATGAAAGAGGTTTTAATTTAATCAGATTAATGCATTAAGGTTTCTTTGAATTTGTCTTCATTATATCAATGAAAATTTAAAATGAATGCGAAAAAAATTTCATACGAAACTTTTGCCCAAAGAAAATTTTAATTTCATTCAAACTTCTTTATTGCCGCAGATAATTATTAGTTCGAGTCTTTAGAATACAAAAAAAATATTTATCTATTCAGTAAATTGTTGTCTGTATTAACAAAATTCTTTGTAAGTCAGCATTCGCAAAAAATATTTACTGATTCAAGGAATTTTGTTATTGAAAACGATATTTTGTTTTTCCTGTATAAAGCCACAGTTATAAATTCTTTCGTCTATTAAAATGAATTAATCTGAACTATATAATTTTAGTACGTGTATTTATTAAAATAATTTGAAATATTCTCTCAATTAATTATTCAATTATTCAATTAATTATTGTTATTTGTTGTGAATTATCTGGCTAACATATCATTGGCGATAACCAATTCAGACAGCTAAGCCCACAACAAATACCGAGAGAAAAAAATATATGCAAAATTTAAATTTACACATAATTTAAACTTAAGGTATTCTTTTTTCAATAAAAATATTTATTTTCGAATATTATTTTGAGGGAAACATATTTTCGTATCATTACTATGTACGGAATTTGCAACTGGCCTTTAAAAAAAAAATACAACCAACAAATTAATTTATATTCAAGGATTTGTAAAAAAAACTAATAGTAAATGTATAACTAATTGAAAATGATAATTGATTGATAAAACAATATAACAATAATTAGCATGTTACGTAGGTAATAAGTTACAAGAATGGGTAATACGGATGTGTCTTTGACAGCTGAACTCTTAGTGTTAAACCGATCTTTACGTGGCAAACATAGCAGTTAAGCGAAGTAATGCCCGCAAAGTGGCTTGCACGGTCGGCTCATTTAATCATGGATCTTAAGACATTCTCTATCAATACGTCTAAGAACTTTTTAAGAAAAAAAAACCAAAATCGGTCCACAATTTTTCATCTTGTCTTTAATAAGTCTGAGAGAGGAACTTGCGCTCTATCAAAATAAGTAAAATTAGCAGTAGATGTGTGGCTAATAAAAATTATTGACTGATCTGGAAAAATATTGTATTCATGTCTTGCCTGTATCAGAACTAGAAGGAAACCAGCCAATAACAATAAAACACAGCTTGTCAGCTTTTGCAACTTCTGTGTGTGTGTGTGTGTGTGTGTTAAGCTGCAAATGGTCAAGAAGGGTATTACAGATAAGACTGAATATAAATAAATATATTTATTGAAAATGTACTGCAAGATTTTGCTTTTAAGCTAAAAATAATTTCATGCCTGTATGAGTTTATTCTCACTTGTGGGATTTTTGATTGTAAAACACACATACACTCACTCACACATATAGACACACACATTTCAAATCACATTTAAGTGGCCTAGTATGGTCCTGTACATTATATTAAGATTATCTCACCTGTAGTGGTAAGTTTAGAATGTTTTGTTGAGGAGATTTATTTAAATTATAACTCTTACCTGCCAGATTGCAGTTGTTTTCGTTTGTTGCCGCTTTCCTTTATCCCTTTGTCCTCTTTTGGTTTCTTTTTTCGTTTCAAACTGCATTCCTGTCCTGGCAAATTATTCAGTTGTGTTTTGTTTTTTGCCTGAAATAATAAAATTTTCTTATGATTAAAAGATTATGTTTTGCAATAGTTGTTATATTTTGAAAGGACAATAGATTTATGTTAAAATTAATGTCCATGTTTTAGGGTAAAAAATGAGTTATTTTTGGTTGCAAATCTGTTTTATTTTTAGTCCAGTAAATGTACATACATAGTTATGAAACGTAAAACGAAGAAAATTTTAGAGGAAAAAAATGGATAGACAATGGCTTTATAAAACTGAAAACAAGTACTGAAAGAATAATAAAGGAACATTTTGAAAGAAATTATAAAATTAGGTTTCTGTTTACAGCACTAGGTCTGCAATAGCTGCCTTGACCGCTCTAAGGAAATAAGGACTCTTATTTTAGTACTTATACTTACATATATCAGGCTGCGGCCAAGGTGGTGTAACACCAAATCGAACCAAAGAACTTAGATTTGGACTTAGGAATTTAGTACGTCATACTTAACTTACATACATACATACATATGTTCTTTTTTAGGCGTATTCCGGGTGGTACAAATACAAATATTTTTTGCTTATATGATATTTTCACATTGACAGATTTATTATGTCCAAAATGTTGACTATTAGCCAGAAACATTTTACGCTGGAGCAACGTTGGGAAAGTTTAAAAACTTTATTTATTCAGAATTTCATTATCTACGGATTTACACAGAACATTTCAATATACTTATGTAAGTAAATGTCTATAAATTGCATTTATAGTAAATGTTGGTAGATACTGGGTAAAAAAGAAACTTTCTGCTATTTTTTTTTAATAAAAATCAATAATTTTAAATTCCAATCGTTTAGCCACTTGTTTTTGTATAATTTTTATAACTTGTTTTAATGAAATAAAAAAGTGTACTGAAACGGTAAACGAGAGCTGATGATTCAATGTGAAACCACTTATCAATACAAAAATAAAAAATACTTAAAAAAACTAAAACTCAAAGTCAACCAACAACAAGAACGAAAACCAGTTCTAAAAGAAATACATAAACAACAATTCCATCAACAACAAGAGAGCTAATAATTAAAAAAGACAACAACTATACAATAACCGTTAATTTCATAAACAATTATCAACCCGAATAATATTTCACATAAACATAAATAAAACAAAAACAAAACTAAACTTAAGAGAATGAAATAACAATAACAACTGATTTACTCCTACAAATATTGGTTGATTAACAAAGTAGTGTAAAATGTGAATGTTGTTTTTAAATTCTGCACCGTAAAAATAACCAAAATTAAAAAGAAACTTTTTTAACTATAATTCTATTTGGCACATAATAAAAATAATAAATCATATACTTAAATAACGTTCAACTTAAAATATCAAATGTATTCATGAAAACTTCGTAGCAAACATTCCAAGAAAAATACAACGAACAAAATAAAAACCCTGTAAAGGTTTTTATATAGAAAAAACAACATCTTTTACGACTCCAATCCCTAACCGCTCCAGAGAAGTTATGCCATTCAAGCTGCTAACAATTATGGACAATCGTTTCGATAAACTTACTGAGTAATTGTTAAACAACTTTGAAGCTATGTAAGTTTAAAGAACACAAAGATGAGCTTCTAAGTGAGATAGACAACAGATTATAGTGTTCGAATACGTCCTATACCGTGTGTGTCGTGACCACTAATCTTCCCCAAGAATTCAAAAAAAAAGAAAACATTTTTTTTTTCAAATCCCATTTATTAAGCTTCCGAGATTATTTCAGATGTCCCAATATTATATTTCATTTAAGCATTCCGTGGACCACCATTTCTATATAGTGTGTAGTACCAGCCCCCAGTGTCCATTTTTCCAATATGAGCACTAATCTTCCCAAGAAATTAAAAAAGAGAAACCATTTTTTTTAAATAAAATTTATTAAGCTTCCAAGATTATTTCAGATGTCCCACTATTATATTCCATTTAAGCACTCCCTGGACCACAATTTCTACATATTGTGTAGTACCAGCCCCTCTCCATTTTTCCAATATGACCACTAATCTTCTCAAGAAATTACATTTTTTTAAACGAACTATATTGCAGCTCTAACATGTAGTAGGCCTTCCGTATTGTCACAGTTTCATTAAGAAATTCCTGGAGCATATTTCCTGATATATAGTTTTTTATCCTTGTCGTAGTTCCTATATTTCGCCTTTTAAATGAACCTAGTCCATTTTCAGAGCTCTATTAACTGTGAAATTGTCATTACTAAAAAATATGGATTTTGTCTGTACTAGTAGTTAAATTTAAATTTATGCCACTTGCTCTCTCCAAAATTATACTTTATGCCAAACAGTTATGCAGAACTGAACTTAATCTTGATCACCTTTAAGGTCTTTTATCCTTTATATCCCTCTTCAAATAATATGGCGACTGTTGTAGTTGCTTTAGCTGCCACATTAATGTCGGATTATGTTTGATTTTACAAGCAATCTGCCTCTTTAATATCTAACTCAAATATATGTGTGTGTATGCAGTAGCCACCCAAACTCATTTGCATTCAGAACCAGCCACCTTTACCATTTCTCAAATAACGTATTTTCGATTTCATATTAACGTTGGCCTTAACATAATTCTAAGTGAAGGGTTTAAGTACTTATTTTGCTACTTGCTTCATGCCTTTCGTAATACTTGCAACTGCAACTAAATACACCGTTACATACCCACGTGGTTACTACTTAATAGCTGTTGTGGTCAATTTTAATTGATTTTCAGTTGGTTGAGTTTAAATCATTTTCAATTTCAAAACCCAGACCTTTTGCAAACATAATGATGTATTTGTTATAAAATGTTAACAGCAACAGCAACACCAATATCCACAACAACGTCAATGGCAACAACATCCAATATTATCAATAGCAATAGCAATGACACAAGCAGCAGCAGTTGGACCAGCAGTTGTCATTGCTTCTGTTGTTGCTGTTGATTAAAATCGAAATTGCAAACAAACATTTCAGATGTTGTTCAAATACGCACAAGAACATTCAAACAAGTTGAAAATGTACATAAACACGACATTCGATGGGTATTTAATAGTGGGCATTTGTGTGGCTTCTACATTAAGTGGGTGATGGCGAAATGAATTAAAATTCGTGTTGAAGAAAGTCATGTCTTTCTATTGCTTCTGGGAACCAATCAATATTTATTTTATCTAATTAATTATAGTTTCCAATATCAAATGTTTAAGTTCCAAAAAGACTTGCAAGATATTTAAAAGTTGATTAAATAAGCTACAAATTAAAAAAAATTCAAAATAATGTTTGTTTTTTTAAGGAGAAGAGCTGTCTCAAAGAGCGAAATATAAGAAGTGTTTCTTCAGAATGTCTATTGCTTAAAGGGACGGAAGTCTCAAAATGAATCAGAATATGAATACCCGAATTTCAACAAACGGGTGATAAGCATAGGAATCTCAATATTTGATTTTGATAGTATTGAGAGTTCAGGTTTTTTGAATAAATCACAAGAATAAGAACGTAAATCAACTCTTACATAATCAGTTTGAAAGCAATCGTTAATGAAAATTTCAGATTAAAAGCGATGCTTTAACGAAGATTTAAAAGCGGTTTCTTAAATTTTTTTTGAATTTCACTTGCTGCGTGAGATACCGACATAAATGCCTCAGTTAGGGCGATATAGGCCCATTGTTGCGTAGTATATGATTGTATTATTAAATAATAACTAAAATTAGATTAATGCTTCCTCCCCAAATCCAATACGTTATTTTTAATTCCATAGCTGCACTAATTAACAGACAACTTCTGCAGCAAACATAGCGAGAAAGTAAAGTAGTAAAGCAAACCAAAATATTAGGTGTGAATCGAACCCACAACCTGTCTGTAAATTCTTTAACATGAAGCATTCACGCTAACAAGCCCCTGGCTATGGTTTTGCAATCCCTCCAACGCATCCTCATTTAATCACTGCCTGTCTGACTGCCATTTCCATTTAGTAAATTTAATATGACTCTAAAGTCTGAGAATGCATGGAAGACAGATATAATGCAATGATCTTCAGAATTAAAATGTGCATTAACACTGAGATCCTTCTGCGGAGGCACCACATTCTACGTCTCCAACCCTCTATGCAGCCTTTTTTCTATATATAAACCTTTTTACCCCACCTAAAAATTCACAATGGCATCTCCAATTGAAATCCTAGCAAGGATAATGATGGGATACAGAAATAAGTTTAAAACAAAGAATGTAACTGCCATTTTATATTACTCATGCCGTGAAAAGAAAAAACCATCAGATTTTTATATCCTTAAATAGTTGCTGATTCATCGTTATTTGCATGAAATGATTGTGCATTTAAAAAAATTGGTCTATTGATACTCTGAAATTGTACAGTTGAAATGGAAAATTCAATAAGATGTGTGAACATTGATACCATTAGCAAAATATTTCTGTGCTCAGGCAACTGTAGTGGATCTTTCACTGCAATGATTAAATCCTTTTCCACTTCTGGCCTATAAGGTCACCGTGTACTACAATCTTATTACTATTAACGAAAACAACAACGCTTTTTTATACACCCCCTTGCGAACTGAACGAAAATCCCTTTCGAAGCTTTTACTTTACGAAAACAAGTGTCAGTTATTCGAAAGAAATTATTGAAAGGAAATTTCGGCAGTGACATATAGAAACGAAAATAAAATATTTCAGCATTTCAGAACAACACAAGCATTTAAAAATTTTTAACAATAAAATAAAAATGTAGGAGTATGAAGAAATAACTAAATTCATATCAAGGCATCTAGACTCTGCAAAAAGGCTGGTTAATATTGCACATGCTAAAAATAATAAGGTTAGGTTAGGTTAGGTTGATTGGAGGGGTGTGATAGCCCATGTCATACGACATACACTTAAGCCAGTGAAGGCTTGTTGTGCGCTCCCTTTAATTATCAAACACAAACTGCCAGAGTTCTGCGGCAGAATTGGAACCTGCGACCTTCGCACTACGAGTCTAGTACACTACCTACTAGTCTACGAAGGCCAAAAAAATAATAAAATATTGATCGTCTAAGAGCGTTTCTTTCCAAAGTGTTTGTTTCGAAAAATTCATTTCATTCAACGTTTTCGCAAAAGTAAAATGGCGGCTACAGATATTTCCAAGGCGTTTGACAGAGTATGGCATGGGGTTGCTCTGTCAAAATGTATTGCTCGGTTTATATCGGGCATTCTCACTGACAGCACTGTGCGAGTTTTTATAAATGGACTATTTCTTATTTTTCTTAATGAACTTCTACGTCCAACTTTCGATTTCACTTACTCTTTTGCGGATGACGGCAGCACTTGTTATTCATATCCATTTAGCAAAAGGTCAAGTCTGTCAGAGATTAAGGCCATAAAGCAGAATATGACTGGCGCCGATTTTGTAACAATCTCCGAAAGGTGTCATCCGACTTCAATGATTGTAACACCTAGTGCTGTGTTTCTATGCGTAAGCGTAAGGTCGATCGTGCTGCTCCATCTGTAACTGTTGGCGCTATAAATATTGAGGAAACAGGAGTTCCCGATGTTTTGGAATGAAAATTTTTGGCGCTGGTTGATGGACCGAACAAAATTTATGCTGCTAAAGAAACATTCCGACGTATACTTAAAATTACTCGACTACGACGATGTTTGCAGAAGCTTATCAGTGACCATGATTTAGCCAACTATTGACTCGCTAGACTATCCTTGCAACGTGGGGTGTGCTCCGCTGTTTTGCTATTGCAACAATGGAATGTGTTTAAACGAAAGCAAGGAACTTGTTTCCGAAAACCGCTCTCTTTTACGAATAACACGTTTTGCATTGAGAGCGCATCCAGTGGTAGGAGATGTGCCAGCGCAATAGCTGAACATTTCATACATGGTGCAGTTTCGCAGTGTATGTCCTTCCTGTTATTTTTAAAGCAGAAAACTTCAAGTCGAATGGCCAACGTAAGGCAATGGTTCAACAAAAAAAATTAATTTTATAACTAAAAAGTCCTCTATTCATCATGACAGAACATCGTCTTTCTTATTGTAATTGATATTTTTTGATTTGAATATTGAACTTCTTTTTACCAATGAGTGAAATTCATGTTTGAATGTCCTTGGTAACATGCTTAGACGGTTAGTCCATAAAAATGTTTTGAAGCGGTTTTTTCCTCCAGTTCCTTTTTTTCTCTCAAAGTCAAAGACTTTAAAACGGATGTGTTGCTGAAAACTAAATGTCTCATTAAATTTTATATACAACAACCGCACAAACTTCTGTTTCGAAAAGAGGACACACAATAAAATTTCAATTCCCTGCTCTAATTTAAGTTACAACAACCATTAAACTAAATAAACTTTCCAACTCAAATGGTGTAGAAAATAAAGAACCCAAAGAGACCATTCTTGTCTTAAAATATTTAAAATAATAAAAGACAAAGTCTTGATTTTGGGGATCAAGCCGCAGCGGCGAAAAGGAAAATATAAAACAAAATTTCAATTCAAAGGCGGAACGTATAGAACTCCCAGCAGGCAGAGGAATAAACACAACCACAAACGTACTCATATCAAACGATTTTAGTTGTTTTAGAATTTAAAAGGGTTTCCTTTTTTTTACTTCACTTTAAGAATTACATGAATGTAAAATTAAGACTGATGAAAAATTTATTGTCTATATAAAATATAGAAAAGCACTGGCAAATGTTCCGTGTGCGGGAGTGTGCTTTTGTGTACGTATTAGTGTGCAGGTATTAGTGTGTATATATTCCTAATTATTTTGTAACACCAGGAATGTATATGTATTATGTTTTTGAAACTAAAAACGTTGCTATTATATTGGTGTCAGTAGTTTGGCTTGATTTTTTTATGAAAGATGCCTTTGGGAAAGCTTCTTATTTTAGTATTCTGTACATTTTTAAATTTAAATTTATCCTGTAAATTTTCTATTTTCTAAGGGTGTTTATTTCACAACATTACTATTTTACACAAAACTACGCAATTCAATTTAAAACAACACATTTCAAAAGTTATTCCAACTTGTGCAAGAAGGATAACATACACATACAAATTTAAAAGATTTCCATTAGGAATAGGTCGATATTCGATATTGTTTTTTTATATTGCATTGCATTAATTAGAAATTTTGGTACGAGTATAGAAAAAGTACAGCTTAATGGGATCTTTTCGACACTGAGAGCGACACGCCTTAAAATTAAAATTATTCTTCAAGGTGTTGTGTCATCTAATGGTCAATCGAATTCGAAAGTATTACGGATTTAAAAGAATTTTAAGAAGGCGCTGCGGCTGCGCTTGATGCCTTCCATATCGACAAGGAGCCACGTTCGGCTTCCGGCATTATGATTGCCATTTACAGGATGGCAAGCTTTGGTCACGAGTAGACTTCGGTCGCATAACTGCACTGCTATGGGTTGTGAATAATTAAATGGCTAATAACACCCAAAATTGTGAGCAGAATTGTGCATGCAACTAACCGGAAGGCCCCAGAGTTATGCTGTCTATGGTGTTCAAAAAATCCTGACAGACACCGCGAACGAGAACGAAACCTGCAACCGAAATTTTTTGGCCTAATTTTCTTTGTCGACATACGAGTATTCGAATCAAAGTCTGTCTACAGGGCAACGATGTCTGTGAACCGATACAAAGTTATTATATACAAAAGAAACGGTGTGACTGCGTATAAAATGTTGTTCGAACCAAAACGTTCATGCTACAGAGCGCATACTACAATACATATATATTCTGTAGAGACTATTTGTGGATATATGTAAGTAAGTCTGTAATGATGCGCCTTCTTAATTTTTTCGCATCCGAATTTTTAAAGACAAATATCTCTACCAACCATTGCTAATATTTAAAGTCAACATTAGCTGGGCGTTTTCACCATTTACATTCTAGAAGTGTACAAAATTAAACACTTTGAGTTGTCAAATAGAACGATAGATGCTTAATACCTCAATTGCGTTTTTCAATTTCAGATATTGAACATTCATTATTGGACAACCTTTTATTTATTTGTGTGTCCCCTCCAGTAGCACCAAAAAAAATCATATGAAATGAGATTCTCTCAACGTAATTGCAAATTCACTAGGGGTGTCAGAATTTCTTAGGAGTATTTACTTACACTCCCATAAGTGCCTTAAGTATGAAATTCGTAAAATATTTTTAGGTCATTCTGTGAATATTGTACTTAGTAATGTTAGAACTTCTTAAGCAAAATTTGGCGTTGTAGAAACTTTTAACAAGAAAAAATTAAGTCGCATTAAACTATCAACATAAAAAAACAAGGAAAAATGGATATGCAAAGAACCAAAGAAGATGTGACTCATATCTCTCATACTGATAAGGTCCTATACTTGGTCCATGAAACTGACGTGCAGGTTTACATGATGGCCTAGAAAGAAGCAATTAAGATTGTCTAAATACTTTGCTGTAAGTCTCATATTAAATTTTAATCAATTAAGGTAAATTTTTTTTTTCTTATACAAACTCTTTTCTTTCAAGATATGGGAAGGTTATATTTGGAACAACTATTACTATTTTTCACCAGAAGAACTAAAATTTTGATTGCAATTCGTTATCACAGGACCTGGCAAAGACCAAGGTCTCAATAACTATATATGTAGATATAACTTTGCTGGTCAACTCTTTACCTCACATAATTTGGCTTTGTCTTCTCATGCTAGCTGATCCTTAGATCACTTCCTTTGGAATGCTTCAATAAAAACTGAAATTTAGTAGTAGAATTAGAATTAGAATTAGATTTCAGCTTGTAATTTGAAAAACAGCAGGGGACGGAATTATTTTATTAAAATCTTACGATATAAATGGCCATAATTTGTAGAACAGGGCCGGAGATTGTAGTTCCTATCGCAGTGTCAAAGTCTATTATAAGATTATATGCTAAAATAGTTACATGGACCTCAAGAATATTGTCTAAAAAAATATTTTATGCTGCCATTTTAGCGAAATGATTATATCAGCAATAAGAAAAATGTTTTGAAAAATATTCTAAATTTTTAAACGTGGTACATTTTCCATTCAATGGTTTAACTGATTCAAATCCAAAGACAAAATCAAACGTCTTGAGGATCTAGAATTAAAAATTCTTATATTCAATAATTAGGTCTTTCATATAATACTCCTTATGCTCCTAATTCTCGCATAGAACGTTGCGGTAGCGTTTTCTGCACTTGGTTGGAGAGGATAATAGACGAGACGCACAAGCTATAGGGAAAACCAACGTATCTCAAAATTTGTTGCTATGCACTTAAAGTGTTTTTATCTAAAACATTATCCACGTTGAACACTAAGTGCTATGAGTGCTTATACTATGAAAAGGCGTCCACTAAATCTGAAGCCCGAGTTTAGAGCCAACATTTTGATAATCGTATTGGTTGCTAATCCTGCCTCAGAGGATTAATTATAATTTAGTTCCATCGATTTATTCATATGACATGCAGTAGTAGTCGTCACCAAAGCAAGAGAAAACTAAATCCTGAATCAAAGGTCACACTAACAAACTAGAAAGACTCTAAGCTTCCTTGGCTTTATTCTCCAAGCAGTGGAGTTTGCAACGGCCTAATCTATTTTGGAGTCAAAGATATGACACCATCTATGATGGCTTCAGGCTTAGACATTAAATCCGATACTTTTCACAGCAGCCATTTCTAGTGAGTCAGATTTCTTTATTTTGCTCATCGACTTCAGAACGAACTCTTTATTGGTGAAGTTAGCCAAAGGAACGAAGTGTTTTTATCAAATTGTGTGCTGTATATTTCAGTAACTGGCTATTCAAGGTGGGCGTTGTAATGCACATTAATATATACATAAGAGTATCAATAGTTGCGGGTACTGTTCAGTGAACAAGTACTATGCCTTCAACACTCACACACTCGAACAACAACTAACACAATGAGGGGCCAATGTGCATCAAAAAAAGTTCATAATGTTGATGACTTGTCTTGAACAGGAATAGAATTAACGTTCTCAGTCATAATTTGCTTTGCAATCAACGCGAAAACTACTTCAACCAATAGCGCCCTCAAGTTAATTCTATGATATATCAATATTATTCGAATCATTTCATATATAATCAAATATTTTCAAGAACTATTAAGTATTCTTCTTTATTTAGGATCACACTAATTTCTTAATATATTAATGAAAGCTCCAACGCTCGTCTGCTGTGTATTAGACATAGTCTATGGGGCCTTCTCTTTAGAGGGTACCGTGGATGTCATGTAATTCCTTATTAATATGACTTCTTTAAACTATAAAAACTCTTGAGTTTTCTAAGCTAAAAAAGTGACATATTAAATCTTCTTATAAAGACCAACAAGATATTCTTAATGTGTTCATATCAGGACGACGGTATCTGGTAATAACGAGGATATGGTATCCATGTATTTTTGGAAGCTTTTTACGCAATATCTTCCTCGCATGCCACAATCTGAGTTATCAGTGATTTAAAATTAAAGTCCTTAGAATAAAAAAAACAGAAGTACGCATTTTATAATTTTTTGTTTATATCCTCCTTAAAACCCAAGCAGTACAAGCTGCTGGCTAAAGTAATTAAATTAAAATGTACTCATATTATAATTAATAACCCACCTTAAATTTGAAATATTTTTAAATTAATATAAATTCTAAAGCAAAACATTTAAAGTCCATGTCAAAATTCATTTGCAGTATTTGAAATTTCAATGCTTAAATTCCATTCCGTCATTGATTCGATACAACAATTTTGAAATTGTTTTAAAAACAAAACAAAACAAAAAAAATTAGCAAGTTTCAACCCCAATACAAAAATAAACTTTTTTTAATTCAATAACCAAAGAGTCGCTCCAACCCAAACTACTCCTGCAGACATCGACCCACGCACTCACTTCAAACAAACTAAAATTAAATCTAAAGGAAAAAGTTTTCGTTGGCTTTTCATTCATCGACAATTGTACAACTAAATGAATGAGTGAATGAATGATTCAATAACAAGAAAAAGTTGAATGAGTGAATGGTAGTATTTGATTCATTTTTCTTCCTCTTCAAACTGTATGGGATTTGTCCATGATACTTCCTTATTCGTGCAGCATGTGTGGCAGAATTGTATTTTACGTGCAATGTTCTTTAAATACAGCTTAAATTAATGATACGCAAGTCCTGATCCAGCAACTTTCTTTGTAAAGCAATGAATGAGATTCTATTTTTAACTTTTTTTGCAGTTTGAAACAGTTTTCCTTTATTATAATGCTGGCCACCAAATATTCAAAGTGGCAGACATCATTTTACTGTGAGGATGAACGGCGAAGTTGTAAGTTCTTTATGGCAAGCAAGCAGAAGAGTGTTTTTTTTTTCTTTGCAAAAGAGTTGTTTAGAATTTAAGGACAAAATACGAACACACTGTAAGGATTTATTTTCAGCCACCGCACAAAATGAACAGCTCAAATCGACCGCATGAAGTTGTAATTGAATGTTTTTTTACAGCTGCTTCACGCTTTATTTCTTAGAAATACGAGAGATAAAAATTGTATTCAAATAATATTTATACTCATCGCCATCTAAAGTGTAATGAATGCGGAAACGCATTCGCAAACATACACATCCCCATCATTGAGACACTCATTTACAAAACTTCTGACTCACAAAGCACCCTAAGTGGTGATGAAACAAGACTTTAGGAAAAAATTATAACATATTTTTTTCTATTTTTAAAGAGACCGCACTATTCAGTCAAAGATTATCATCAACAGTCCCCCTGTTTGGCGGCTGAATGAGTAACTCATAAGGGGGAAGTTGCCCAAGCATACAAAAATCTTTTTGCACAAAAGTTATTGATATCAAAAAAGCTATTAGATAAAATCCATTTGTATTAAATTTACAGCCTAATTCATTCAAGCGAATATTAAGGGGGTGGTGTAAGATGCGCCAATAGCTATGAATTTGGATTTTTTTCTACGATCTCTCCGAATATAGAGATTCTGACCAATACGTAATGACAGACATTAATATCTTAATACAAGAACTATTACTACGATGCATTTATATATTCCTCGATCGTTTTTGAGAATAAATTTTGGATCTTATTTTTGATAATTATCTTCATAAAATTACAACTGCTTATTTTAAACAAACCGATTCAATTTTGAAAGAGAATAATTTGAAATTGAATGGCATATCATTCTCATAATTGATCAAAATTCATCCTGCTATTTCCAACTGATCGTTTTCAAAGGATCTCGTAATGCTTTAAGAATATGTATATTTAGAAAAATATTTCCTATTTGGAACAAGTGGTATACGTGCTTCTTCTCTTTGAGGCAATTACCACAAATTTACTTGATATTTTCATTTATTATATTTTAAGTTGAGGTCACCCCAGGGAGTCCTATGGGATGATATATACATGAAATTAAAGCATATTGAAATTTTCAACATTTTTGGAAAAAACTAAACTTTCTGAAATTAACAACCACAATCTAAAATATTCCCTCCTAGAAACGCAAGGTTCACACCGAAAATGGATTTTCGTCAAAGAAAATTTAGATTTAGTGAAAACTGTTGAAAGAAGACGTAGTAGTTTTAATAAGGCTTTCCTGGTATAACCACAACCTGAAATTTGCCCTCCAGGGAACACAATGACGTGGGGAGTTACGTCAACAAAATATTTAAACAGGCATAGCTAACTTCAGCGACTTTCCTTTTCAAGACGATCACGTTTCTATCACATACTGAAGTGATCCAGAGCTAGTGAATCATTTTCAAGATTCTTTTCGTAATCTTGTTTAGAGAATATATATGTCTTTTTTGCAACGAAAACAATGTTAAATTAAATCACGATATGCCTTAAATTGGTAAAAATTTTTCCAGTAATCTCGGTTAGGCTTTCTAAAGCTTAATAGCGTTTTCATGTGAACAGATACCCTGGCGGTAACTAGACATAAGCCTGATGGTCTGGAACACTACCAACCAGGCAGTAACTATTTCCTAACTTTCGCTATGAGAATTCGTATTTGCTTGTTAGCATAACTTCCCCTGGCAAAAAAGAAAACAATTTCAGCTGAATGAATGCGAGTTTGTGTAGCGAAATAAATTAAGTATCAAAGAAATGCTCTTATTACAGCCAAAGATTACAAACGAATACTATGAATATCCTTTTTGGCATGAATACCTTACAATCATTTTCATGTTTTTGCAGGCGTTATAACAAAGTAATACGGGTTTTCAACCTTCTGTCTAACAAACAATTTTTTCCTTTCTCTACTTTTTATATTCAAGAGAATTTGAAAGAAATCCTTTAAGCAAATACTGGCAGTAATAATGGTTTTCGAATATACATAGTAGGCTGTCCTTTTGCGCAAACAACTACGATGACACACTAAAAGTACGTGGAATATTACTGAAGGCTGGTAATATAAATAATAAAAGACTGGAAGGGAAGGCAGATAATATTTACAAATATTCTAATAGCAATGACTTGTAGAATAAAACTCATTTTTTGAACACCTTCAATTGCCATAGAACTTTCCTTAACTAATGATTTATCTTTGCTTTAGTCTTGCATCAAATTAATGCTGTCTTTCAATTTGTGTAAGAATTATTTAAGACCAATGAATTTCTGGAAAACATTGTTTCCTTATTATAGAAACTAACTTCTATAAAATATTTAACAGAAATACACTCCGCTACTTCGTTCCTGTCTTTTTTTTTTTTTCAAAAAAGAAATTTATATAACAATTAAATTTTGTTCTCGTCATACTTTTATTTTTACTTGGTAAGTAGTAAAATAAATAAGTTTGGGCAACCTCTAAAATGTGGCAGTAGGATGTATTCTTGCTCTACAAAACTGGCGCTTGTGTACACAGCTTTTATGGACAACCAAACATAAATATTTAGTTTTCCATTGCATTTGCAGCAATCTGCATTAACTGCGTTGCTCTGATGCGAAGGGATGTGGCAATATGCTGGCAAATTATCTTGTTAAGAATAAGATGAGAAAGAAAAAGAAAATTATACTAGAATAATAAACATTAGAGAATACTTTCCCAGGACATTTAACTCCTTAACAAATTCTCAACGTTATTACTGTGCTTAATTGTTTAAGTGCTATGGCAACCGTTGCAGAGTTTCTCTAATGACATTTTTTTAAAGATTATTTTGACTAATTGATTTAGCGATAACGACAGACTTAACTGAAGGAATTAATTTCTAAAATTTACTTCTAGCAACTCAATATAACTATTATTGTATATCACAGTCATTTGGGAAAAGGAAATATTGCTATTGTCCAATGACAAGGTCATGAATTCATCACTGCTCTGTTGCACGATCAGGACTGTTAATAATAGCACTATATATGGACACAATTTTCAAAATCCGTTAATACAACTAAAAGTATAAGAACTATGGATGCCAAATTGTATATAAAAATTTATATATTCTATATTATTTTTTTTTGCATTTCAGGCAAAATCAATTTTTCTAATGGAAATTCTGGTACAATAAGGATCATAAAATTTTATATTTTGGAAAGAAATAATGATTGAAGTTGCACAATTATGAGAACAATGAATATCTAAACTATCCACAATTTCAATATAAGAAATCTATGTTTTCAAAAGAAAAAATTATTGAATATTTGTTGTGATTTATATAAATCGAATGTAATTTTGGTGGCCCAAGTTTCAATGTTATTAGACTCTATTAACGAATTATATTTATTTGCTAATAATTTTCGTGATAATAAAAAACAGGATAAAAATCATTCAATTTTAATCCCCAGCCAGTAGTCAAATTTACTTATACAGTCTCTTAATATGAGTCTGGCAAAATTTTAAAATGAGTCCATCAAAATTATAACAATAGAATCGATGTTTAAAAAATATAAAAAACATTTTAAATGAATATTCAGGTTCTTGTGTAAAAATCTATACTTAGAGAATAAATTTGAATTCCGGCAAAACGAAAGTCTTTATTAAAAAATAAAATTTTCATATATATATTTTTTTTAAATTCATTGTTTGTTGTGGCTTTAACTCTAGATATGCCGACATTTCATTGGTTGGGGAGAATACCCCGAACAACAAAGTTCAATGTTAAGTATTTCTTTAAATTTTTATAAAATTAGAAGTATAAGAAACCCATGTTTTGGAAAACAATTTATATCATGACTTTTTTTTTGGCGGTTTCAAAAACAATTGCTTTCAATAATAATTTTGCCGTAATTATTCAAGAATAAAATGAAATTCTAAAGCTTTCTAATTGGAAACTCTAGCATAATTCGCGGTATAAAAATATATATTCTGGAAAGAAAATTAAATTATACTCGTAAATTTTTAATAAAAATTTGGGCCCCATTCAAAGTATTTTTAATGGAATATTTGGCGCTGATATGCCAATAAAAAACGTATAGTTTGGAAAGAGAGTTGAGTTGTAAACCATTTTTTTCTGGAGCAATCAAGGGTATGAAAAATCAAATGGATTGCAAAAAAAATTCAAGCCAGGATTTAATTCAATTATGATTTTTCTTCTTGCATAATAAAAATTATTTCTCAGAGGAAACTTTGACACATTTAACTTATAGACTTGAGAAGTCTATAAGTTGAAAAGAAAAAGTTACAATGGAATTTCTATTATAAAAATCTAATAATTAGACAAATATCACAGTTATAGTATATTTTATAGAAGGAATAAAAAATACATCCTTAAAAAAAATACAACATTAATAATTTTTTCCAGAAAGTTCTGTAACAATTAAAAATTAAAATAAAACATTATACATATTCTCATTATAATTTTCTATTGAAGTCTGATGGGATTTGTGCTGGTGCCCATAAAGAAAAATCATGTTCATTTAGCAAACAACACATGCAGTTAAACTTAAATACACTTAACGAAAAATATGTACGTTTTGGGATAAAATTTAATTATACTATAAGCTGTGACGGAACACTTAACGTCAAAGTGGAAAAGGAAAAAACTGAAATAAATTTATTTATGTTCTCTATACATTAAAAATTAATACCAGCGCGAGAATTTTCTTCAAATTAGTGAACGATAAAGCAATTTTTGCTTTGTTAACGCGTTTTAAGAAATACCACTATTACTTATTTATTTTTTTTCTAGTACAATTTTGTAAAAAAAAAAACCTAAATTTTTCCATGGAAATTCTGGCATAACTGAGAAAGTAAAAGCATATAAATACTATATATACTAGACTAGAAGTTCGAATGTCGCAGGCTCCATTCCTGTCGAAGATAAACTAAGTAGCTTTACAGGTTGTGTTTATTAACTTTGTTTGAAAACAAAAAAAAAATTACGAAATAATTATCTATGTAGGCCGCCTCATTTTTAAGATTTAGCTGCCTGAGTATAAAAAATTTATATTTTATTAATAAAATTCAATAGTAAGTTTACTATGAAAATAATATTTAATGTCCACATAATTCTTTCAGGCAATTGCGACATAATTTGAGCGTAAAAATCTAAATTTAAGGAAAGTTATATAATATTTATTTATTTACTTTCAATAGAAATTCCGGCACTTCTCTGAAAGTACAAAAACCAATATTTTGGAGAAAAAAAAATTTACAATTTCTTAGTAAATTCAGGAACAAAAATATATACATTTTAGGAAAAAAGTTTATATTACAAAATTTCCCACTAAAAATTCTGGCACAATTATTGGATCGATATATCAATATTGCAGGATTTATTACATATCTTTTCAATAGATTTAGCGATGAAGAATTTATTTAAAAAACTTTAACAAATATAGATAATGCAATGAGAACAAAAAAAAAATTAAGAACTCCTGGCTTAAATTGCTAACAAATATTTACAACAGCTTAATACCAATCTTAGTTTTCTCCTTTATCCCACTTGCAGAAGCATTCGCACTTTACTAACAATAAAGACTTTGCACAAGACAATCTGTTGCAGCAATTCACACACACATACACATAAACTAATATATTAATACAACTAAACAAATGAGTCCCCACACTACCGTACATCAACAACTGTACTACAGCAGCTACTGAAATTACACAACAAACATCATAAATATTTGCAACTACATAAAAATTCATAACTATACAAGAAAATACTAAAATCAACACAAAAAGGCAAAAATAAATGAGAACGGAAGTGAACAGAAAAGAAATTAAAGCCAATGCAAGTTAAAATGCTGAAGCCCGCTAGTGAAAATGTTTAAAAGTTCTTTAAAAAATACTTTTATTCTTCACCTGATCAAAACTAAATTTCAGTGCAAAGTGCCATTAGAGTGAAGTGCACACGCTGGCGTATGCTTTGTATTTTTTCTGTATTAATCACACGCAGGCCGGTTCATATTATTAATTTATATATTTGGGGGATTCAAACGAAAGTCATAAAGTCCTATGTCATAAAATAATAGCACGAAAATATATGACAACCCGCCATAACTTTTTTTCCACTAACTTTTATTTATTGTATCTTCAAAACTGATCTAACAATAAGTATTCAAATCTTAAATATATGTAGATATAATAATTAGGCCCAACCACTGTCGGACATAAACTTAGTGATAGTAATTAAAAATACATAAATGTCTTGTTAAGCACAAAAATATTTTCAAAAAGTTTCATCTGGGGTATTGCGTATTAAGGCCGCAGTATCCCACTTTTTTAAGCGGATGTGTCCAGTAAAGTTCAAGATGTTACGACGAGCAAGGGGATTAGGATGGGACTCGAGTTTTGTTAAATATTTGCCTGCATATTTTGCAATTTCAGCGGTTACAAGTGGCAAATTTAAATCACGATGTAAAATTGAATTTTTCATGTACCATGGACCCGATGTTATTAATTGTTTTGCATTCGTTGGATTTTCTCTACATTGGAAGCTGAAGCAGTGCCCCATAGCTGATTCCGTAACACCATATGGGTTTCAAAAGCGAGTTGTATATTAAAAGTTTACAATCCAGACTGAGTGTTGAATTTCTACAATCAGCCAATGTATCTGAGTTAATTTAAGTGTTATTTGTGTCAACTTAGAGTCAATGTGGTGTTTCCATGTAATCCGTTGGTCAAGGTGTATACCATGGTATTTCACCTGTGAATCTTGAGGAACATCTTGATTGTTGATTCGAATGGGGGAACAAGTGTCTCTTCGTAGGATAAATGTTACACGAACACACTTTTGCTCATTTACTTTTATTCTCCATAAGTTCAACCACAGTTCCAACAGGTTAACATGTTCCTGAAGATATCGGGATGCGTCGTGAGGGTTTTCATGCAGTCAGCTGATATAAACATACAATATTTATAAATATTTGACATCAAAGAAAAGAAATTAAAACCTTTATAAAACTTTTGTTTGAAAATACCAAAAACAAGCGAAAAAAATAAAATAATACACAGTTTGTGTGAAAATTACATGTTGGACATTATAATGGGTGGACCAAGTAAGTATGAAAAAAATTTATCCATTTAAATTTTAATTCATCTCCTTGTAGGTGATGAAGACGAGGAAGAACAAACTGAGAAAGGGGTTTTAATAATTGTCGCTAGTTTGCTTACTAGCCGCAGAAGTGTCCACCTTGGGGTTCCAAAATCTCTATTAGCGACTTTTCTTCCAGCAGTTTACATTTTTTGGTTGGATTTGTGCGCACAAGTTTAACTTCTCGCTCAGATTTTTGCCATTATTTTATGACAACACAATAAACATACCTCAAAGTGTCTTATTATTTTATGACTTTTTTGTTTGCAGCACAAAAACGAATTTTTAAATCATACTAAAATATTAAGACATTATCACAATATGACTTAATAGCACACCGTTTTAATCCCCCAATTATTTGAGCCTATTAGACACTGGAAGTAGAATAATCGTAGTGAGTTACTACTCTTGTCCACAAATAATACGAAAAAAAATTTGACAGTCCATTTTTTATACATTTTGCATTTCATTTTTACGAAAGTAGAGCAAGACATAAAATGTTTTTATTTTAATTTAGAACTGATATTTATTAATGGTTGCATTTTTTTCTTCTTTTATTTTAAGTGTATTAATGTAAAAACAAAATGAAAAGTGGTTTGAGATTTTTTAACAATCTCGACATTTTTAATCTGATTTCTGTCTTAAAAGGTCCCATGAAAATTTAAAGATTTGTGAAACGTCCTTTGATGTTTTCATGATTTTTGCTGACAACAGTTCGTTCGTGTGACCATTTAATAAAATAAGATGCTCGTGAGATTATAAATAATTGTCATCACTTTGGTTTGGCAATTGTCCTTCTAGTTAGAACCATGGGAGTTATTTGAAAAACGTTACATTCTTTAAATAAATTTATATACGATCGTTTTGATAAAATTCTTTTGCACCTCACAACCAACTTAACTGATTGCATTTCAAGATTAATTTATGTTAGTTTTTTAAATTAATTATAAGTTATACAGTCAGAAAAACTTCAGTCTATACGGTTGTTATTAAATAGCGAAAGTAAGGTTTATGTGCAACTAAGGCAACCTGTTTGCTGTTAAAAGGATCTTCCTCAGGATCACTTATTTTGTTTTACTGTTTTTGTATTCCAAAATATAAACGAGGGATGAATATTATGAACCGCAGCGAAAACCATATCATTAAACCTATACTCAGGACGGAGCAGACAGGCAGGATGTCAATAAAAAACCACTAAATGCACCCTTTCAGCACTAGAAAACAAAGATGAGTGAGCTGGTAACCACTATAAAATTAAGAAATATCCTTCTTGGCAAATTTGCCATTTTTTGTTTATGTATAGCGATTTTCTTTAATCCAAGTAGTTTTTGTATAAACAACTATTTTTTTTAATTCTATATGTTTCTACACAACATCTAAATATATCAAGAAATTTATATGTTTCTTATGAGCAAGCCATTCGATGTTGTAACGAAATATTAAAAAGAATCAAATTTAAAATATATACTCCGTTTTTATATAAAAAGGATGTTATTTATTTGTTTATTTATTTATATAAAATATAAATTTAAATTTATTAATTTATTGAACGTCACCGAGTTCAATCCACCCTCTAATTTTATATGAACTCATAATCCTCATTTTATTCTATGAACTACAGGGTCAAAAAGGAATATGTATGTGACTACAAAATTTAGTAATTCTTTCTTGTTCTGCAAGAACAATAAACACTAAAAAATATACAAAAGAACATCCTGGCTGTATAAGGAAGCAAATGGATAATGATAACAACAAACATCAATGCCACATAATGAAATTCATTTACAAAAGAAATTCATTCATTCAAACATTGTAAACGTTGGACTAGACAAACTTAGGGCAGAGGAGCCAGTTTCCCAATATTTAGACAGGAAGTAATAAAAATTGAGGTTTATAATTTTGGTTTGTTGAAAAAAAACATGAAATTAACCATTTCTCAGACAAGATAGATAATACATTATATTTTATTATTTTCATGTCTCTTCTTTAGTTTTATATATATATATTTTTTTTAAATTCCATGACCCTCATTTTGATGGCAAGTTTACATCATTTGGACATTCTACTCAATCGCAGATGTTTTCATTGATATACTAGGGTATTGAGCCACCCTGTACGTGAAGTTTTGAACGAAACACAGGCTTTTGGATAAAAAATCATTTTATTTCTCCTTTGAGGTCTACAAACTTTGTCCAAAGTTTCTCTACATTTTTATCCCTTCCAAAAGAAGGGAAGTTGATTTCATCGTTGGAGTCAAATCTCTTTCCGCAGAGCCATTTCTTCTGGTTTGGAAACAAAAAATAATCTCTACGCATTAAATCCTGAGAATATAGCCTATGAGGGAGCGATTTGTAACACAAATTTATGGAATTTTGCATTGGAACTTTTTTTATTAGGCAAACGCTGTCGTTTTTTTTTCAAATTCTCATTAAATCGACCCAACAAGTTGGCCTAATACTCGCCCTAGATTGTTTTACCCATTTAAAGGTGGTCAATATGGATTCTGCCATGTGCACCCCAAAAACTGTCGCCATGACTTTATTGACTGAAAAGCCCACCTCGATCTAGTTTGACGCCGACTCACCCCGAGAAACCTACTGTTTTGACTGCTGTTTGATATCTGCTGTGTTGTGGTGGATCCATGCTTCGTCCACGATTACGAAACGGCAAAAAAATCTTTTTACCAATAATTTCTTGATTAACTTATTGTCAGGTCTTGCCATTTTGAGGATTATCGTCCTATTTTAAATATTATCAGCGAAAAGCCACTGGTTTGCACTGCTCAGAGCTTTTCTTGATAATGAGAGAACGATTTCGTGGGCTTGCATTATAAAAAAAAAAATTTTCTATTAATGTATTACCTCAGTTTACATTGATTAAAGCTTCTCATTCAATGCAAATGAACTTGTGTTTTAAATATGAAATATCCCTTTATAATTAAACAAAAACACCGTGACAGCTCACAAGAAGCATACAGTAAATTACAAAAATAAATTTATCTGCTGGAAAAATGGTTAAAAACATGGGGAATGTGAATTGAACGTATAAAAATGTGCCATATTACTTTTGCATTGAGAAGGAAATTATGTTCCACAATACAAAATTAATAACGTAATTATCTGCAACACAGTGAGGTCAAATATCTCGGCAATCACCTTGACCGCGGTTTAACATAGAAAATACTTATAGATTTTACAGATGGTCTAAATTGAAAGCGATACAAGTCAATTGCCTTATTTGGAGAAACACAGCTCTAAGCCTAGACTGTAAACCTATTCTATACAATGCGATTTTTAAATTATTATTATACTATAGGATTCAGTTATAGAACATCGCCTGATATCTGATATAGAAAAAATTCAAAGGCGGCAAAATCCCCGTACGATTACAGCTGCTCCCTGATATGTTAAAAATTCGTAATTTCATAAGGACCTAGACATACTTTTGATTAAAACTGTGATAATCTATGAAGGCCGGTTGAGAAGAAGGGACACCCTCGCTCTTATTAGATGATAAATACAGAAGTCCCAGAAATTAGATTTTTTCTCTGGCATTATTCAAACGTAAATAATATATAATCTTTAGAATTTATTGCTAGTTCAATTTATATTGAATATTAATAAATAATAATACGGGCTGAAGTAGTTATCGCAAATTTATGACTAAGAACCCAAGTTCCATTCCTGCGCAGGACAAGTCATCAACATCATGCATGTTTCTGATGTACATTAGTGTAGCATTGTGTTGTATGTTGTTCGACTCTTTGAAGTGATGAAGGATTAGTATTTGCCCCTAAACAGTAGCTGCAGCGATTGATACTGTTCTATGCTAATTTGCATCACAGCGTCCTCCTCTTTTTTTGTCGCTAATGTTAGCAGATTAGTCGACAAAGTAAAACAATTAATAAAAATGTTGCACAATACATCTTGACAAAGTTAATGCGTTTACTCAACACTAGAGGCGCTACAACTTTGCATTTCCTCTTCACAATTTCCCTTTCCCAAAGCCAGTAACACTTTAAGTAGTAGACATTAATTACCTGAGGGGATTTTTTCGTGGTAACATTCTGTCACTTGATTTTGTCAACGGTCCCATTGTACTATGATGTCTACTGTCTCAATATGATAATGCCATCTAATATTGTTAAAATAAAAAGGAATGGGAAAACTTAGAAATTACAGAATGTCTTTTATAATACGAGTATTTTGATAAATTTTAAAACTCAACTAGAAATGATTTTTTATCATTATCCCACTTTGCTTGTCTCAATTCATTTCGTATGTTTTTATCGCTGTAATTTTGAAAAATGCCTTTGTTTATAGATTCTCTAATTTACACCTCCAAGGACATAAACTTGGCCAAGCCAACACGTATAGTTTACATCAGCAGAGAATGGAAAAAATAATAATAAGAGAAACCAAAGAAAAATAAATAAAAAGAAGAACTAGTGACTGCATTACAATCAAAAAAAAGGACATTCTTTTAGCCCACTAGCACTACTATTAAGAACAACTACATGGGAGGGAAAACTAAAACTTTTTCTTTCAAAAAGCAAAGAAAAACTTCTACACAGTATGCTTCATGATTTCTTTAGCAACAATAGGCTGTTGTCACTGGTGCTGCTGCTGTTGCTGCATGACACTTCTCCTCTGAGAAGTAAGTACGTAACTAAGAAAGTGTTTCGTGTTTAAAGCCGTTTTCAGTTTGTTAGTAGTGGTGTTAGTAACAGCTAAAGTGTTTGAGAGTATTATAAACTTAAGATAAATATGAGGCAAAAAAAAAAAATAGAGAAAAAAGTAAAACTGAGTGACACTAACCACTACTGGCAGTAGTAAATAAGGCTAAAGAAAAATTGGAAGCATGCAGTTACAATAGCAACATTTCATCACGTACTCCTAGAGTTTAAGTTTACAAATTGTCTCGGCCAAACCCAGCAATGTATTGTTACCGCTTGTCTGCTGGTTTTACATTGTTCTCATTTTTCTTTTCCAATCAAACAGTACTTCACTCAAACGCAACACACAACTAAAGTGAGTCGAATATCTTAAGGTGTCTCTAGTTCAATATGACAACAAAATTCTTTTCATATTCCCATGCAGCCTTTTTGATATAAAATGAATATATTTTTATAAAATGGTTTAAAATGTCAATATGACATTGAGGCATTTGCCAGCGGAATCACGCGTTGCAAGCTTCAGTGAATATGAAATCGACGGTTTATGATTTAAAGAAATTTATTACTACAATAATTTTTTTTTTTTGTAAAACTCAAATGGCAATGGTTTTAGTACGTGATCAAATAATGGCAATGAAAATGTTTAAGTATGAAAATGTGTCAACAGAAAAAAGCAAACAAAAAATTATGGTATAATAAAAAGAATATTAACAAAATAGGACAAACCCTGAAATGATAAGATATTTTTTGTTATAATAAAGTGAAGCAAAATTTGAAAAGATGCAAAAGCTGGTATTGTGGCAAGCTACACATATTATTATATTATTGTTAATTGACACGCGCAATTATAGTTGAAGTGATCATAATTTAAGAGCAACGTGTATTATTACTGAATTTTATAATAGTAACAACTAGATTGCATTTTACGATTTACAATATTTAATACTATCAGGCATGTTCCAGAAAAGTAGTAGAATTAAAGTAAAATACGATTTTAAAAGTCAACTTTTTATTTCTGATGTTCTGCAAAAGTAGTGGTTTGATTTTAAATTTTCTCATATGAAATGAACTTCGAAAACAAAAATTGTAAACAGCTGATACATTCATATAAAATTAAAAATACAATTTTGCTTTATATTTCATAAAATTACTAATTGTATTTTGTTTTTCGCATAAAAACTAAACAAGTCGTGTAAAAATATATAAAAAAAAAGATAATAAATACACCATAAATAATGAATGTAGTGTTAGTGTGGCCCTCCACCAGTGGCTCTGGCCTCCGAACTATTATGCGCGATTTTTCGTCTCACCAATGCCTTCCAATCCATCCAAACCTGTAAAGAAACTGTCAGTCACTAAAAACCAATTAATTTTATTTGAACAATGTAGCTTACCTTTTTCCAACCAGATGTATCCTTTGTTGGAGGACCATTACTATTTAATTCGACGGTAAGTTCTTTCCACAACTCTTCTAACTTTACACGGTCTCCTTTTCCAAATCCTTTTGCCAGATCTGGGCTCAAATCATGACATCCGTGATCGTATCGACAATCGTACGAAAGATAATTACGTGTTACGTCAATCGAATGAACGGAATGGGAGCATAACATAAGATAGTAAACGGAACGTAATTTTATTTTAAATGCACAATTGGTTTTAAGTTCTACAATACTTTGAATGGCATATTTAATTCAAAATAGATGTGGAATTGTCAAAGTTATAAAATAATATAATTCGAATTTATAAACATAAAAATGGAAGCGGCATTATTATTTTATTTAAGTTCCAGTGATAGTGAGGAAGACGAAAAAATAATACGGAAACAGCTAAGAGATCGTAGTAATCCGTTGGACCTGTCGAATACAGCGTAAGATATTTAAAATTGCTTTACTAAACTTTACACGAATTAACTTTTGATTGCAGCTTTGTAAAACGGTTTCGTTTGACCAAAGAGGCTTTCATATACGTGCTAGAACAGCTCAATTTAAAGCACATGGATGCCAAAGTAGTTCCCCCACTGCTACAATTGGTGACCACCTTATCTGTTTTAGCAACAGGTGGTTACCAACATTCAGAGGGAATGTTGGTATGGGCCAGAGCACTGTTTCTAAAATCACGTCAACGGTTTTGGAGGAAATGGAAAGGAAACTGTACGCGAAGTATATACAATTCTTGGCTAATGAGTCGTCTGCATGCAAGGAATGGTTCTATGAGAAGCATAAAATCCCTGGAGGTAATTTTAAAAACTTTTTCAATTACGTAAAGCTTGTGTTAACTAATGGTATGTACATTTATACATATGTACTTATGTATGTACATATTCCGGCTATCCTATTTAACCGTGGTGTATTATTCCATATAGAAACGCTCGCGACGGGTCCACTGAAGCCCACTTCAAAGAAATTCACTCCAAACAAGATGCATCACTGAAAGGGCGATGGAGAATATTAAGTTACGATAAAGGAGGAAGGTATTACCCTACTAAAGTTGCCCGGTTTGCAAACGTATGCGCTGCCCTGCACAACATTTGTATCAAATTTAATATTAATTATATCCGCCATTACTTCTTTTTGTCGTGCATTTAATTTATTATAATTAGTCCTAAAGCATAATAATGATAAATATAATACATATTCTCTAAAATATCAGTTTACTTACATATTTTATAAAATTTTTGTATGCAATGGGACACAATTTGTTTAACGGATGATTGTTCGTAAAAATCGTACGTTCAGTTCTACGATAACTGTTGTTATAATATCAATTACTGTGAATTATAGTACGTTTACGTATGTGATAATTTCAAAAATGTATTTTTAAGTTACGAGCTGTACGTTCACGGATGTGATGATTTGAGCCCTGGATTGTTTTGCATAAAGCCTAACAATATTGCATCCTGTGTGGTATTCTTGTGTTTCCCTCTACAATTATGCAAAATATTCATTCAAACAAAGCGTTTTATTTAATTGCATTGTAATTATTTTATTTATTTATTTATTTAATATTTGGAAGGCCCCAACACAAAAGGTTATATAGGCCGGCATTGTAATTATACTTACATATTTCAGCAAGAAATTTTCAATTTCACTATAAAATTTAAAAGTATTTTCAAACTACTTCTTTTTGTGTTAAAGTAGTTTCTAGAACAATGCAATTCACTACGAATTGATGTTCGAAAACAAAACAGAAATGAAAAGTAAAAAGTAAAATGCAGAACACCAAAGCGTCAAATTGAAGTGGTTACAAATTACTTTTACTTCAAAGTAGAATCCAGAACATACCTGTATATCTTAATATGGCTAGTTAAAAATATGATCAAGAGTTATCAACCCGCAAAACACGGATATCATGCTCTTCACGATGAAGCACCACTGACCTTAAATGGGATCGCACTTAGATTACGTGACATGGTATAATATCTGAGAAAATTTCTTGACTTTAAACTTGAATGTACAACCAATGTCCAACGAGTCTATATACCTGTAAAAAGCCAATAAACCAAGTTCTTTCAACGTAAAGTACTCTCCTACGTAGTCTTTAGATCCACACTAATGTGGTTGGCGACCGTTTTTAAAGATCCAACTCCTCTGTGATTATAGAGAGAGCTTACACACATCAACCTTGAAGATAACTGGACTCCGGCATATCGTATAATCAAACCAGAAGAGGTAAATTCAACAATATGATTCAGTGTCAGTGCAGCACGAGGTGCAGACCATACATCAAAACTGTACTGTGTTCCAAAGAAGTCTAAGAAATGGATTACTGTCCATCTACTCCCTTGTCTGACATACGATTCACGGCATACACCATATATAAATCTGCACACGATAATCGACTATTATCATCAAGAGCAATTGCTAGAAGCTGACAACAGCGAACACGACAGGAGCGGTGAAGGGAAGGAACCTATTCATTCGATGTTTTCAAACAAGGATTAAATTTATTCTTAAGGATTAAAGCAGTATATATTAGATCGATATAATGGTAATCAAGAAGGCAGCCAGCCAACTGGATAAGGTACTACAGAGTACTTGGTAAATATACTCAGGGCATATTTAGTAACGATTCTGAGTCATTCCACCTTAGAGATTTTCTAGGTGCGAGGACAAGCATACGTGATCCGATAACATCACTGATGCAGTTAAAGCCAAGTAAGTAATTTTACAGAGAAGAGCAGGAATCACTTGTGTGGTTGCAAAATCTATCTGGCCCAAATATGACTACTACTCACATTAAAACTTTCCAGAGAATGGCTACGAACAACAGTTGGACGACACATGGGCACATACGCCAGAAGATTAATGGCGCAGTTATCGATGACAAGCGGATCTAAGTTTACAAAACAGTACCCAACTCTATTGACTCACTGGTGCATCGTTGCGGTGTGGAATTTCTTTCATTATTTTATCATTTTTATTAAAATTTATGCCGACAAAAGTTAATGTTGCAGAACACAAAATGATAATGTCGATCACAGGAAATTTATAAAGCAGCTTGGATATTATAATGCAGGGGGTTTCTAGCAACTGAGACAGGCAACTAAAAATATGTGGTTTTCGAAGAGCAAATCAACGAAAATACGGTTGCCATTTATAATCGCTCCACAAATCTTCTTTCAACTTCTGCAAAAGTTTCAAGAATGGAAGAGGACAACTTGAAATCGGGAGCTGTCTGATAGGTCGTATGTACAACTCCATTATAGCGGCTAACACATTAACTGCTTCGCCAGAGAGCGAGAGAGAGAGAAGAGTCAGTCCAACGCTTGCTATGCGGCTGACGAGCTTTACAGTAATGCAGACATAGACATCTAGAGGAGGTGCTACTGGCTAATTTATTATGTTTTGTAAGAAGTTCTGAAGGGATTCTATGAGAAGCAGTTAGATAGCTAGTCCTCTGGACATAACAATAGGCCTTACTGCCACCGAGTGCAACTTTATTTAGATGTAATTTCAATCTGAAATATTATCGGTTGAATGTAGTGAGACTACAATGATCGATCATTGCGTTATGTTTCAGTTGGGGAAAATGAATCATGTTTTTTAAAGAATGTTCGGTTTGCACTTTTACAGGCAAGTCGTCTTTCGCTTAAAGAAGGTTTCGAAGATTTACTTTTAACTCATTTGGAATTAATTGAAAATACTAGTTAAAAGTGTGTGATTTCACTTAATCGATTTTATTAGTTACACCGATGCGCGCTAATATGCATTTTACTACTCTATTAGAGGAAAAAATCTTTATATGAGAGGCTACAAAAAACGGAAATTCTTTAAGGAAGCTTCTCAAAATTCAAAACTACCTGCCTGCTTAACACACATTTACAAACAAAAATTTATATTCTGCTTTCTGTTTCACTCTCTGAATATTTCAATTAAAGCTTTTAAAAATTGAATTAACGATTAAATTTGTCATCTCCATATTAATGGATAATTTAGCACATCCAACTACCAACTGTCTGCTTTTTCCACCACCATTATGAGCTGTAGCATGCATTGCAGCATGAAAAAATTTTCTTTTTTCTTGCCAGAAAATGGTCATCAATTTACGAGAGAGATAAAATCATAATCTAATTCCTTCTTTACTTTTGCTAAAACTCAACTCCGGGTAGAACTGAAAGACTTTACTTTAAAATTATTCCCTGGCATATGAATGGAATCTCCAGAGGGGTTGTAACTATAAAAATACATGAATTGGAAATTCGATTTTATTTGTGTATTTCTATGCGAAATTGATTTTTGATTTGTGATTAAATTTTACTACCGTCAAACTTGTACACAAAGAAGAGAAAAAAACCAAGTTTTAGTTTTCAAAATTTTTTCTTCGTTTGGTACTGGTCTCCCCCATGGATATTGTTGAGGAAAAGTTTTGCATTGAACTTCGAAGGTGCTGGTATTGTGCACTCAAACCATGTCAGCAAAAGTTTCGTCAGATTTGCAATAT
This sequence comes from Germaria angustata, assembly GCA_963681545.1. Lineage (NCBI taxonomy): Eukaryota > Metazoa > Arthropoda > Insecta > Diptera > Tachinidae > Germaria > Germaria angustata. The sequence goes on from OY813000.1 coordinate 94,333,137, forward strand.
ATTCCTTTAACATTTCGTTTAACTTCATGATGTTGGATGAGGAAACAAAATAACTCCATTGGAAAATGCGATATTTAAGAGAAAAACACATTTCTTACAGAGAAAGTTTTGAAAGTTTATGAAAATAAATTCAATATACTTATCCTACAACTGTGTGTTTTTTTTTATAAAAGATACCCCCTCCGAAAAATAATTTTTATTTCGAAACGAAACATCGAAACATGTGACAACATTTATAAAAGAAAACTAGAGTATCATCCAAACCCACTCGACCGCAACAGTCTACATTACAGAGGCCACAATCGGTTGAGAAGGAGGGACACTCTTGCTCTTAGCCGAACACGAGAGCTGTGAAGACAACACAGAAGAACCCGCACAAAATAATCTTTTTGGTCCGGCATGGGTGGGCTTAGATAAATAATAATTTAGATTTAAGGTGTGAATAATTTATTGTTAGTTCAATTTAATTGAAGATTTAATAAATAAAAAAAATGTTTTCTGTATACGGGTATATTTTCAAAGTGGGGAAAATAATTTACTCTTGCACAGTGTAGCATCAGTGCCGTCTTTTGTCTGTATTTTGGATCTGTTTGGTTCCCTTTTTAAAGATATTTCTTATAAAAGTATTTTTTTGAAACCATATTTTTTGTGATTATTTTTACAAATGGTACTTTTTTATTAACACTGCAATTTGAAGATTTTTCTGCTGGCATCTTATTTACCCTCACCCATTACATAAGTCATACAATATGAGCTCCCATTCTGTCATATTCCCAATTTCACGTCATCCCTACCCACTGCATATTCTGTTTATCTTTATATAACATTTAGCCGCGTATATGGATTTTATTTCATTTCTTCTTTTTGATTGTCTTACACATGGTTTATTTTCTGATAACTTTACTAACAACTGTTTCAGCATAACGTGCGCTAGATTTTATCACACACACTAAATGGAAAATTGAGAAAAAATATAATAATAAAAAACACAAAATAGAAAATATTGCCAGAAAAGTCATCCAACCGTCAACCGTCAACCCATCATCATAGTCATCGACATGCCCATGTGAATGTGTATCTATGTACGAGTATGTACGTGCTACTAAAGTTTTCCAGTACCCATCAGGGTTTTTTTTTACATTCCGTGACGAGGTGGCAAGACAGAAGTTTTATTTCATATGCTTACCGGATGTTACATTTTATAGAGCAGCTCTATCTGCTAACAGTCCCTCTATTGGTGGCAACTTCAGTGCCTTCTTACAGAACTTATTCTCTTTTTTTTAAAATCATGGAAATATGAAGGCAATGGAGTTGATTTTTAGTTTCTTTGCATGTGGAAATATGAAATTGTTTAATATAAACGGAAATCTTAAGCGTAAAGTTTGCTTTTACTTAAAGTACTTAAGCTAGATGGTATTTACTTAACATAGCCTTGCTTTAAAGTTTAAACAAATAGCTTTTTGTTGGGAAACAGTGGTGAGAAGGATTGTAATGGCTACTGGCAAAAATGAATGCAGGAGTATCTTAAGAAAAGGATTTTTTTTGATAATTTCACATAAAACTAATATAAGGAGTCTATGTTTTAAAGATTAATTCGATCTGTTCGAAAACTATACAGGAATTAAGTTTTTTTTAATAACATTATAATTTGATTTATTGTCAATCTTCTTTTCATCGACGCATTTATATTTCGATTTAATCTAGATTTTATTGCATGCTGAAATAAAAATTTTGAACTAAAATCAGAAAAATTAAGAACAATTTGATTGAATGAAGCCACCACCGTGATATAATAATACTGTGTTGTAGCATTATGTTGCATACAGTAAAGGACATTTAACGTCAACGCAGTATGGAGACAATAAGTTTGTGAAATGTTGCAAGCATTTATTGTGTATGCGAATAGTATAACAAAATTTTCCAAGTAACGTCTCTACCATAAATCACATATCTACTGATAAATCATATCTTGCAAGTATGGACTGACAAAATTTAATAAGTGATAAATAATGCCTTAATTTTTGGCTTGTAAAGTCCATGGAAAAGATTTTGCCCAATGGGCCACAAATACAATATTCTGAGTAGAGAAATCCATTAGCAGGGAATTTTATTTAAATATTTTATTTTAATTCTTTCAGCTTGTAACATGATTAAAACAAAATGTGAACAAGACTTTGCCACTGATTAAAAACATGCAGACAGGCCTGTCCTCTCTAAAGAGGACAGGCGGTGAAAATGTGAAAAAATAAAACTTACTGCATTTTTTTCGAGTGTTTTATTAACTTGTAGAGCAAGATGCATTGTGTTGCCATTTTATTAATTATTTTACTACGCCCTCGATTCTCCTAATACGTATGACGAAGAGAGGCGCTGCGATGTAGTACCAGTACTTATGGGTAATCTCCTAATCATGGAATGCATTGTGCTGGTACTAGGAAAATATGAAAAATTAGAAAATTATGGTATGGAGGATAGAGGAAGTAGTGTTTATGGATATTCACCTCTGCTCGCTAGGAGCGACAGCAAACACCTCTGCACTTAGCTCGAATAACATACATGCAGATTGATTTACTGCGTACTGTAGCTTCAAAATAGACTTTGCAGCACCAGCACACACTTGAGAGTTGTATTCAATTTTCGGTGGGAGATCGGAAAGTCTTATAAAACCGTGGATACATGAAAAGTGTGCTCCGTTCATCGAACATCGCCCTGAATTTTCAAGCCAAGTTTATCAAGAGCGTCTGACTCCTCACTACTTATATCACCTATAATTAAAATCGACCGAGTTCGTATGACCCCATTCGAGAGAGATCGAGAGAGAGTGTGTGTGTGTGTTACAAGGTCATGATTAAACGAATCAATCATATTTCACCTCATCGGCCCAATCTGCAACAGCCTCGCCTATGGTCCGAAGAATACGAATGGCTATTAATGTTAGACAGGGTTGGAGATTTTACATTGGAATATTATAAATTTAGTAACAAATCATTGGAGCAGCTCGAAACAAGCAAAGTCCATTTGAGGTAACCGTGTTACTACACAAAGAATTTGTTAATTTTAAACGAAGTGCTACGTAACGTTTTAAGTAACAAAAACGTTAAATAAAATAAAATTTGATGCTGTATGGCACGAGTACCAAGGCCGCATAAATTTTATCATAGAAAATATCCATAGATGCAGATTTCTTACGAACCAAATTTAAAAGAAAAGAACACGAATGGGACTGCTCCAATATACAAAGAAAGACTTTCCATTAAAGTCTACTTCATTACCCACAAAATGTAACCGTAAGGACGTACTATTAGTTGCACATGTCTTCTGATTTATGAAATTCTCTTTGGGAGCCTCCTGCAGGAAATGAAGATAATTTTAATTTTGAATTTGGGACGATTTTCCGTCATCCCACGTCAAATTTGGTTTGAAAACAGACCGGTTTCGGCTTTGTGCCATCTTCAGTGTTCACCGAAACCGGTCTGTTTTCAAACCAAATTTGACGTGGGATGACGGAAAATCGTCCCAAATTCAACAAACCCCGTCGGAAAAAGAAAAACACAAAAATCAATTTTAATTTTCTTCAATATCTATTAAAAAAAACCGAACTGTATATTTCTCAATATAAATACTTACTTCATGAATGAACTACTTTTATAAATTAAGTTCTTTTTGTTAATGACGAATATAAAACAATACAAGCTATCCAAAATGCCACACTCGAACTTTTAGAAGAGCAAATCAAAAAATTTAGTGACAGGCACTGTGATTTTTAGTAAATAAAAACAAATTCAGAGAGGATTGAAGATTTAATAAGAAACATTTAAAAACTTGCACTTTCACAATTGAACGGGCATTTACGCTTTCCTGGAAAGTACCGATTTTCTCATTCGATACTTCAAAATGCTAGAGAAAATGTTTTTTTAACAAACACAATCTGGGAAATCGGTTGGCTTGTCTCCTAAAACACCCAGTGCCTTCGGCAGGAATCGAACCTCCACCCCCAACACTACTAGTCTAATATGCAAGGATACAAGGTCACTCAATATCAATGAAATAGTTGCGTATGAATGTTTTCATTATTTAGTAAACGGATGTTGTGATCATGTAGTATTAAAAAGAGGATGTTACATAAAAAAAACTTAAAATTTGTGCATGTTAAAGGCACCGACTTTATGGGAGAGATATTATTTACCAAAAATATATAAGAAAATAAAATGAAATATGTACGAAAATTGAATTTAGCAATTAAGACATAAAATTAAAATATTGAGCCCATAATCTAAAGTATTTTTGCAACGAGTGCCTTCGATCGGGCGTAAGTACCTGTTTCTCTATGATACGTTTAAGCCCAGCTTTACTTTCTTGAGCATGTCTGCATTACCGCATTGTGTGGTATGTCAAAACAAGTCTCAAATCAACTAAGAAATATTTCCATCAACATAAAGAAAAAGCTTAAAATCTTTCTAAATTCTAGCATCCACCTGAAAAAGTGTTAAAATAATAAACAGACACATGTTCGATAAAGATGGTGTTGTGGCCACCATAGAAAATAGTACTGTCCCATTTTGCTACAGTAATAAATGGCTTCTCTCCTTGATTCTTTCACAATACACAAAAAATTATCAAACTCGGGTCAGACTTATCATTTTGGGTCTTACCAATATAGTGCGAGAAATAACGTTAAAGAAATTTAGTCGAAGCGGACCTATTTATTTAAAACTTCAATCTCTATAAAATGCGGTCATAGGCGAAATATAGTTCTTCCAATTATTCTATTATTGAGAAAGAAAATATATGCACATAAATATAAGGCAGCATAAAGGGACTAACCAGGACCCAAGTCCTGAAGCAGTCCAGTTAATATATTTGTGTTAAACAAATATATTTCTTTAGCCGAAAAACATTTCTAATCAGTTACATCTATCATAATAACAACATTTTTTAATCGAATATTATGATTGTATGATCAGCAAAGTTCGACCGCTGACAAATTCGCTTACCTCGAAATTCGATTCACCTTTGGCTCTAAGTAGCCTATATATTAGAAAATTACAAAAATATATTCCCATGCATGTAAAGTAACGATATATCACCTCTAAATGCTGCCAGTCTTCTGAAAACTATCTTACTTTCGCACCACTGTAACATGTTTTCAATCACTTCAAAATTATCCAAAATTTCAATATTTTCCATCCTATAGTACATATTTGAAAAGATTTGTACATGAATTATATTCCCGCTGGGAGTATCAAATTGAAACAAATGTTTATAAAGTTGCCACCACCACTACCACCCGCAACTAAATAAAAGACGCAGCCACGTATATTTCTCTTGTAAAACGATAAACCAGCATCGTACAGCAACCATCAACCGTCATTATGCTTTACGAATATTAAAATATAAATGATTTCTCTACCATTGACAAAATTATGTTCCATTTGATATTAGTTAGAGATTTCCTTTCAATTTCCTTGACAAGGAACAATGACAACAAAAAAAAAAACAAGAAATCGAACACATAAAATTAAAAGATTATTCAAATTTAGCTGACAGGGAATTGTATGGTCGTGGTTAGTTGCTTCATTGGTACGAGGACGAGTATGTTTGTAAAAGCGAACTCCAAAATAATATTTATTTTTTTCTTCTTTTTGTTTCTTGGTATGAAGTTGTTTTGTAAGAGAATATATATTTTGCCATTATCATATAAAACCATTGAAGTGTAAAAAATATACGAGAATTTTTATGATAAAGTTCCACCATGTTATGTTCCTCTTTCTCTATAGGAAATTGAATTAGGGCAAAAAAATAAAAATTTATTTTACTGATGAAGGATGAAATTCAATTAGATGAAAATAAGAGTTTAAATTTGCTTAATATTAAAAGCAAAGGCATGACTATGTGGCGGTACCATTTGATTTTCATAACATTCTAATTATTTTGTACTTAGTGAATAATAATGTGTATGAGACAAATAGATACAGTTTGATGCTTTGACTTAAATCTTATTATATATTAACAGTCTTGTATATACTGCAATAATGAGAATATGGCTACAGATAATAACTACAAGTGGAAAGATAACAACAATATAAATAATTAAATTAAACTATGTGTAAATATACTAAAAATAAGAGGAGTATTACAGACTTTTTGCATACACTTGGATATTAAATATACGCACACAACAATGTTTTTTCTAAGTAATCTAAATCGAACATAATTGCAAACTTTCAAATATACGTATATACGAAATAATATAATAACCCTCATACTGCCGAAACCCAACCGAATGGGATTTTCAATTTTAAATCATTAATACGAGTAACTTTCCGAGTTGTGTTTTTAATAACAAAAGCTTTCTACTCAGTGTCTATTTTTTTAATTTTCATTCATAGGCGTAGCTAGAGAATTTTCTAGAGGGATCTACAGTCGTTGAAAAAAACTTTTGGGGGACCCTAGATCCCTTCAACAAAGAGGAAAATTATGCTATTTATTAGGAATTTAATAGGGATAAAATGGTGGTGAGAGGGTCTTAGCCGCCATTGGTAGATCTATCTAAGCTAATGGTCTTGTACAAAAATATTGCAACAAGATTTATCAGATTTGTATTATTCTAGTAATAATCTTTATTTGTATATAATATTTTCTACGCTTTTGATGGAGTATTAAATCGCTCAACCATTAATCGCTTAACCCGATAAATAGTAACATAGGGGTTTTCAAGTAGCGATTTATCATTTAGTTTTGGTCGATTAAACTTTGTTTTTATGGTAGTTTGCTGCATGCAAACTATCAAGTAGAATCTAGGTGACTCCGTTTGGTGGTCCTAATCTCATTTAAAAAAAGGTTGTTCACATTTCTTAATTGTAGAATAAATCGATTTTTAAAAGGATGGTAAGCCCAGATCACGTTTAAGTATAACAATTGTGTAGACTAAACCATTTAAGACATATTTCATATTTTTGGTGGTATTTGAAAATATTTTTCATGTGGTAAATTATTTATATCGCTTAGTGAACAAATTTGTTAATGTATCAAATTAGTAGTCTTATACATGACGTAAAACATCGTGTGTCATCGTTCTTAAAAATGGTAGACAATTAACTTTTTATATATAAATGCGTGAATCATTTTGTGATCAGTTTCGACCTTTTCATTAATTAGGAAATCGAGTTTTAGAAAATTGTTTATTCTATTGGGATAGTCTTCACAACTAATTTTTAAAACCATTAGAGTTTTTGCAAAGTGCATTGTTTGTTGTAGCTTTACCTGTTTATATGCTGACATTTTATTGGTCATTAAACTTAAGTTCATTGACGATTTGGTTTAGCGACCAATGAAATTTCAGCAAATAAACAGCTAAAGCCACTATAAACAAAACACTTTTATAGCTTGTTTTCACGGCATCTGCTTCGCTCTCTATTCTTGCACACCCCAATAATGAGCAAATCAACTTGCTTCGCCATACAAAATTTTGAGAGCGAAGCAGGTAGATTCATATTGAATCTACTTGCGAATCAAGAAAAAATCCTCTCTTCTCTAATTTTTATCGTAAGTTTATCTGCTCTAGTTGTCAAAATTAAATATTTTTGTAAACAAGGCAGATTTAAAAGTGAAAAGTTAAAAAATATAATTGTTTTTTGTGTGTGTTTCCTAGACGTAATAATAAATTTGAATTGAGTGAAAAGTTAATTTATTTAAATTTTATAAAAGTTAATAAAAATGGAAAGAAAAAAATTATAAAATCGAAGCAGGTATATGAGTCGTGTAAACAGCCTGATTCATAAACTTGCTTCAGAAAGCGAAACAGGAGATTCAAATTGTCGTGGAAACAAGCTTATAGAAAACTTAAGTAAAACCTTGTGTGATCTGGAAGTGGCTATAAAAGAGATTAAGTTCCTAATACTCTAAATAAACTTGAGGGAATTAGTCAATTTGATGATAAAACTCCATAACATTCTTGCAAATAATTTAATAAAACATCTAAGAATTAGATATTATGATAGACGAATTCAAGTTTTAACAACACATATTTTATACCTCAACTCAGGAATATTTCCTCCTAGTAATAGTTTTTTTTTTTAATAAAGTACAAAAAATAAGAACTAAACTTTATTGTAGAATGTTCAGAGCTGAACTTCATGCGGATTAGTCTATTGGTGATGCGTCATGACGTGCCAACAGAAAAAAAACTATCAACACTAGTGCACACAGTCTTCCAAGAGAAGAAGCTGTTAGAAGTGTTATGAACTTGAAAATATCAAAACAGGACTCTAACGCCATAATGGAATATTTAGTATGTATGGAGAAGTCCAGAAAAAGGATTAAAATATTCTCTTCAATGGATTGTTTTTAATTTCTCCAACATCCACTATAAGTGATTAATATATTATCTATAACCGCTTTTTTTAGAACTAAATAATTTCTAATATTGTTTTGTTTTTACTAATAAAACCTCTAAACAATATATGAATTTGTGTATTTTTATTTATTGAAATTAATTAATTAATGGAAATTAGCAGTTAAGCGAGAAATACAAAATTAGGCAATTATCAGCCAATTAAGTCAAACAGATAATCGGCCTATTAAACGATAAAAACAGAACCCCGATTAGTTGCATATCATGGATTTTACATAAATCCCATTTAGGTGGGAAATGTTTAAATTTTTAATTGATACCGGTAATTAGCTAGCAAAAACACTTGTTTGAAATATAAAAAAATATATATTATTTAATGTATTTTTTTTTTTTTTTCAAATAATAAGATCATTTAGGAAATCCTATCTTAATTAAGCAAGTAACTTAATTATGCAAATAACTAACATCTATTGCATATTGTTTGTGTATAGAAGATAAACACAAAGTATATTTTGAGAAGTGATAAAAGACTGCTTCGTATTTGTAAATACTTCGCAGTCGCTCCGGAAGGTCCTCATATTAGCGGCTAATATTTGCATTCGTTCAATAAGCCAAAATAAAGTATAATAATACATTCCTAAAATATATTTGATTACCGATATGATTTTAAGGCTACACACTATTATTTTATTCTAGGAACTAGCTCACGGATACGAAATATAAAAGCTCTGCCCCTAATTGCTTCAAAAACAGCCTCCTGCCTTAGCGTTGGTTAGTTCCTTGCAAATGATATCCTTATTATTATGTATGTTGCTTCCTCCCCCCGGGATACACGGTTTATACGTCCTGTCTTGGTGGCTTGGTGTTGTGTTTCCTAGGGTATACGGTTATCAGATTTTTGCTGATAACCCTTTGGTTACCCATGAAAGTTAATATGTTACTAGCCAATCTCTAAAATAACAGGGTAACGGGCGTGCATATAAGTAGTTAAGGAAGTAGGTTTGTCCAAGAATGATTAAATAAAGATTACGCCATCACGCAGCCAATTAAAAACATTTCTGCGCATGTTGGAACTCTGACGTCACTCAAGCTGTGTTCTCATTGGCTAATAAAACTCAGCTGTAGAACTATTATTTTTGTGTAAAAACATGACAGTGGGACAAATTGTTATTTTTCTAACTAAATTTTTTGAAAGCAAAGAAATTCTTTATAAGATTTGCATTACTTTTATAACAATATTTCACTACTGCTGCAAATAAAATATAGTTTTCAAAAAGAAAATTTGTTATAGAGATGGATAGAATTAAAAGACAAAACATAATTTCAACGCTTGTTTTTAACTTGAAAATAAACTTGAAACTAATTAACTTTCCCGAATTCATATTTGCTGTTTCAATATCATACAAAGTAGTGAATAGCATGTCTTTAATACAATATTAAATGTTTGATAGATTCAAATAGTAAAATTATATAGTATTCCTTTTGCTTTTTACGTGTAGAATTGCTTAACTCTTTTGCAAAATATTACCCATAACTTCCTTCGAGCTTCATCTTTTGTAAAACGATACAGCTTTTTGAAAACACCAACGTTTTATTAAAAATATGCAAAATATTAGGTTTTAACATAATTTCTCACTTTTTTTTGCTGTTACTTTGTTTGCATTTGCCCACTGCACATTTCATATTTGCTCTCTTTCTTATCTTTTCTTATCTTTTTGTTGTTTGTTTTTCTTAGTTTTGCAGCTTTTAAACTACAAAATTTAAACACTTTATATAATTTTAATTATTTTAATATTATTTATATGTATTTATTATAAAATATGACACGAAATTCGTTGTTTATTAACCACCAATGAAATCCTTTTTTTGGAAAACTCTCTGAGTAAATTAATTACGGGGCTGCCATCCTTTATAAAATACATATATTTTTTGTAAGATATTATAACTTTTACATATGTTACAGACTTGGAAACCTTTTCTGAGGGAAATACTACGTCATCAAACGGTAAATCATGCGCAAGGCGTAATCTTTATTTCTATCATTCTTGGGTTTGCCTATGCTAGTCTAGCGTTTTACGGATGCCACAGGTTTGCGTGGGACCTAAAATCGGAGTTTTTTTTTTCATACAAGGCCGACCAGAGATCGCATCTGGTAGCCACGGGAATGCAAAAAATATTTAAAGACTCTTTTCCAATATCGAAACTCAAAATGGCAAAAAAAATTTGTTTCAGAAACTACTTACAAAATTTTAAAACAAATATTTAATTGAAAACATTAATGAAAAAACTGTTAGCTAATAATAAATAAAAAAAAATTTTGCATCTACTAAAATCTTAATTTAAAATTTTTTGGCAACTAAAAATATGATAATTGTCAATTCTCTGCAAAAAAAATAAGAACATTTTTGAGGTGTTGCAGCAAGAATTCAAGCCGTTTAAGATAATTCTTCAAAGAAAATAGAGTCCAATTCTTTCACGCAACACCACTTTTATCTGAAGATGCATTCGAAAGTTGCTCAATGTTATATGTCACTTATTTATCACAAACCTGCCCTACAATCCCAACCTTGGGGGTTTAAAATACCGCAACCAAAATGTCTTTTTAGTCCATTGACTCACTGAATTAGAACTTTTCTTCAAGTTGTTAAAAAAATGGGCTTTAAAATTATTTTCTTACAAAGTCTTTGCTTTTCGGATTATGACAACAGGATCGGACCTCAAGCTCAATAAAAATTATCAATTAATTATTATTTTTTATTGCTATTTTTACTCAAGTCTGTCACCTACATTGTGGCCAGCGCACTTTTATAAATTAAAAAAAAAAACATTTATCATTGAACTTTATGTCTGCACATTTTTACATTTCAATGTCGCATACTGTGCTACGATGACAAAAATTAAATTCATTTTGTTTTTCGATGAGAGCCTGCATGTCGTTTTGTTAGTCTTAACACCTCTTAAGCTTTGCCTGTATGAAGTTTGTTTAAGGTTTCAATAATAGTTCCATTGCTGAATTTGTCTTCTAATTGCACAGCCTGTCCTCTATATCATATCCGTTTCACCAAAAAGTAACACCTAAAGTAAGTAGTAGGCATTAATTGACTGAGTGTAACTTCTCTTAAAATAAAAATAAAAAATCTATTATTTAAGGCAAATCTAATATTTAACGCAAACGATTCTCCGTCGTGCAGGAGAATTTACAACAAAGATATTAAAAATCTGCACATCATTATCGCTTATTTCGAGATAGAGCAGACTTCAATAGCTTTAAGAATTACCACAGCACACTGTATGGTAAAAACTTTTTCTATTAGATATTTTACCCGTATATAATATTTAACTTAATCGTCCACTCAAAAGAAATATTATTCTTTCAATAGGATTATTCTTTGCGTTATGCATCTAACGCTTTATGGGATATTACACTTGCAAGTCATGTGATATTAAGCAAGGCATTAAAGTTAACATAACTAAAGATTATGTACAAACGGATTTAGCGATAAAGTCATTGAAATTGAATAATACAATTCTGCGCAGAACGAAATCCTGCCAGACATTTAAATGATGTCATAATTTATAACGTCTTTTAAATGAAATTTAATATAATATCTCATAGGTTTATTGGAAAAATCTTATTGAATGATTAAACATATCAAAAAAAAGTGTATATATTTCCAGCATATTTTATATAAAATACTTATACAGCATATAAAATCGTAATTTGTAATCCAAAATTGATTAAATTTCATTTTCATTTGCCATCTTTTCCTATATCTTTGAACAAGGACACGCTGGTGCTTTGGTTAAGTATAAACCTAAATGAGAAAGGATTTTCTATTCAGTGTTTATCCTGTTGTTGTTATTGTTTTTTTTTTTTTCTTTACATTTTGTTTTGTGTATCTTGTCAGTGAAATGAAAAGTTTTATATGGAATTATTATTTTAACCTTAATTTCAAACGACAAAGTTTTGTTGTTCCAACTCAGAGACATTGACAACAGCGATTTCCCTCGATACTTATAGAAGCAGCTAAAGAAGTCCTTCGACAGATTTTTCCTTTTGCGTTTTGCGTGTTAATTTTTGTTGTTTTCCCCTTTTTACATTTACACTTACACTTTTCAGTTCGTTTTGCTTGCCTTATAAATAAGGGGGAAAATCAAAAAAGTAAATATTAAGGCGGAAAACCAACTAAGATGAGCTTTTATTTGGCGAGCTTGCCTTTTCACTGATTATTGAAAAAAAAAAGATTTAGACTCGAGATAATACACCACAATTCAGACTGAATAAATTCTAAATGTTTTGACGGTTAAAAAATGCATGCAATTGGCTTTATAAATTTAAAATAAAAGTCCCACAGTACACTCCCATTGAAATGGTTATAACATTACAAGAAATATTGCCTTCATTTCCTCTAATTTTTATTTACAAAAAATGTTCGTCTTAAATATATACCACCCTACTACTTCTGTAAGTCACTTAATATGTGTTATGTTATGTTTTCGAACGTATGTATGTGCTAATCACATTCTGTTTTTATGGTTGGAAAATAGCACACATATGCGGACGTACATATGTGTGAGTATGTGTAAATCTTGCAATACGACAAAGAATCCTCCGTAGACATTTCATATTATTTCACTCTATCAAACCATATAAAACGCAACCAGCTAAAACAACACCACCAATTGTACCATCAAACGTTCATCCAGGCATGTGATGACTTATGAGTTTTTCTACTTGGCTTTAATGAACAACTGCAATCACTGAATGCGAATACTTTGATGTTTTTTTTCTACCTTTTAAAACAAAACGGGCATGAGGGCGTCCCTTTAATACAAGAATTCGGAAAATGCATTTGAAGGTAATTGTAGTGCTATCAAATAGAAGTGAGCCGATCCGTTTAAGAGAAGAATTTAAAAAATACTAAAGATAATTGTAGACAGGGCAAAGCTTGATTTTATGATCTGTACTAAAACCAACATAAAAATACGCTCGAAATCGGATACACGACCGTCATTTTGAAGGGAATATCGCTTATTGGATCTCCTTCTTTTTTCTTAATTTCAGATCACTTTACTTCGATTAAAAGAAAACTTATTTCAACAAAAAACCATTCAAATGAAACTCATTTTATTTATATAAGTGCTGGAGGATACTATTGGCTGAATTAGTAACCGCGTAGACTATAAAGACAATTATGACTGAGAACGTGAGTTCGATGTCTTGTCCAGGTCAAGACATCAACATCATGAATTTTTCTGATATAGGACATTAATGTGGCATTGTGTTTAGTTGTTGTTGGACTATTTAAGTGATGACTGTGTAGCATTGGTCACTTAGCATGACCGGTAGTGATTGATACTATTCTATTCAAGAAAATTAGTGAGTCCACACTACACCAAAGGTGCTGCGACAATGAAATAGAAATTAAAAAATCGCGCGAAAGCAGAGTTGTAAAAAAGAATTGAACTTTATCGTTTCACCACCTCTGTTCCGGACAGTATCATTTTCCCAAATAAGTAATACTTTAAGCAGTAGACACTGATTGCCCAATTGGTTGAGTAATAATATAGAGAGGAATATAGAGGTAGTGTAATAAAACCTGGTGGTAGCTCCAAGGACTCAAGACACGCCAAAATAGCACGACTTCTTAAGAAACTATTCATTTAGTATTCAAGAGAACACTGAAGATGACACAAAGCCGAAACCGGTCTGGTTACAAACCAAATTTGACGTGGGATGGCGGAAAATCGTCCCAAATTCAAACTATTCATTTCTTTCTATCAAGGCCAAAAAATAACCTCCAGCAGACCAATGGAAAGATAAAGTATTCGCGAAAATATGCTAATAAATTTAAAATATGAATTTGTAAATTACTGGCAAATCATCTTATTTTTTTTATTTAACTAGGAATAGAACGAAAACGACAAAACTTTTTTTGTTGCCTTTCGAAAATAGAGACTATTTTCACAGTTTCTTGAGAACATGAAACAAACTGCGTTGAACACCCTACACCAATGAATACACACACATTTTGCCATTTATCCTAAAGCATATTTTCTTAAACACCGTATTAAGTATGTCCTTATGGTCCATAGTTTCTATCTCACTATTTTTTAAGAGTCACACAAAGTCATATTTGTTAGTTGTCATGTACCTGTACCATAATCCCCCGAGCTAATTATATTAACAACTTTTATTAGCAGCGAATGGCTTTTATGAGAGCATTTTTACTTTTGGTATTAGATCACGTGTGAGCGTGTGTGGCCTCGATTGCTAGAAAAATTAATGGTAGAATGTGATGGTGTTTACTTTGCCACTGCTTAAAGGAATTAAAGTATTGTCGCAGATTAATTTCAAAGCCTAAACAGATAATAATCCCCAATTTTTGTCAACATTTTTATTATACTTTTATTACTTACCCAGTAATTTTAGTCCTTTCTCAATTGTGAATGCCTGAAAAGAGCGTGATAAAGTGATTTTTAATTAATTTGTATTTTGAAAAAGAAGAATATAAAATTTATAGAGGTCTGAAAAAAATAATTTGGAATTAATTTTAATTTAAGATAAAAAGTTTTATTAATACAAATAGTGTAAATATATATTAGGAGTGCTTTATGTAGCTATGACGTACATATCTTGTATGCAAGTGATAAAAAACCATTAACACTCCATTGTGTTTAAATATATTTTGCTCAAACCTTTAAAGAAACTTTTCGCGATATAAGCTTGCGATTTTTATCGCTACAGTTTAAAAGAAAATTTGTTAAACTGTCATACAGTTTCTAGGCTTGGCGACTGTTAAGCCATATAAAGGATTATCCATATTACAGTTTTAAATCCCTCTATACACTTGAATTTATATTTTAAATTTCTAAAAAAAAGTGGAAAATTTAAATTTTTTTATTTAATTACTTTTCATTTAATGCATAAAAATCGTTTAGTCCTAACTTTAATTTGGATTCTGCCATTGTATTCAATCCCTTTACCTCTTCCTTGATAAAGATTATTAAAGAAATCATTAACTTGCATTTTCAAATTCGGAAGTAAAACTTTACCCAGATTAACCATAATTTCAATTCTTGGGAACTATTCTTTTTTGACATTTTTGTTTTGGGCCAAAATAAAACATAGTTGCAGGACATATTCGGAACTTTGCTATAATATTAAACACGTTTTGAATAGAATTGTGAGAAATTTTTAACAGCGATATATTCCGAATCCCTCTAATGATCTATATGGCATTTGAATTACTAAAATGATTTCTATCAAAACTGCGTTACTCTAAGCAGCCCTAAAAGTTTTTCAAAATCATTTGGAAAGAACGCTGTTTTTGAAAATTTTCGACAAGGATACCTCTCGAAAAAAAACAAACGATTCTGATCAGACACATTTGAATGCGGTAAATCTCTATGGCAAGGATTTTTCATGTTATTTAAAAACCTCTCGAACGCAACAATGGATTGACAAAATTAACTGCAATTGATAATCTTTTTTATATATGATTTTTGGTTCGATCTGGCCTGGAGCTTATAATTTATTTCAGAAATTTCCCACGACGAATCGAATGGTATTTGCACGTCATCTAAGTGAGATGACAATGCCAAAATTTTTGCTCCAATCGGTTCAGCTGTCCACAAATCATGTATGTTACATTTTTGGTATTTTTCGAGGAATATGAAGAAATCATGAAGATTTAAAAACTATAAAATTGTTCTTTTATCCAAAAGCAATGACATTTCTGAGAAAATCCTTCATTTCTTAGTAAATCCATTGGTAAAATATGTTTTCTATTTTGAATATTGTACAGATTTTACAAATGGATTCGTAAGTGAACTGAGTACTTGAGTCCATAGTTCTGTCCTAATTTCTTCCAAAATATTATGATGATACACTTTTTTATTCCCATTTATTTTTGTCTATGCGTCAGGCATTACCGAGCCTATTTTAATTATCTGGCAAAATAAGCTTCTCAAAGCTATACGTAAGGAATCGGTCCAATTCTTAACAGCGTAAATTACATTGGGCATAGGACACTTATATCATTCTATATATGTGAGAAAATATACGGCACCTTCTCAGTTATACTCATATGTACGGAGCTAAGGGCAGGTGGAAATAGAACGACATGACGAAATCGCTTTCCTATCTGCGAGGAGATTATGAGAAGTCATACAAATAGTATATATATTAAAATTTAAAAGGTAAACCAATACAAACCCTTTTCGCCTGTAGTAAATTACATATAAAGGGATTTTTTAAAGAGAACGGGGGAAATTTTAGTGAACTTCAACTTTATTTGAGAAGCATAAAATTAGTCATTCGTGATTGAATCAATCCAAACCAGTGTCCAATGTACGGTAAGTACGGCTTTTCTGAAATCAACAACGTAACGCTTAACTCGACAACAGCTTCAGGATTGATTTTAAGAAAAAAAATTTATAATTGATTTCAGGCAAAAATATACTGGTTTTTTGTTTTATGAGCCAAGTGATAATTTTATGTTTGATATTGGTCTTAAACACAGGCCACTCCATCCATCGCAAAAAGCAAAAGCAACAGCAACAACAACATACAATATATCGACAGCACAAAGTCAATACACACATAAAATAATTGAAATCTTAAGAATTCCACAACAGATTTGGAGCTATTTGTATTTAAATTTTCTATAATGATTTTTAGTAAAAAAAAAACGGAGAAAAAAACTTAAATAGAGAACGAGCTTCTTTTATTTTTGTGTTTATTGTGTTTAGAATAAAACAGATGTCATCACTATCTCGCTGAATTTTGGTGCTGAGTTCCACACAACAAATATTGGGCATTATCTACACGTGCGATCGTTGATTTTGGATACCAAGTTTAGTTGGACCTCCTGTGCATAAGGGCTTTAAGTTTTTTGCCTAATTTACTATCATAAAATAAGTGATTTCAACAACTTGCGCGATGCACACTTCACGAAAATCGGCGATATTCTCAACCGCTCTGAGGTTACTTGGATATAAGTGTGTGATGTTCGACAACCAAAAAATATTTAACAGAAACATACAACTCATCCTCGTCTTCATCTACGAGGCTGTTGCAATATACGCAAATAAAAATTATATAGAATAAAACATATATTTTCTCGCCTTGATTCAAAAACACTATTGTTTTTCCCATAAAAATACTTACATAAGAAGGCTTATATAAATTACATGTTCATTCGAATGTAAATATGTATGAAAAGTAAAATGATATTGTTTATAGAAAATCATACATTAGATTAAAAAGAATTCAGACCAATTTGCTTGTTTGCTATCACAATTTATTTATATAAATTTAATTGTGTAATACAGATTCAAGGAATTTAAACTATTTACGTTTTCTTTAGGCCATTGAATACAATTGTTAGAAGAATGAATAATCAACCCCTCCTAAATGTTACTTAAGGTAAATTCTTGTTCACTGTCTTTCTGATACAACTTCAGCTTCATTTGCATAATCTATTTCTATTCTGCTAAAAAATACAGCAGGAGTAAATTTGGAAAAATGCGATGACCATGTCACAAAAGCTTTAAGTTTTAGAGTATACAATGTAAGAAATTTATCCGTTGCAATGGACATGGAGTTATACTATATACTATATATTTTTTAATTCATTAACAAACACAAACTGCGAAACTACTTGGCTTATCTGCAGAGACAACCGGAGTCTATGGCAGGAGTCTAGTACACTAGCTACTAGTCTAAAAAGGCACGTAGTTGTGCTAATTGAGGGTTGCTAGAGGCGCGGGTATTATGCAGTTCTTAAGTATCAATTTCATAAAGAATAACTTAATTTTTTTCTATGGAATACACTTGTTGGTCCTATTTGATTAAAGTATTAATCATACGTACTCATAAACCGCTAATGGGGAAGAATGGGTACGTATACTTAATACAAATTTTTTTGTTAATCATATGATGCGTCAATTTAATGAATGATTTTCATTACTGCTATAAATGATTATAATGCGATTGAAGGCGAAGACTTCTTGTTTGCTTTAAGTACTATTGGCCAAAATATTTTATATTCATATTTTTACTTGAGTAGGCTTCGCACTGGTTTGGGAAAATGTCTCATTCTTTAGAAAAATTAATATAATAGAATTTAAAAACCGCAGCAGCTAGCTTCACTTTCTGACGTCTTTTTCCTTCAAGAGATGAAAAAATTAAGATAATTTTCAGCCAAAAAATATTATATAATATAATACATTATTTAAGTCTTCACAAAACAATTTTCTTTAATGATTATTCCGCAAACTCAGTTTGCTCTTTTCTTCTTTTTAACTTAAACCAACAATATAAGAACTCTTACATAAAATTTTCAGATATTTACGTATATGTACATTAAATTATATTCTTTGGCAAAATATAATAAAGTGTATTATGATCATTACAAAGCATGGCATATGCATGACTATGAAAGAAAAAAATATATATAAATTAATTCAATGCCAAAGGCATTCAAACAATCCCTGTTACACACTCCCTGCAAAATCTCTAATGGAATTCATATAGAGCCCTACACCTGAGATTTAAAAATGCCTGTTTTGCTTTTGAAATTCATAGATGCTCGTGTTGCTTTATATTTTGAAGCATTTGAAAGTATAAAGTGCTTCTTAGGGTTAACTACAAAATGTAAACAGATATGTAAATGCTTTAGTTAACAAATAAATTTTATAAATAATTGCTAATTATTAGTTTAAACTGGTTCGGGGCTTTAGAAAAAAGTTTGCTTAAATACACATATTTTTCACAATGAATGTTAGCTTATTGGCAATAAAGCAGCAAATAATTTCTTCTAGAATAAGTCGCAGTCACCCCGAATATATCCAGAATGCTCGGTGGCCTAGTACTGTATCAAAGGTACTGGTGACGTACAAAAATTTAAAAATCGCCCTTTCATAAAAGAAAACGGAGAATGCAGTATTATTTAGTAAACGCAAAGTTATAGAGACAGAGCAAGCAATCCTGGACGGTAGTTAGGTTAGGTTAGGTTAGATTGATTGGAGGGGTGTGATAGCCCATGTCATACGACATACACTTAAGCCAGTGAAGGCTTGTTGTGCGCTCCCTTTAATTATCAAACACACTTTGCCAGAGTTCTGCGGCAGGATTCGAACCTGCCACCTTCGCACTACGAGTCTAGTACACTACCTACTAGTCTACGAAGGCCAGTTGGACGGTAGTTAGTTTTTGTTTTTTATACCCATAAATGTATTTCAATTGCAAATTGATAAATAAAATGTTGCACTTTTCTCAGAAATAAAACGCCTTATGCATTAACTATAGATAATATCTGGAAGTTCTTTTTCTAGAAACTTTAGAGATAAGCCCTAAAAGGTAAGAGGTTGCCTGAATATCAAACCCTATTCCCTGCAGAGCCATAAATCCTTAATAAAGTTATTTGTGTAAATATAAAAGAGAATTTCGTTTGCACAATTAAATCAGAAACTAATATATATTTAATTTTAAATCAAATTAGGCGGTTAGTCTTCAACTAACTCTTTATAATTTGTCTGCAAATATACAATTTTGGGATATCATGGAATATATATGAAGAAATATATGAAGAACCAAAGCATCCTGAAATTTATACAAATGGTCATTCTGTTGTCAAACTGTGTTTTTTTGGTATCATTAGAGGTAGTGACATGGAACGCAGAACTCGGCCCAGTTCTTAAAGAACCACAAGATTTGCAAAATACATACCGGTTACCAATGCATCCAATATCTACCCTAGTCCTCAGCGTCTAATTGTTCTTCGAGCGACGTCCTTAGCCTATTAACACTCAAAAACAGACGAAAGACTCATGTCAAGCATCTTCTAATAAATTGAGGCTTTACATAAATTACGATGAGTCGATCTGTTCAATGTGCTATAGGTATTGCCCGAAGGCACTTGGTCCACTAAAAATCTAAGTTATATAGTTACAGAAGTCACCGTGTTGCTTTCCCAACCGAATATTCAAGGTTAGGATTCAGTATGTTGGCCTATCTTCATTTGATGGTGGTTTCCAATCTATATGATGTCTATCTTCCAGTATCTCTGTGTCTCTACCTCTATGTGCATTCATTTATCCAATTACTCGTATCTTATCCATCTGTCTGTTTACATGTCGGTGGGCCTGTCTGTCTGCTTGTCTGCGTGTGTTTGTCTGTTTGTGGTTCTAAGTTTCTGTCTCTGTTTGAGTTTGTCTACTTATTTGTCTCTTTATCTGTATGTCTTTCCATCTATTTGTGTGTCTTTCCGCCTCTTCACAAATACGTTTTCGTTGATTCCCATTATTAATTATTGCCATGCCTTTAATGTTACAAGTTTTGCATTATGCATGTACAAGAACATACTTATTTTAAAATATATTTTGGTTGTTTTTGACTCAATTTATATTTTCTTTGCTCTAATATACCAGTAGTCAAAATTTCATTTGTAGCTTTCAGCATATTAGAAGAAAATGTTGAAATGCATTTCTATGCAGGATAAAACCTTTTGCAAAATTCACGTAATTTTTAACGATATTTTATTATATTTAAGCACTCAAAAGGGTATTACAATTCAGAAAAGTAAAACTACACAATAATATATATGAGGCATACTCGTGAGATATTTTTGGGGAACTCTGTCGCATTCCACATTTTTCCATAAGCCGCTAGGGAAAACTTCAAAGCTTTTTGCATAAAAGCACGCTTCACTTTAAATGCATTTAAATTAACAGTTTCAACATTTTTCCATTAAATTAAATTTTTTTCTACTATATTGTGCAAAGATTTCATCGTTCTGTTTGTTTTCATTTAATGAACAAGTATAAATATGTGAGCATGACGTTGACAAGGATAACATCATTAAGTTTCTACTAGCAAAGCAGCGGTAATAATAATTTACAATAATTGCAGCTTTTTTGTAAAAAAAAACAGGATATAGTTAAGTAGTAGAATAAATTTAAAAATCCTTATTTATGTTGTTTAGGTTATCATTTCTCGATATCTGAATATATATTTTTAAGTTTTCAATTCCATTTGTAAAAATTTATTTAATAATTATATTGTTTTATTTAACCTTTTAATAACTATTTTCCTAATTTTTTTTATGCTCCAGAATTTTTTTAAAATGACATTTGTTATCATCAGGATACATTGGATACAAGGCCCTACAAAAAAATTTACCTAAGATCTCAATAAACAAATTTCTACAACATATAAACTTCCTGGGAATAATTCTGAACACCGTTTAGGTAGCGCTTAGGTAGCCGCAAAAGTGAAAAAAGCGACGCGGTGAAAGTTATATAAAGTGCTACAACATAATTCGTACACAACAGTGTATATGTTGCAGAAATTTGTTTATTGAGATCTTAGGTAAATTTTTGTAGTTGATTGTTTCCTTGAATTTTGAACGGTTTGCTACCTATGGACCTGAACAAGAGAAAAAGGTAAAAAAAATCGATTTTTTAAGTTTTTTGCGATTTTATCTGGAAGGTGAAGTTTTTTTTTTTTTTTTTTGTTCTTTATGACAGGAGCTACAAGTTTGCTTTAGAGAGTAAATCGAAATTCGGAACGGTTTGCAAGACATGAGCCCGAGAAATTGATCACTTTTTTGCGAAAATGATACCGAGGCCCCAAATCTTTGGCGGCCCATAAAAAAAATGCATGACTTTGGGAAAAATTGGGAGACACGGGTCTTTTTTTTAGTCTTTTATCACGTAGTGGTGTCCGTATATGGTTATTTTGCCACGACTTAAAAAATTACACACAGTGTAAGTAAATATTTTTTGAGAAAAATTAAAATTCACCTTTTCTATTGGGCAGACCTCGTATAAAACTGGGACTGGTTATTTAGCACTGGGTATAAACTCTCGTACTGGTGTAGAGATTCGCCAGTAGTCATAATTTTCTATTCCTTATGTAAAAGTAATTTTATCATTTAGAGAAAATTGGACTTTTTTTGTTGGTAAAGAAAAGTATTTTCAAATCGAGTTTAACAGATTTCTAGAATTAACAAACATTTTCGAATTCAAACCAAGCAGGTTGATTTCAATTTAACCAACATTGTTCGAAGAATTATATTAAATGAAAATGGATTTTTTTGTTTATTAAATACCATGTTGAATTTAATAAATTTTCAGTAGACTTGACTTTTTTATTTTTGTCAAGGCTTTACATATTTTTCACCGATAATACCTACGAAATTTGTTTCAATGTATATCGAAATGCATTCATATGTTTCTTAATTATAAAAATGTGTTCAAATGTGTTTTTATTAATATAAAAATATAAATATCTTGGTATATTTTATATGAGAGGAAAAATAAATTTAATGAAATTGTTCCACAAAAAAAAAAACTGCAAAAATGGAAACAAAAAAAAAAATAAGAGTTGCGGTTCAAATATACAAAAAAGAAAATAAGAAGCATAAAACTAACACGGAACTATAAAGCGCTATATAAAGGGCTAGCAGGACTTTATGTAGGAGGAGTTTGAGTTGATGTAAGTGCTAAAAATTTTGTGAACTTGCACTGGTGTTTAGTGGTTACTTTGTGCATCGAAGCGCGATAATCTTGCTACTAAGCAACATGCAAAGACATGCACTTGCAAAAATTTGAAAATAGATGTATGTAGTTAAAGGGTGATATTTTTAGAGCTATTGTAATCAAAAGTAGAATTTATTTTACAGAACTATTTTGTAAAACATATCTTCAAGTAATGGCATTTGTTTAAACATTTTCATAGAACTTTAGGTTTCTCCGATCCGCATTAATTTACAGACATCAGACACTTCAACCCTGCCGCCATTTAGACTTTCTTTTTTTATTTAAAAAAGGTATCGCAAACTCCAAATTGTGATTACAAAACGAATTATTCTATAAATTTTAATGATATTTTACAATCAGGCCATGGAAAAAATAACCCAATCATTCGCTGAAAATTTATATAAATTTTTTGTTTTTTTTTTTTTTTGTTTTGGTTCTAACCAAGACTTTTTGGTATAATTTTGCTAATGGTGTTACAACTTATACTTAAAAATAGAACAAATTAAACAAAATTAAAGCTGGTATAGAGTTTATAAGCAACTGTAGTTTTTATTTTAATTCGTGGATTAACTTTTGAAAACTAGATACCTTTCTTGGTCGCTCGCCACTGCTTTCTAAAATATTGCATTAATTTATGTTTTTGGTTGTTGTGGAGTACAAATGCCTTAGTTACATTGCTGGTACCACTAAATCATCAAAAGACCTTCCGCAGTCAAGTCTAATATGAGTTCAACTTTGTAAGATTGAAATATTAAAAAAAAAAATAAAGTATAACAACTCTCAACACAAATCACAAATTGTTCACATTGATGTAATATTTTTCACGAGCTCCGATGAAAAGTGAAAATGATTACACGCTTGTGAACTCTCTCTCTCTCTCTATTTCTCTGGAACTGATTTCAAGTTTTAGGATCTTAACAAGCAGGAATTACAAGTGATAAAGTAAGAAATTTCAGTTGGCGCACTTACTGGACGATAAATGAGTTGTGGCTCTTAGCACAGCTGACCAAATTGTGCCACATGTTTTCCAAAGACTATAGATGAAAGTGATATGGATTTAATGAACTGAGCAAGAATCAGCTTCTTGCTTTTGATCAATACTTTTAGAAGCAGACATTTTCAAATTAGAGATCTGGTCGAATTATTTAAATCCCTTAGTATATAGTATATAATATATTTAATGAAAAAAGTATAGCATTTCCTACCCTATCAAAGAGAGAGGAAAGAGCAGCAATATTTAAGAGATTAAAACTGTTTATGAAGACGGCGGGAAATTGATGTTTCCTTTTTTGGCTTTGAAAATAAAAATGCTACACTTTTAACGGATTCATGTCGTTTTAGTTATTTAGAAAAACATTTTTATAAAATACCATAATATTTGTATAATTAAGTGTTCCATATTTCGATAGAACACAAAACATGTAAAAAAATTTTTTTAACTTTTTAATTAACCATCAACAAAACACTCCCAAAGAAAATATTCCTTTTTCTATATAAAACACTTTCAAACAGTTTGTTTAATAGTTTTATTTTTAGAACCGGGTCGATATTCCATTTAAAAGTTGTTGGGAAATTTTTATTCCTTGTGCATTATTTTTTCTTGTGTGCGCATGTATTTGTGTGTGTCAACCAAAACTAAAATTTATAGTTTTTGAAATACTTGTTTTTCCAATTTGTTCGTTAATTTTATGCAGAAAGTATGACAAAAAATTGAAATCAAATGAAAAATTAAAAACGAAGTTTTGGTAAAAAAACATTTAAAATTAAACGCAAATATTTATTGAACTTTTTCCACTTTTAATAAAAAATTTTGTATATTCAGAAAATTTTAAGTCTTCTAAGAAACTTGGAGTAAAAGTGCAATAAGTAAATGAAACCTTTACAACAATGTTTGCAAGAGCGTATGTACAGTTGGAGTCTAGATGGAACCATACTGTGCCAGATATGAAAACAATTAGCTACCAGTATCTTTCATAAATGCAACATCAAATCTATAAGTATGTACTTGCAATATGGTGTATGAAGATAGATTTATATTTAAGCAGCAGAGAAAAGAACCGATTCCGTTAGCAGTGATTATTTTGCGGTTAACAGAGCACTGTTAGCCATTTAGCAGTCACGGAAAGTGGGACCAGATCCATATAACACAACACATCGATCAGGTGGTCCAGTGTATAGGTGTTGGACGCAAAATAAAAGCACACGGAAGCAACGCTTGAAACAATACAAAAAACCAACTATAAAAATAGCCATTTTATCGGAGAGATAACTGGTCTTTATGGAAAAATAGAGAGTTATAGATATATCCCAGGCAGGACTCCAAGGAGCACATTAGAGTATTTCTGAAATAATTTTGAAATTTCAGAAAAATTAATTCGAAAAAGTCATATTTTTGAAAATTTTCGTGAGAAGAATGATGGTCATTGAGAAAAAATAGAGAATTGTAGGTATATCCATCCCACTATATAGAAATGGTGCTCCAGGCAGTCCTCTAAGGAGCAGATTAGGTGGTATTTCTGAAATAATTTTGAGATTTCAGAAAAATGAATTTGAAAAAAAGTTTTATTTTTGAACAATTTCTTGAGAAGATTCATGACCTTTAAAGAAAAATAAAGAGTTAGAGGTATATCCCACTATATAGAAAAGGTGCTCCACACGGACCCTAAGGAACACATTTAGTGGTGAGTTTTGCTATGAAAAGAAGCAACAAAACATGATCAATAAGAAATAATTCACACTATTCTTCTTAGAATGAAAAGAAGATTTGAGTATCGATGTTTTGCATATACATCACTAAAGTTTATTTTTATTTATTTTCTTTAATGAATTTTATTATATAATTTAGTGATTTTTTCCACTATATCAAAGAAAAAAATCAGCTTTTGCAGAGAGCTACAACTTCAAGATTTAGTGTAATACGCATTATGAGTTCCTCTGTGATACTGTAATACACACAAGGCTGTTTTAATTTTTTTTTTTTTTTTTTTTTTTTTTCAATATACAACCGTAAGCATAAAGTGCTTATGCACTTTGTGACAGCCATGGAAAATGGGTCGCTCATTCTGATCCTCGTACATATAAAAACATATTCAACATAATGATGCACAGTGGCGTATACTTAATATTCATTATTTTTTTATTGCAAGATGGCTGTTTTTAGATCAGAAATTTCCATTTCCATCTTGAAATTATATGAACTTAGTTTTTCAATTTCATATGAAAGGTTAAGCAAGTGTTATGAAAATAAAAGTAATTAAATATTTGGGACGATTTTCCGTCATCCCACGTCAAATTTGGTTTCTAAACAGACCGGTTTCGGCTTTGTGCCATCTTCAGTGTTCTCTTGTATTCAGTGTTCTCTTGTATTCTTCAGTGTTCTCTTGCATTCAAGAGAACACTGAAGATGGCACAAAGCCGAAACCGGTCTGTTTACAAACCAAATTTGACGTGGGATGACGGAAAATCGTCCCAAATTCAAACAAACCCCGTCGGAAGAAAAACACAAAAATCAAGTAATTAAATACTTAAAGTAAAATTAAGTTCATAAAAATAATTACAATACGCATTATATAAATTAAAAAAGAAATAATGTAATTAAAACTATTGAAGAGGTTTTCAAAATATCCAAAAAAAGGATTTTAGCATACATATTTTCAAATTAACGAAGACATAACCTTGGAGCCTTCACCATATTTTGAATGGTATGAACTATTGTAATTTAAATGACATTTTTTTATGGGCTACAGGTTTGTATGCTACTTCAGAGAAGCCCCACAAAAAAGGTTTAACGGGGTCGAGCGATACAATCTTAAAAGCCAATTGACATCAGTTCCGAAAAAAGGATCATCTTTGCATATCATACCGCTGCAAGCTTATGTCCGTCATATCTATACCGTTCGGCCCGTAACCAGCTAAAGCCTACGAAAAATCAAGTTCTTGAAAAAGGCAAATGTTTCCCTAAATGTCGTGCACACTTTCAAGAACAGCAGCAAAGTTATTCACACGTTTGGCATTTCTTTCACGGATGATTTTTATCTTATCCTTTTCTATATATATCAGACGTGTAATAAATTTTTGTTATAAACGCTGTAAAACTGGTTGCTAACAAAGATACAGTGAACTAAACAGACATCGCCAACAATTTCATTTAGTGATCACAGACAATCGTTTCTAACCAAATCATTCTAAAGGTTAGACCTTGAGACAATAATTAATTCCGTTTCCTTATTGGTTTCTTTTACTTCTGTATATGTACTTCAATTTAAATTTGCGGTTGATGTTGACTTAAAGTTCAAGAATTTCCTTAAATAAAGGAAAATATTAATATAATAAATATTTATTCTTAATACAGAGAATAAAAATTTAAATTTAGTATTAGTATTATCTAAAGGATATAAATTTAAGCACCATAGAAAATATATAACCACAAATAACAATTCCGCAAGGTTTAACACAAAGGGATGATTTTCTATCAATTTTGAAGTACGTGTATATACGCAATTGCACTTCAATATTAATTTTCATTAAAGATTGGTTGCTGCTGAAGTTATCAATTTAATAAAAAAATTAAACCTACTTCCTGCACTCAGCCAAGCAGTGCTTAACATATTGTTGTCGTATTAATACAAAAACATAATAAGCATTGACACCTTAGCAGACAGGATATGAACAAACAAGCACACACGCCCACAGACACAGATATACAAAACGATTGAATTTTACATATGGAGATGATTTTATATGTATTACAATGCTTAATCCAATTGAACCCCTTATGAATAGTATGAAAATATGATATTAAAACAAGAAAACAAACAATACACACCATTGACAACAATAAAAACAATATTTTTCGAACAGGCGACATGTGTTTATTTTAGGGGAGTCACGTTTCTCGCAAGTTTAGAAAATAATATTTATATAAAATATAAATATCAATTACGGGCCATTAAAAACCAAGTCTAAAATATTAAAATTATATAGTTTATCTTAGCAGGTTGGACTCTAGTTCAGCTTAGAAAATTTTTTCAAAAAAGATCATAAAACTGGTGAGTCCTATATGTTGACTTTATTCACTCTTTTTTCAAGTGAATTATTGCTCACGAACAAAAAATATTGAAACGTTCACAAAACAAAAGCACTAAAACACAACAAATATAGAAAATTCCCGATCGAAATTTCAGGAACAGGGAATATATTTCACTTGAAAATTTTATTTCCGATAATCGTGATACTCAGCGAATGTATTGTCAAACATGTTGCAATAATAGAAGGAGCAATTATGTCTTCTCATCGCCATATTAATGTCCTCACCCTGTTGTTCTATTTTTAAAGGCAGCAAAAACAACTACAAAAACAACCGGGATGAAAATCAACGCGCTTTCGATAGCAGTGATCTACTTGTGAGAGTGTGTTGGTATATTTGTACACCTTAAGGCTGGTACTGGGGAGATCCAAAGGGAATCGAAGATAAAAGCGATAAAAGTATGCTGGTATACCGCGTACAAAATGTCGGAATGACGTCTATATTGAGCAGAGCGAGTTTCTTTTGTACATAATAATTACCACTATTTTGTGACCACTTTTATGTTTATGACGGATTTAGGAGCAGAGTTTTACATGACAATTAATCGCTTTCGTCATGAATAAAAGGCGAGGTAGGTGTTGAATGTAAAACTATTTTAAGCATAGATTTAGTTAATTTTTAGTTATTGTTAATAACTAAATCAAACCGCAGTTCCTTTAAAAAGATATTTGCATTTTGCGTTCAAGCAATTCATTGTCAATTTTAATAGAACCACCTTAGTGTTCCTACATACTTTTACAATATTACAAATATATTAGAAAAATATTCACACATACATACATAGATACGTACATATGTGTGCGTATAGAACATAAAACATTTAAAATATAGATGTAGTGTTTAAATAAAGCACAAGAGACAAATCGCAATGCTGTTAGTCAAATACAAAGGAGAATTTATTTTTCACAACGTAGAAGCACTCATATCAATAGGATTTAACAGAAATCAATGCCAGGGAAAGGGAACAGGTTGAAATTGATACCGAGACGAAGTAACAGACAGTATGACATATCAATAATGAAAATAATTTTGGAAAAGATATGCTCACAAACAAAAGGTTTCAATTACACACATGTTTATCCACATGTACAAATTCATGGACAGATGTAACACGATACAGATTTTCCCATATTACAATGAAAAACTTTGATTATTCCATAAGACCGGGTTGATATTCGAGGTTTTTCAATAAGGACAGTGCAGTGGTTATAGCTTTTATTTGTTACTCATGCACTGAAATCAATATTGTCATTTATATAATTGACTTTATTGACAAGATGAGCGTTCATGTACACGTGTGAAATGTGCCCAGGGAAAATTATCTTTGGAGACAGGAGAATATTTGTACAGGTAAGTGACTGGATGTCACAAAGTCACATGAGGTTTATTCGATATTAATTTTTAAGCACTAGAAGTGTTTATTAATTTGTTTAAAAGGAATACTTGTCTAATATTTTGGTTATTTATTTCAAACTGTCAAATGTCTTATAATTTCACAAGAAAAAATTTAGAAAAGCTTTTTATAAAGTATGACATTGAATTGATTGTAATTTATACACATATGTATATAAATAAATAAAATTTACTAATTTTAGCAAAATTTGATTTGATATTCTTTCAATTAATGCAGGAGGTAAAGAAATAAGACATTCATATCGAAACTCCCGTCGTATTTATATTCGTGGCTTTTTGCACTGGGAAATTTTCTTCAATTGGAGATTTTTTAGTTGTAATTTTCCCAAATGGAAGTTTTCACAAAATTTTAAATTGTGAAAATCTCCAGTTTGGGGAAATATATGCATCAATAATGCATGTGTCGCATGCATTCCCCAAGTACTTTTATAGGGTTTTTAACATTGCAACATCCAAAATTTGTTATTATTGTTGTAATTGCTGCTCTTGTAAGAACATCTTGTGAAATTTATACAAATTGATATATTTCACAAATTTGTTGTTTATTGTTCTTCAACGTTTTTATATAATTTTTCGATTTTACTGTCTTGTAAGTTTCAAATAAAAAAATAATAATAATAAATAAAACACATTTCAGCTGTTCATATGCCGATAATTTATTGGTCGCTAAACCAAAACATCAAACTGCTTAAAGTTCACTGATGATTTGGTTTAGCGACCAATAAAATGTCGGCATAAAAGTATGTACAGCTTAAGCCAAAACTAAAAAATTTTAAAAGCTTAAATAGTATGGCTAATTTTTTTTATCGTTTTTCATCATTTGCAAAAGTCTGTGCAATTACGGAGTTTGTGTAGTTAATGGCACAACATGAACTTACAGCAAACGACATTTTCATGGCCAACCAACTGGCAATCAGGGCGATTGTTCCTGAGATAATTAATTTTAGGTCCATTGTGGATTGCAAGAATATAATTGACTAATACGAAGTACGAGTGCGAAACAGCCTTGCGATGAGGGCCACACCGCTGCAGACAGTGACGCTGGTTAATGCGAAGCCTTTTTAAAGGCTGTGTGGACCGAGATAGGCGAAAAATGCCCAAAGTACACACTGGAGTAGCGGAACTATGGGTATTACGGCGTATGTCCTTTGAGGCGGCTCAGACGATTATAAAACGAGAGGATTGTTGAGATTACGAAAGCCCGAGTTAAGTAGGTGGATTGCCGTCTTGAAGGCAGACTGAAACTTATGAGCACATTTTGCACCAGACCACCGAGTACAACAAATGTAGGGCATATAAGAAGAATACTTATACAATGGAATACTTCCTCTGTTATCGCCCAGCTTTTGTGCAGGTGAGATTCTGGTTCCTTAAACTATTTAAAATAATATCTATAAAAAATTACATTTCAATCACAACTTTAGTATATATGTTATCTTCTATATCAGGAAGCTAGATATGTCCTTTTATTTTGCCATCAGCTCCACTGTGCCCTGGAGAAATTTAAACAAAACCATTTTATTACTCTTCCTGGCCATTGTTAAATTCATGTTTCTATTGTCCTTACCATTGTTGTTTACAACCTTCTATTTTTTGATGCTATTATCAGAATTATATTTTTACAGACATACACACAATGGTGTCTCTTATAAACAGACAGGGTACTACATAAAAATTCTTAAAATTTTGTACGTCATTTTAACACAAAGGAAAATAAAAAAAATAAAAGTTATGACATCCTTTGTCACCTTTTTGGTCACAAAGTGCCATTTATAACACTTTGTTTCATATTAAATTCATTTCCACTTAAAATGTTAACATTCCACCAACATTGTTGTAACAAAACTGTCTATGCTTTCATCCTGATGTTTGTTTAATGATGGTGGTTGTAAATATTCAGTTTTTGTTACTATGTCATACAATTTGAAAGTCCTGTTGTTGGATTTTCTTAGTTTGTTATTTTTAATGTTTTGCTGTCATTACTTTTATTGTTTTGGGCTTCAATATATTCTTTTCTATAATGTAGAGTTTTATGTCTGGATCCTTAATAGATGCAAGTAGGTAAATTTGTTCTGTATATTGACACCTATATTAAACCCATAACACAATATGTCATATTATGCCGATAGATAAAATTTTTTGATGTCTTTTAACTCTAGCGACACACAAATATGTCAAAGATTTACTTCAGTACCTGCCATAAGACCTAACCTGACAATGCTCTTCTGACTGACCTTTTAGGCGGTCTCAACTCAGATTAGCTTGGGTATTTACATATTTACATATTTTATATTATACGCTTGTTATTATTGTTATTATTACTTTTATCAGACAGAAAAAAATTTATGTGATCATAAATTGCTTTCCAAAATCATAAAACATAAAACATAAGTATGTCCGTAACTTATCACTTAATTTTAACAAGTTATGCATATACAAATTCCTAATTATTTCAAATTTATTTTTTTATCGGATTATATATACACAAAAAAAATTTAGCTTTTGTGTATTGAGAGTGAAAATAATAAGAAAAATGTTCAGATAGAACATCTATCACTAAAAGAGTTTTTGGATGAAATGAAACTAAATGAAGAATAAAACCAAAACTAGCCTATTTCGGAAAGAGGATCTAAAGAATTAAAAAAATAATATTACAATGCAACTTCGCTAGACGCCATTAAAAATATTTACCCAGTTTATCAATTAAGCGTTTTATTGAGCACATCGTGCGAACTGGGTCCATTACAGATGTCGCAAAATGTGGACGGCTGGTAGTGCTCGTTAAAACGAACACACCTCTGTTGTTGCTTAACTGGTGAAAAAGAATCAATAAACATTAACGAGACGATGCATCAGCACGCGTTCGTTGCAAGGAATTTTTGCGAAGGATCTGAAAATGTTCCCCTTCCTTAACCGTAAATGGTGAGCGCTACAGGCAGATCCTAAGCTAATTTTGTTGCCACAAGTTCCTGCATTTGGTCTTGATCTTTGTTGGTTTCAACAGGATGGAGCAACCTTTCACACAGCTAGGGCAGCGATGGAGATTTTGACACGTCAATATTCATGTAAGTGATCCCTCGTTTTGAAGATTTGAACTAGCCGCATAGATCGCCATATATAAAAGCACCAGCCTTCTTCCTTTAGTAATTTTTAATATCTTTTGCTTAGCAGAACAAACCATGAATCTTCCAAGCTAGCATTGAATAAGAATTCATCCATTTGGAGCTATTCAAAATGCGGTAAATCGAGCGCAACTATGACATTTGAGGTGGCCATTTATTCCAATTAATATCAGCAATTTATAATGAACATTTTACTTTTTAGTTATAACAAAAATTCTATTTGAATCTCTATCGCAAAAACATTTAATTCACTTTTAAAGGTTTTCAATAGAAATATGGTTTTCCTTTAATTCACAACATTAATCTGTTCGTCTGTCTGATCCTTTCTTACACGATATAACGCACATACATGTACATATAAACAACAGACATAAAAAAATCTATTGTTCACAACAATTTATTTCCTTAAGAGGGGGTAAAAGGTTTTTGCGGTATTATTAAAATATTTTGATAAAAGTCATAAAATGCATGAATAAATTGAGTTTTTTTTTCAACACAATATATAATAAACACTCCTACCACACATTAACATATAATTACTCACTCTAAGAGCTATTTCCATACATGTGTGTGCAGTTCTCTTTAATGCATTGTTTACTTTTTACGCTCTCCCCACTCGCTCACAAAAAGTAATAAGGAAAATTGCCATTTTGTTAGAAGAATCATACAACTGTTTATGCCAGTTTCATTCACAATAGAGTATCGCATATTTATTTGCACACATACACATACATATAAACATTTGGATTATTGAACTGTTGTGATTATCGTTGTTGGCATTCTCTATCCCCTGTCGTGATGCCTGATAGAAATTATTGATTCAAGCTTTCAGTTAAAACAACACAATATGGCAGAGTTTTATGATCCGAGGTAGGGTCAGACGTGGCAAATACTCGACAAAAACCACTATATGATGTACGTACCTATTTAATAGGTATCAGTGTTGCCGGTTTAGTTATTTTTAAGAAAATTTAATTCAGAATTCTAGAACTAGTCACAAGATTAAAGGCCCAACTATAATGTGCTTAACCAAACTTAAGCTAGTGTCAAAATTCAACGAAAAGCATGTCAAATGCTTAAGTAAATTACTGAAGACTTTTAGGTGGCTATATTGTACTTATTGAGCTTAAAAACTTTTTACACTTAGTTGCAAACATTTGTACTTTTGGAAAACTAATTTCGTTTTTATTTCTTTAAAATGTAATATTTTTGACGAAATCTCATTTAATTTGTAAAAGTTATAAATATATTACCATAAACAAGTAAATCCATGTTTATCTTTTATTTATTTATAAAGTAAACAAAAA
The DNA here is from genome assembly GCA_963681545.1 of Germaria angustata. Classification (NCBI taxonomy): domain Eukaryota; kingdom Metazoa; phylum Arthropoda; class Insecta; order Diptera; family Tachinidae; genus Germaria; species Germaria angustata. Next base: position 94,366,965 of record OY813000.1, read on the forward strand.
CTAAAATAAAAAAAGTACTAAAAAAGCAACAGTGGTTGCATCTTTTAATTGTAAACAATTATATGTATCTATTGTGTACAGTGTTTATTGGAAAATTTTTAAAAATGGATAGAAAACTGAAATTTCTGAAGACAGTGAAGTTAATGAATTGTGCATTTGATGGAATATGTGTTCTTCAAGAAATAAGAGAGACGATGAAGAAAAGAAAACGCTCCTGCTCAGTACGGGAAATAAATAGAAACAGAAAGAAGAATGGGTTCTTGATGAGTCATTTGCTTAAGCAAGAGCGAAATTGAACGCACTTTCCTTAAGCAAATGACACTTGACGAAACTTGACGAAAAGTTACTTAAGTACATTATAGTTGTATAGATTTGATTGTGTGTATTCGCACATTTGCTTAAGTTGCATTAAGCATATTATAGTTAGGCCTTAAAACTAGAAGGCTCAGTCTAAGGAAAATCGAGAAATGGTAAAAACACTTTATTAATCGAAATAAGAAAGAATAACACATGTATATGTGCAGAAAATGCCAAAACCCTGATGAAAAGCTTAAAATATCTTTAAAAAAATTTATTATCGAGCGATGAACATAAAATTTTGTAAACACTTTTATAAGATTTAAAAATCCTTGAAAAGTTGTTAAATCGAATCGTTTTATGTAGGAGAAAAAGTAAACAAAATTATAAATATCAAGTAGAACAAATTATGAAATGTAAGAATAAAATACAGTAGAACTAAAATTGGAAATTTAAAAGTCATTTATTTCGTAAAAAAACTCCAAGCCAAAACTAGAAGATTCCAGAAAAACTTTATTTTTACTAATAAAATTTTTTCAGTGTTAATTTGGTATGAGTTCGGCTCGTGGAGACCGCTCTTGTTTAAGTTTTGTTCTCGTGCTGTCATCGTTGTCCGCTAATATATGTCATCTGCTGTTTGACAATTTCTCTATCGTTAATCAATGGCTAATGAAGACATAAAAAATCGACAAAAACATACACAAATTAGGAAAGGAAAAAAAAAATAACGAAGCATATGCTGTTCTAAACCAAAAATTATACCTGTTAATCAAAATTAGAATATCAACACTATATGGAAAAAAAACAAGAACAATTCAGTTTTTGCTCTGCCAACGATTTGTTCCTTTGTTTTTCAAATCGATGTCTCGTAAATATGTAGTGGAAGTGTTAACTGTCAGAACATTTCAAAATATAAATAAGAAAATTATATTTTAATTGCTTGTTCGTATTTGCTACATTCTCGAGTCTTTTATTACGTAAATTTTTTGTTCGTGTCAACACTGACGCGTTCATTCAAAATTGAATTTAGCTTTTAGACTATTTAAATTTTTAATACCATTATACATAAATTAAATGTACCATGAATTATGAAAGCTATTTAAAACTTCAGTCAATATTTGCTCAATCTGCTTCAACCTTTGGGCCATTTATTTCCACAACAATCTACTTTAGCTAGTTTAAAGGAAGTTTTCCTTAGCTTAAGCTAAATGGCCAATTTTAATAGGTTTTTCAAAATAAAATTATTACTTTGTTATAAAATATTTTGGGAGTGAGTTACTAGTCGTTAATAATATCATGAAGGCTCACAGTTGAAAAGTATAGCTGGGGTATTTTGTTCTTTGTTCCAGAGGCCATAAATAAAATTGCTTCTGTGTTTGTATTTACAGGAAATGTCACATAATCAATAAATATTTTTTGCTGATAAGCAAGTTAACGTTTTGAGATTTAATAAAAGCACTAAAAAGGACAGACAGGATATTAAAATTGATTTGTTACTGTGATAATACCTAGGAAAGGAAATATATTTCTAATATTATGAGCTTTAAAAATAATGCGAGGCGATACATTGATTTTAATTTTTTTTTTAAGAAATTTTGTTTAGCAATTTTAAGTAAATGTGCTGGGAGGAAAATGTGAAAATATATTAATAAATAAGATTATTTGACAGTGCTATTTTTTCTTTTTTTATCATTTAAGGTATCAGAAATTTCTATGAAAATTATTTATCCATAAAAACAATAAATATTGAAAAAATTTTGAAATATTTAAATCAAATTTATTATTTTTTAGTTTCTCTGACTACACAAAATTTTTAAAACATATACATAATTATGTATAGACCTGAATGGAGCAAAGGACAAAAATTATTCAAGAACTGAAAAATTTCACTAAGTTAGAAATAGTCAAGGATAGCATGTTGTGGAAAAGTTTGCTCGAACAGTTATGGTGTGCTTTAGTATCCCCATCTTTATTTATATGGTTTGTGGGATATAAAAGTATAAAACTATTAACAACAATATTGGCAATTGAACATTGAAAATATTTTCATATTTGCATTCTTTTTGGGGCAATCAACGTTTTGTTAAGCTCTTCATTTTACAAAAGCCTTTCCAAATCAAAATGTTTTGTTACAAAAAGTTAAAGCCCAATTGATTAAATGACATGACAATTTGCTACTTTTCAAATGAATGAAAAATAAATCCCTTTAATAAAATTTGTTGAATGAAGGGGATCACAATCAACAAGCAGCTGGTTCGATTTATTTACTATTAATATAAAAAAGAAAAATATATTTTGACAAGCAATCATAAATATCTTAACACAGGTGGATATATTAAATCAAAGATCAAACAAAAAAATTACAAAAACGATTCAACGACCTTTGTTGACAAATTTACAGAAAAAAAACTATCACGATAAAGGGCATTAATAAAATTTTATTTAAAGGATATAAAATATGGAAATGCTGGCAAACAATTAGAAGTAATGCGCCAACAAGTTTTATATTTGAGTTTAATATAAAAAAATTTAAAATAAAACCAACACTATATTTTTAAAAGAAAAATGTTTAAAGATTTCTTTGCTTAAAAAATTTAATTTTTTAAATTTCATCTTCAATTGGAATAGTATGTCCTTTAAGACCACTTTTATAAAAAAACTGACCTCATTATATAAATTGAAAGTAAATCCGCTACTTTTTTGCATTTATATTTTTGCATTGTTAAGCTTCAAGGAATTTTTATAAACTTTTTGCTGACTATGCACTTTTGCTGAATAAACACTTTTTATGCAAGAATTCAAATGCTCAGATCAGGCGTCATTCAGTCAAGATGGTGTGAGTTATATTTAAAAAAAAAGACAATTACATTTAAATTAAATCCATGACACAACATTTTGAATTCCTTATTACTTTAAAAGTCTTTTACTTGCCTTATTCATCATCTTTCAAAACAACACTTCAACTTAAACTCCCACGACAAAAGTATAGCGATTCATAAATTCGATTAATTTTTCAAATGAATTCCTAAACAAGTTTTTCGTTGGTATTCTTTAAGTCATTTTCTCTTTAAGTCATCTTGCGCCATTGCAAATGCAATGACGCCAATGAAAATGCTAATTTCCCAACAAAATTTATTTACCTTCTTAAGACAAATAAACCACAAAATGCTTTTTGCTATTGTTCATACAACTACAACAATAATGAAGACTTTGTCGACGGCAGCTACGACTTCTTCTGCGTTCAAAAACAAACATTTAATGTATTTGTTGTTTCTAGAGGCGAGGAAAAGTGAGTGCCTGCTTGTGTTTGTCAAGAAAAATCCACTTTCTAAATGAGAAAAACTGCTGTGCTCTGGTGTTGATTTAAGATTGTCTTAGTGGTATTTACGATCCTGCAGAAGAATTTATGCCAATAAATGTCAGAAGTATGAGAGTTGATGCGCTAGATGATAAAATAAATATTAAAAGCCATCCCAAAGCCATAAAATTTGGCAGATTGAGGGAATTAAAATAGAGAATCACTTGTTAAAATGATGGTATTTTCGTAAACTAACAGAAAGTGCACTTTTAATTTTAAGGATTTGGAACATGGTATAGTGTAATAATGTAAAGAGTAACAATAAATACAATTTCAATTTATTCCACCAAATTGAAAATCGTGTTGGAAATTTATAAATGAAAACATTTATATCTTGTAAAAGACACATAAGTATGTAGGTATTAGACAAGATGATAGCAGAAACATCAAATATAATGGTAAGAATTGTCATTAATACCGATAATTCTTAATAGAATTATAATAGTGCACTCTATGATACAATTCATGATGGCACTTGAGCGAAAATGATCCCATCTGATTGTAGCTGATCTCTAATATATGTCTGTTCTATATTCTAAGTCTAGTCTATGTGTAGCCTATGTATAGTCTGTGTCTAGTCTATGTCTAGTTTATGTCTAGTCTATGTATAGTCTAGTCAAAGTATTGCATATTTCTAGTCAATTTATAATCTATGTCTAGCCTCATGATGTCATCTGATCACATATGATCACATCAAATTTTTCATATTTGCATCTGATGGTATCTAACATCATATTGTACTTCATCACATTTGATAGTACCCAGTTCGCATGATCGTATCTGGTTGTACCAGATCACACATAATGGCATCTGATCGCACACTGTTGCATCTAATAGCATATTATTACACCTGGTCGCACCTATTAAAATCATTTCGATTGGGTAACTTTCATAATTTTTCTACACCAAAATTATTGCATTTTCATAACTTCTTAGAAAGCTCTTGTTAACGATATCTCTCCAAAGACTTTTACTCACGCAGTTTATATGCTGAAATGACTGAGGTAAGTAAGTAAGTAAGTAATGAAATGGGGTTTGGCCCAGGATAGCCTTTTGCACTGCGACCATTGCTGATCTATTGTGCTTCCCCTGTCCTTAACAGTTTAATACGTTCGCAAATAGGATCAGCTCCTTCAGTGGGAGCATTAGCAGATCCTCTTCACTCAGCGTATATGCATGTAGAGTCCTGTGTCTCCTGTGGCACAATGCCCCACAATTTGTTATCAAGTGTTCCATCGACTCCTCATCTTCACCGCAAAATCTGCAGATGTCCGTGTCAGATAAGCCCATTCTGTATAGGTGGGCTTTGCAGGTGTAATGGCCTGTGAGCGCCCCTACCAGCGTCCGTAGGCTTTTTCTGTCCAGTCTTAGAGCCAGATCCGCCCTCCCAGCGTCAAAGCGTAGGAATTTCTTGGAGTGACATAATCCATTGATGTCATTCCAATGTATTGCAATCCTGGACGATGTCCATTTCGAAATCTCCCCTTTAAGGAGACTTTTGTTGAAACCAAAAGAAGGGGTGGGTCCAATGAAGTTCCCCTCAGCCCCTCTTCTCGCACAGATGTCCGCCATCTCATTCCCGGCATGCCCCTGATGCCCTGGTACCCATATCAGAGTAATCTGATTATGAGTCGCCAGGTCATTGAGCCTGTTTTGACATTCCAGTAATAATCTGGACATGTACGTACAGCCTCTCAGGGCCTTAAGAACCGATTGGCTGTCCGAGAATATCTTAACCCGTATTCCCCTGTGTCCTCTCTCGGATAGGATCTCCACAGTTTCCAGTATCGCGTAAAGTTAAGCTTGGAAAATTGTCGTATCCTTGCTCAATGTTATAGACCTGTGTGCTCTAGGCCCCACTATTCCCGCCCCAACTCCTTGGAGCGTTTTTGAGCCGTCCGTGTACCACATTTGCGATCCATCTCTTAGCCATCCTGGGTTTGCGCACCATTCTTCTCTTGTGGGGAAGAGGACCCTGTATTTCCTGTCGAAACAGTATACCGGGTCCATATGGTCGCCCGCCTGAGACATATCAAGTATGTCCCCGATTCCCCTGAGGATAGCCAGATGATCAGTTAGGTTTCCCGCCCTAAGGTTCTCTTTTCCGTAGATAGAGATTGCCCTTATAGCTGCCTCCTCTTGTATAGCCAGATGGAGCGGTGCAAGGTTCAGAAGAGCTTCCATACCCAACGTTGGGGTTGTTTTCATGGCCCCTGTGACGCATAGGCATGCAAGTCTTTGTAACCTGCACAGTCTCGATATAGTTGTCAATGACTGAGGTAATGATAATAATCAAATGCAGTGATGGGAATGATTTGCATATCAGTACAGTGTAGAATATATTGTAGGATGAATAGCACTTCCGAAAAAATCGTTTTTCACAACATCTTAGCCATGTCTTCAGATTCATTTAACAGGATCAAAAAGCATCCAGCAATGACCAGTCGAGGTTAACATCTATGGAAAATATTCACATTTTCACTTATTCCAGATCACAAGTGGTGGATCGTATTGGTTTTTTTTATGTTTTTCCTTTGCCGATTTATTAAATATTCGCCCTTATTCCACCCGAAGTCGACAGCAATATTTTGGCAACTGCAGGATCGTTGTCGACGGCAATTATATATTATTTATAAGCTATTACCATTACTAAGGCTTATAAATTGGCAAATGGCCGTCAATAATACTCAATTGCTGTCTGCAACGAGCACAGAACTAAACTTTTCTTTAATGTCGACTTGATGTGACAACGATGACGGCAATTAGAATAAGGGAGATTAATTCTTAGCCTTTTCGCTTCGTCGCTTGTGGTTTCAATTGTAGTTAAATACATGGGCAACTCTGTGGTTGCTCTTATCCATCGAAATATGTGTTGCACAGCATTTCCTTGTTAGTGGAGTAAACAAATTGGCAATGAATTTCAACTAGAACTTTATTAAATGAAATTCAATTGAAATTGCGGCATGTGAAGAAGCTAAATAAGAACTAAATTATGCTCTTCATATTATTTGCAATTGGCTTGTGGGGTTAAAATTCAGCAGAATAATTCTATGCTCTTTCTTATCTATAAAGGATTTAATAAGAAATGATTAAAAAGCTTTTTATAATGGCAAACAAACTCATTTCAGTTTGGAATTAAGTGGAAAGGATTTTCTTTGATAAAGAACAAACCGTTGATGATATTAATTAAACAATGTAATAAGAAATTAAAGAAAGGATTAAACTACTAAATGAAGAAGTTGTTTGTTATAATAAACTTTAAAGGAAAGTTTTGAGGAAGTATGAAAATCAAATGAAAAGTTTTCTATGATAATAAATAAAATGTTTGTCCTATTGATGTAAATAGGAATTAAATTAATAATCATTAAGTAAAAAGTTTATATTATATGAAATACAGACAGATGAAGCACAATTTTAAAACATCGTTCTGTACCGTCTCAGAGAATACAGGATTCTATATGAAGGTTCGGTGTCGAAACGGAGTGAAAACAGTAAAATGTGATATACTGCCGATTTATTTTAAACTTTTATATTTCATACTATATACGCATTCCCTTAAATCTGGTATTTTTTCAGACGATCTTGACAAGAAGTAATCAGGCGGCAATTCTGTCATTTATATATGTGTACCCGTATATAGGTAGCCTATGTAATAAGGATCAAGCTGATGAACTAGGCATGGCCGGATCCATTATAAATGTCGCAGATGCAGTATCAGCCCCAATAACTCGGAAACAATGTTTTTAGACATTACCGTCACAGAGCTAAAACCACATGACACAAACTGGGTACTTATAAAAATTTGGCCACGTTATAACAATAGGCGCTCAATGCAGCTGGCCTACAGATATCGCAGCAATACACGCATATCTAGACTGGTCGCATGTATTGGCGGGGTTACTGGGCATAACGAATGTCCGATTAGCATTCTCTGAGACAAATTTTTCTGGACAAACAAAAAAAAAATAATTTGATTTATAAAATTTGTCTATTTACCCGAATTTCGAAAAGAATTTTGCAACTGGAATAAAAATATGCGACGTTTCAACGTTTGATATGCCACTCAATCCTGCTGCTTATCAGGCTACTTCGCCTCACTAGCTTGATAATAAGAAACCAAATTTCCAGACATAATTAGAACAACGCAATTGCTCAGGATTATAAACATCATCCATTTCTTAATGTAATAACTTTTTATTTAAAAGTAACAAAAATTATTTAAGATACATTTCCTTCATTAAAGCCTTTCAAAGGATTACCCTTTATTTTCACAGTCATATTGGCAGCTTTTGTATTTTGCCCTTTTTGCTTTTATCGAGTTACCAAATTTATTTGTGTTTGTTGTTGGGTATAGCTTCTTTTACATTTTGTCAGTATTTGTGAAGAATGTCAGTAAAGAAGTTTTATTTTTGCTCAAAATCTTTCTAAGCTTTTAAGACGATACAAAACACAATATCCTTTACAGAATTTTTTCAAGGTAGTAAAGTTTTGTTTATTTACTTTTCGTTTTGGGAAAATACTTAACCTGAAATTAGCCACTTACTGCTCGTTGTTTTGATTACTTGTATATGAAAATTCTTTATTAATCTTCTCAAACATTTAGAGAAAAGAATTTCAAATATTTATTAAGCAGATGGAAAAAATCATTTAAGTTAGATAAATGTCTGGCCTAGAAAATATATATTTAAATACTAAATAAGTTTTCTTGAACTTTAAGCACTGAAAAGGAATAAGGGTCAAATAAAGTGTTACAACAGAAAAGACTTTTGGTAATTGAGAGAGAACTAAATCATGTTTTCCCGCTTCTGATAAATGTGCAGCAACTTTTAAGACAATTTTAAAGAAATTAAAAACGTGATATTTTACGTATAATTATCCCGCTCGAAAAATTGACTATTACATAATTCCTTCTTTTATGGAGCGATTTTCAAAATGAATTCTTGTTTGAAAGTGTTTGTTTTTAATTTCGTCCCATTATAATTTTTTTTCTAAAATCGAACGCATAAGTGTGCCTCCCCCTCCCTAAATATTGATTGATTGGCTTATAACTATCCCATTTTTGAACAGATTTTCAATATTATTTTTTTCCTTTGAAAGCGCTTGCTTTCAGTTTGTTCCCTAAATTTTTTTCAAAATCACCGGCTTTGAAAACACTTCCAACAAATTTTCCTATTTAAACTATCTATTGTACGTAAAACTTATTTGAAGGTAGTTTCGTTAAAAGAAAAATAATAACAAACTATTGTAATTGCAACACTCACCTAGAAACAATATTAAATCTTTATAATATAAACATACTACACTAATTATACGTATTTGTGTTGCTAGTGTTAGTAATCAAGTAAAGATTCCTCTTTAAGCTCAAAGGAATACAATTAAGAGAGCGAAAGAGCAAAAAATTAAGCGTGTCAAAACCCTGATGATGTTAAGAACATGGAGATGATAAGACACGCAGTAACAATATTGCAATTTTCTAGAGACATGAGCATTATGTTTATGTAGATGTATCGCAAATTAACTACTATTCACATGTATACATATAAATGTGCATAAAATTAAAAGAAATACGGACATAATGAAGAATTGTTATGGCAGAGCTGGAAAAGGCATTGGCATGTGATTTCCTTTTTAACAAATTCTAAAATGGCCATAGTTTTTGAGAATTACTAATACTATGATACTATTTCCTATAAATCGATATGAGACATGTCTAACCAAAAAAGTATGCTACACTTTTGGCTAAAACTTGTCTCACCACCTGACCCCCTCGATATGGAAAGAAAACTGAAGCGAACGAAAAGCAGTCACTAAAGTTTGTTCAAGTCTTAGTTTATAACGTAAGACTTAGTTATAACGTAAGGTTTTTGGAATTATTTCCATAAATTTTTGTTTTAATATTAGTTTGACGAATGCATACATGTATATGACTGATTTTAACATTTGCATTCGCATATATGACAGGAATTTCTTGGTGGGACGCAAATTTTTTTAGAAACGCTTACGTTTTCATTCGCCTTCATTAACAATCGACTTGTCGTTGCGAGAACTTTTTTTGATAGAATGCAGATCAGCTGTTTTTAATTTCGAATGCCTCCGTTAGTCCGAGGACATGCAATGAGCAGAAGGGAGGCTAGCGGAAAATAATTTTAGAAGCTGAGTGCAACTGACTTATTACTATTTATCATTTCTGGGAGGTTATTTGTTAAAAAAGATTTTCTAAAAGTCAATGAAATGCTAAGATTAAGATCCCGAATTAGTACAAATTCAGATCATTTCCAATGATTAAATCACAGGCTTGTCATTGCAGGATGTGTTTTTTTTTTTAAATCCTATTCTCATTAACTTTTATATCTAATCAAAATTGGAATATGTTTTACATTTGTAAGGCTTGCAGATTTGCAAGTATTCCCGATTTCTTTTTTCCAAGATAAAAAATTTATTGATTAGAAAATTGTGTTTTCATATACACAGATTTAAAAAAGTAACTATTTTTTATATAAATATATACGAGTATATATAACAAAATTTAAAAACGGAAGTATTTTCAATGCGAGACACACAGATTAGTAGAAGTAATTCATACTTTCATACGTAATTTTTTATACTTGATTTTTCCAGGTGCTTGGAATGTGCACAATTCAAGTTTTAAAAGCAACGAAGATATTGTTCCTTAAAATTTACTTCCATTTTTTTAGTGGGAATGCCATTGTGAATAAAAGTTTGTTTAAAACTTTTAATTAAAGCGTTTATGCCAAAGAAGATGGTGTTTATGCATTAAATCGAACAGACTATATTAGTGCACCATTTAAATTTATAAATCTACGAAAAATTTCTAGTCAATTTAGCTATACTGCGATATGTCTGTGAAATCCTTTGATTTGCTGTTGGAAAAAGTTAAGGACAGATTGACAAGACAAAGAATTCCAATTCCTGCAGCGAAGGCTTGCTTTAGCTTTAGTTTAAGTTTGCTTTATTTAGCTTTTAGCTTAATATTATATTTTGGATTTCTCCCGAGTTTCTAATTTTTCGATATTCTCAAATTTTTACACAAATGGTAGTATACTCTGACATACATACTATTTTCATTATGTCGCAAGTATTTCCAACTTTTCCTTTCAAATTAAAAAAAATCATATATCAATGTTCACTGGTTCGCTTTTGTTTCAAACGACAAGTGTTATTGAACACTTACGCACTCGAAAACTAAGTAAAAATTGGAACAAGTGCTGTTCCTGAGCGAGACCACATAGCAGGTAAGAAATTTCGACATGCCGCTCTATGTATGGCCACTTCAATAACATTTTGTATGTTGTAATGTTTTGCCGATTACCACTCTGCCGCTCAGTAATTGGCCTCGGACTTATAAACAGCCATTTTTATTTAAAAAAAAACTAATATGTTTTCACAATCTATTTCCTATTCCATTTTAATTCCGTTTCATAAACTCTTAGACCAACAGCGTATTATTATAACATTTTACTATTGTATTGCAAATATTACCATTTCATGGCCATGCAATTAACCCTCCCAACTCTGTTCTTTATTAAGGTTCTTAATTCTAGTGTTCTATACTATTTTTGCTGGCTGGCAAGTGTATGGAACTCTTTCCATACACTTGCAGCAAATAAAAACTGTTGATGACTTTTTTTATTTTTTTATTTATTTATTTTTTTTTTATATGAGAACAGATATTCCAACTGCTTTCTTTATTATATTCGAGCTATTGTGCTTAGGGGATATTAATTTTCTTTGATAGTTCGGTCACTGAACCAATACGTCGTCTACTGACCCAATTTTTTACTGCGTCATTCAAAACTAATAACACTCTATGAGTGCTGTGGCAGCAAAATTATGAAACCCATTTCTATGAATAATATACTTTCACATTCACACAAACTCCCGCTTTTCCATACACACGCACACATTCAAACATACCTTCCTTCCACAATTTATGAACATTTACAAGTGCATTAGTAACCATTCATATATTTCCAACTTCATGTGATTTTTTTTTTTCATTTTCTTTTGCAACACTTTTTGCATGTTTCAAAATTGCAATTTTATTATATGCTTTTTCCGTAATAAAACATATTTTATGGTAGAAATGTACGAGCATAATAGAGAAATGGATATTTGTTTGAATGCAACAACTTTGGCTAATAGCTGTTTCTACTCTACTATTTTCACATTAATTTTACATATAATTTTATTTTAATTTCTTTTTACATACATACTAGTATATGTACGTATATTTATGTATATATAAAAATTTTGAAGGAAAATTGTTTTTGGTATCTCGCACACAGTCAGTAATTTTGACAATAAATTAAAAAATTATTGCATACTACAGCAAGGTAAACGTACATACATAAGCATTAAAAAGTCCTTAAGAAGTGGTCCTTTTTTGTACATTTCCAGTTTAGTTTTTAGTGTAAATAGAAATTCGCCCATAATTTGCGAGAGGATTTTGCGATCGACTGAGGTCATTCATTCATTTATTTATCCAAATTCATTAAATTTCCCAACAAAATCAATAAACAAACAATAAAGTTCGTTTGTGGTTTAAAATTGTTTACGAAAAAAATATATTTAGGATGACAATTTAAAAACTTTTCATAAATAACTTTATGAGCTAAAATTGATTTGTTTGAAAAATTAAATTAAAGCTTTTTCAATATTTTATGAAATAAGAAAAAATTAAATAAATGAAAATTTCATTTTTGCCAACTGTTTGTTTTTAAACAATTTTAATAGTTTATGAGATGTATATACATATTTTATATTAAATAGTAAAACATTTGTTTTTATTTTCATACGGCAAAATATTTGTTTAATCGAGTTGATAACAACAACAAGATAGATAACAAGCCGAAAAAAATTATACAAAATATTTTTTTTTTTAAATTTATTACCTTTAGTGTTGATAAAAAAAAATAATAGTTGATAGTGTGTTGTTTTTCAAACATGTTATGCTGATAAAATTAATTCAATATGGATTTAATAGGAATTAACGCTGATGGAGAACAGACATAGAGAGCGGAAACCTTAAAAAATATTTAAAATTTAAAAAATATGGTACTAAAGTAATTCTATTTATATTTAAGAGTATTTTATGAGTCAACAAAAGTGTAACTCATGTTAGTTGGCAGTAGGTTGGGTTGCACGGGCCATCGCTTATGATTATAAAGGACTCACTTATTTTGTTTAGAATGCACCTCTAGAACATAAAAAAACTTTATTTTAGTTGTGCTGAAAATGACATTATGCAACAACAAAAATGCGATTATGATTTGAAGTTACTGAATTATTGTGTTGGAAATCGCTACCGCAAAAAATTTTCTTGCAGGCAAAGATTACAGTGACTTCTTGATTGAACTTGTATATATTATAAAACTAAATCGCTTCAATAATACCCTTTATTCCATTGGTCGTGCTTAATGTCACACGAAATGGAAACCAATATTTTGGTATTTGTGGACTCGTTGTCGACAACAATTAAATATTGTATATAAACTTACTATTACTATTATAATATGGCAAGTGAACGTCATTTATAGTAAATTTTAGTCTACAGCGAGCAGAGAACTGAAAATTTGTTACTGTCGAATTTATTTGTCCACGGCGACGAGGGGGATATTTTGAGTGTTTTTCAGAAAGTATCGCAATTTTAATTGGTTGCCGTTTTTCCACATGACTCTAATATTGATAAATAAAAAGAGATTATAGTTGAAGTAATGAAGATTTTATTCCATAATATTATTGAAGAGTGAAGCTATACTGATGTCCTTAAAATAAAATAAAGACATCCATCCCTATACCCAATACTACTGGATAATATCGTATGCCAAATATATCGGTTGTTAAAAAATTTACACTTGAACAAGTCTCCAAATACTTGAATGAAAATAAGATAATTTTTGAAAGACAATTTAAGAAAGACTCTGGAACAGAGGACGCTGTAATAAGTCTCATCTACTACATATATCAGCGGAAAATTTGATGATGGTTACAGTGAGAGGACGGGATTATTGTCACCCCTACTGATATCCTTATCATTTCTACCACCTACATCCGACCAAAAATGGAATATAACTCTCATATATGGGGTGGTCTATTTTGAAGCTACTAGACCGAATACAGGAGAGGGCGAAAAGACTCGTTGGTGACAGTAGTGTGTTACGCTGTTTTATAGTTACTACAATGGAATGTGCTCTAATGAAGTAAGGGAACATATTCCCGAAACCCGCTCATATTTGCAAACAACACGTTCCTTATCGAGAGCGCATAATTTTTCGTCGATATAACAGCGAATCGCACTATGCATTACAGGTCCTTCTTTGATCGAATGGCTCGTATGTGGAACGAGCTCCCCTTAGTTGTGTTCCCTGTCATACCTGTCATACCTGCTAAAATTATAATATATTGTTTGTATTTTACTATTGTTAAATTAAATTGGTGATTTTAAAGTATATCATAGTTCTTGCTCTAATCGAATATCCACAAGCACTACTCCCTCTTTCCTCCTTAAGATATTCTATTTTCCTAGCTCCAGCACAATGTACTGCATAAATAGGGGTCATACCCTGAGTATTAGTCCAATCGAAAAACCAATGGACACATTACACACCATATAGAATTCGCCAGCTTGCCCACGGTGTACATACATTTTATTAATTGGATGATTTTGCTTGTAATATAATCACATATAATTTAAATTTATTGAAAAAATATAATAATAATAATTTTTGATCAAATTTTAATTAAAAAAATGCTGAAATTATAATATATTGCTTGTATTTTACTATTGTTAAATTAAATTGGTGATTTTAAAGTACATCATAGTTTTTGCTCAAATCTAATATCCACAAGCACTACTCCCTCCTTCCTCCTTAAGTTATCCTGTTTTCCTAGCTACAGCACAATGCACTGCATAAATAGGGGTCATACCCTGAGTACTGCTCCAATCGAAAAAAAAAACAATGGAGACATCACACACCCCTGACGAATGCCAGTGCCAACCTCAATCTTACGACTAAGCATTTCATCGTATAGAATTCGCCAGCTTGCCCCCGGTGTACATACTTTTTATTAATTGGATCATTTTGCTTGTAATATAATCACATATGATTAAATTTTAATTTACAAAAAAATGCTAAAATTATAATATATTGCTTGTATTTTACTATTGTTAAATTAAATTGGTGATTTTAAAGTACATCACAGTTTTTGCTCCTGTTCGAGAAGTAAATTATACCAGAACCTCAGCACATGTAAAAATTAAATTTGCTATTACGAACTAACATATGGTCATAATAGTTTTGCTTGTGTTTGACCATTAGAACAAAAGGGGTAAAATTTTGTCATAAACCAAACCAAATCGGGAGGAAACCAGTGACAACACAACCAAACAAAATAACTTTGAAGCAGTTCAAAATGTATCAATATTTCATGGGATTATATGAATTTAATACGTTTTTATATTCACACAAGGACATCATCTTTTAAACGCATGCAGTCATGTAATTAATTAAGCATGGATTTGAAAGTAATAATAACACTCTAAAAGTCCATTTGAATATTTTAGTTTTTTACTTTATATTACAATTATACTAAAATAAAATGTTGTGAAAAATTAATCAAGAAACATTTTAAAAGAAATATTTTTACAAGCTCTTGAAAGGCAATACTCCATATGGATTTTAAAAAAAACTTCGTTTATGAAATACATTAAATTTCAAAAACTATATGTATGCAATACGATTGGCTCAATTTTCACTCCGCCTTTTTTCGCATGGAATTTATAATTGAAGGAAATAATTTTATAGAAAATTTTCTTTTGGCGGTAAGTAAATTCAAGATAAAACTAATTGTGAAAAAAAATCAAGGCAAAGTTTTTAATTATTTCGAAGGGAAAAATTATTCACTATTACAACATCAGCCCCCCCGGGGGGCACGGTCAATACATCTTGTCTTGGTGGCTTGGTGTTGTGCTTCCTGGGGTATAGGGTTATCAGGTTTCCGGACCTAGTCTTTTTGCTGATAACCCCTAAAAACTTGTATGTTGCTACCCAATCCCTGAATCAACAGGGCAACGGGCGCGCATGCAAGTAAACTAAAGGTAAAAGCGGGTTCGCTCGCTCGTCCGGAGGGGTAGTTGGTCTTTCCAGACCTTGACCTTTGGCCAATTGCCCTAAAACTTAATATGTTACTACCCAATCCCTGAAACACCAGGGTAACGGGCGTGCATATAAGTAATTAAAGAAGTAGCTTGCTACGCTAGTCTGGGTAGAGGTGTTACCGATGCCTCAGGTGTGCAAGGAACCTAAAATCGGAGGTGTTTTTAACACAAGGCCGACCAGAGATCCTATCTGGTACCACGGGAACCAGTAGCCCCTAGGACTTGTCCTAGACTGGTTGTTGGTTGAGGCCCCTCACATTGGTTCAAGTTCATTGAACGAGCGGCTAAAAATAGAAGAAGTTGTCGAAGGACAATGAAACTTGGCACATAGGCATTTTTTGTTTGAATCAAGAAAAAATGGAAAAATCAAAATGATCCGCCCACTTTTACGCCCACCTCCCATACAAAGTAAAAATTAAATTTTGACCTACGGCATTGTTTTTTGGCACATAGCATTTTTAAACACTCAGAATCATTTGTGTGAAATTTGAAAAATATCCGCCCACTTTTACGCCCACTTCCCATACAACTTGTATTGAAAAAGTGGCATAACTCCCTTGATTTTTAATGCATCAATTCAATTTTCACAAAAAGTAATTATTATAATTGTAGAATGGGCTCCAGAAAATATATACCTGATCCGCCCAGTTTTACGCCCACCTCCCATAGAAAAAACATGAATAAATAAATTAAGCATAGTCTTTTAATAATTTTTTAACATCATTATCGTACTCCAATTTTTTGATTTGCAGCTTTGAGCGAAATCTATTTATAAATGGGTCTGAAGACAATAAAAGGTTATGCATTACATCTTCATTAGTGGCTACACGTCCAATTCTTCGCGAATGATGTAATCTATAGGCTCTATAATCTTTATTCCTCGCTTCCTGAGCTTCTTCGGACAGCATACCTGATACAAACAATCAATTAAAATGTAAAAAATGAAAATTAAATCATTGAATAAGGGCCTTTAAATAGAGACATACCTATTGGCAGAATAGCTTCTGCTATAATTTTGCTACCATGCACCAGAATCTTATGCACAGTTACAGGCATGTAGTACCAGCCATAGAGATCAACAAACAACTTGGCAGTATCCATGCAATATATATGAAATTTGCTAGTGTCGACTGCTGCATTACAATTTATTGCGGCCAAAATAATTTTAAATCTATGTATTAACTCTTCTTTTATTCCAATTACGTCTGCAGTTTTGGCTGGATTTTCGAAAAACCTTCTTGCCGTATTGCCATCGTTTGTTGTGCCCATACCTTGCTTCACCGCGTCCACATTTATGCCCAGTGTCAACTTTAATCTCTTCTGAATTTCAGCTTTATTTGCCGCCATTTCAATTTTTGTGTAACTATCTGTTCTCCAAATTAGCATATCAATAATATTAGAAATTTATACCCAATTGCAGAAATTTAAATCAGAAACTGTGTATTATATTGTTGGTACTTAATGTATTACTTATTAAGCTCTAACGGAAAAGATTTTGTGCAATAAAGAGAGCAAGACATAATGTGTAGTTGTTATTGCATGCAACAACATAATAAATGAATGATAACACAGCACCTAATAGTCTATCGCTTGATCTTCTATTGTTGTTATCAAACAGTATCAGTAACAGTATCAGTATCTTTTGGAAAGGAGCAGGTATGAGCAGCTGAATTTTTTTTAGCTTTTAGCTGAGACTTCAAGCTGTAATTTGACGTCTTTCGTTAAACAGCGCTCCACAGCGCTAAAAAGATGCAGTCCACTGAAGTTGATGAACATTGAAATTTTGATGTTGTTTATATTTTGTTCTACGAAATTTTTTATGTGGCACTTTTTCCAACTTTTTTTAATGCAAATCTCATCTATGACAATTGCCATTTACGAAAATATACAACAAAGTCAAATGATAAGTTTACTGTAATTGTACCAAAAGATTGAATATACAGTAAATTTGCATGCCATTTTAAACAAGCGAACATATATGAACTTGGAGCGTGTCTGTCCAAAGAAATACTAAATATATCAGCCTAATATTACGGAATCATAATATTCAACTATCTGACAACAAAATACCAAAAAATTATCCAAATCGGCGAACATGAAAAAATGAATTTCGGCCACTCTTGAACCAATGTGCCCCTTCGGGGATCACGTGGTGGCTGTGGTTAAAACCCAAAGATACGCGGGGAGAGGTATGGGTTGGATGAGTGTGTCTGCAATCATGGGCTAGTGGCATGATGTAGATGTTCTCTTCAGGCCATATATCTCTAGGTGCTGTTGCTATTCGACAGAGCTGCTCTAATGGTTACGGTTGGTGAAGCCTCAGGTCAGATGGGGGCAAAATTTCCACTGCCGTGCCATTTGGGTAGTAGGAGGTTAGATAGCTCCAAGCATCTTAGCAAGGTGTCTGTACATGGTTCTGCAGCCTGTACGGAACTTGCTACCATGTTGTCCCTGTCAGGGGCACATGTTAGATGGCGCTCCAGTCATGTGCCTCTGGCGGGGGCTGCTGGGGCGGTGGTGAACGTGCTTTATTGACCCTTGTGCAGAAGTGCACCGTCAGGTTGAGCCTTCGGGCAGGTACTGACGTGAATCTTTTTGCGAATTACAACATCAGCGATAAGAGTGATATTATGAAAAATTAAGAAAAATACTCAAGATTACGACGAATATGTGATAAAAAATTAAATAAGTCTAAGCCTTAAGAAATTTCAACCCCCAATGCAGCGCTTGTGAAAATATTGTTCGATAAAGCATCCAAACTTCAACACGTATTCTTCTTGGCTGTGTCCATGTGAAATATAATTTAAATCGGTCTAGTGGCTTAAAATCAAGCATACATATAAAATCATCCAAAAAAATTATATTTCCGCACCATTGTGCAGTTTCGCACCGTCCATGGAAACCTTTTTCCTAAAAGGCCAGTGAAAAAAGAAGATCAACTCGTAAGTGCCATATCCCTTTCAGCTTTGCCATCATTGATCTATTGTACTAAGAAGTTATAAAGGCAACATAAATAAGGCACTTGCAGAAATTTACTTGGATCCTTATAGCAGGGTTTTTCAAAATAAGACTCTTCGTATCTTTAACATCCTAGAAAGCTTAACAAGCCAACAATTTAACAACAAACCAAAAAAAGTGTTTCCACCTTGACTTCATGTAAAACTCTTTTAAAGCGGCTTCATGTCTGGCATAAGGAAGGCTGTGTAATGCGAAATTTATTAAATAACCCGCATGTACCCTAACGCCGGGTAAAAGCATGAGTTATAAGCAAATTATCAGAAGAAGAGATTTTTATGTGAAGCAAAAATAATGCAAAACATTATTACGCACACACAAACACACATGTACACATATGTACACACATACTCAAACACTAGAAGGTAACAAGAGTGTCGTTATAAAAATATCAGCTAAAAAATTGCTAAAAGGAAAGAGTAGTGTCAATTACGTAGAGTGAGAAAAATCACTCGTGACACTTTCCTTGTATTGTTGGTTTTATACATATATATCTTCCCATCGCACTATATAAAAACCAGATTGGCACTACTATGCTCAAGTCTTTTTATTCCTTTTTTTCACTGTCTGTCCTCGTATAAAATTGTACTCATATGCTTCAGCACAAATTTGTGTTACTGCTTTCATCAAGATTTCTTAAGGAGATGCCACTTCTGTATTTTGTACGCCAGATTTTTCTCGTTTTCTTTTTTATTAAGGCGTAATGAACGTTTCATGAAATAAGTTGAAGGTGGCATTAACATACAAACAAAAGAAGAGGTAGTGAAGGTGACCATAATCTCACGAAAATTGATTAAATTATATGGTTGTAATGAAATCAGTAGTAGGGTTCTATGTTGAGTAGAAATAAAACAAGCTGTGTGACAGGTGACAACGGAGTTCGTTTTAACGCAAATGGAGATCATGTAGTCCTTATGCACCGAATATGAAAACATGTAAATGCTACGCTGGTACCGATGTATTAATGTGTATTCTGAAGAGAACGTTTCAGCCGAATCGAACCATTTTTTACAAAAGGAGGATAGGCCGATCTCTTACAGTCGCCTCTAAATATAAAATATACTTTTCATGTCATAGTGATAAACATTAAGCTACCCTCAGAAAACCTAGGAATTTACCTATACAACTACGACGATATCTGAGGCATGTATATGAGTGTGTATCTATTTATATAAAAATTAATCTGTACTTAATCCGTTCGAAGTCAAAAAACTAGTAAGTAGGGCTTTTCTTAAGCCAAGTCCAGAACGTTTGACTCGGGAAAGTATTTGGGATTGATTTAAAGCTAAAACAAAACACTAAACTCAGGAAAAATGGACTTGATTTAAAGTAGAAATGCCGTTGGACTAAATTTTTGGCTTACGATTCAAGCGATACCGTTCGGAATTTTTTTTTTTCATATATATTTTAATCCTAGAACACTTGATAAAAATAAATTATTACATACATTTTCATATCCCTTCTTTAGTTATTTATATTTTAAATTATTTTTTTCTTTTATATCGGACTTGAACCCAGACCTTCCCATTCATAACATGTTTATAAGCAAAAGCCTTTACTATCTCAGCCACAACAATATTTCAAATATCAACAGCACAAAGTCAATACACAAATGAAATTAACAAGACTTTAAAAATAGATTTAGAGTTATTCGAAAAATCTCCAATTTTCTTTCTGTGGATTTTTTATTATTTTTTTTTAATTTTATTATTATTATTATTATTTTTTTTTTTTTTTTTTTTTTTTTTGTTGATAGAAGCCCAGCGACATGGCTGATCGTTTTGAAATTTCAAAACCATCTCACTGACGATGGCTAAATCAAATAGTCTGATTAAACTATTTTATTTTTACTCCATCTGTCACTGTGGGTGATAGAACTATTGATAAATTAGACGCTCTTGATGCTCTTGGCATGAGTGTAATGTTCGTCCATCGAACACACATTTTTAATGTCGCTAAATGAGTATTCAAGTGCCTCGCTTTTCTAAGGTGGTGTAAGAGTTAATTTACTGCTTCTGATCTTCTTGCTGTTTATACCATTTATATCCGACCGGAAATAGACTTAGGAAGAAGCTTTAAAGTCTGTTTTGGAGCTACACAAGGCTCATCGGGTGACAAAAGTATAGCCAATACTATCGACTCACTAGAGCATCGACAGAATCTGGGCTATATTTCACCGGTTTCTCGTTACTACAATGGAATGTGTTCTTATTAAATCAAGAAATTTTTTTCCGAAAACCGCTTTTATTAGTGAAAAACTCCTTCTACTTCTAAAAGCACATCAATATATGGTCAATATACCAGCAAATGTAGTACGCAGTGCACAGAAAATTTGTCTTTTAGTCGAACTGCGTGTATGTGCAACGATCTCTCTCCCAACGATCTGTCACTCCTAACGTGGAAGGGTTCAAGTCAAATGCTTACTTGTATCATCCCTCCTATAACCTATTTAACTGGTACCAGAACAAATCATTGAAGGAGTAGGGCTGGTCTAATTACATTTAAAAAAAACACCGCGGCGTAGAAAGAATACCTCTCGCATAAGGCAATTATTAATTATTCTACATCGGGGGAACTGCAACAGTCAGACTCCCTAAATTTAATGTACGTTACTCTTACATTAAAATTTGTATTCATGCCAGGTCCCGGAAGTATAGGAGGGGGGAAGATGGAGTCGTAAAATTTTGTAAGGCTTGTTTTGAAGACAAAGAAGAGGGAGAAAACTTTTGGGACAGGAGCAGACAGAAGTTTGCCCTCTTGCATGAATATTATTTATTTTCTTTTACGACTAGAGCTGATATAATGAAAGAAGTTATCGTGTAGAAGATCTTCGAAATTAAAAATCGTAGCAGAGATGCATAAACGCAATGGTATATACATACACATATGTTTATTTATTTTATTTTACGGCGAAGGGTGTAACAAAGAATATCGGATCTGTCTAGTATATTTGATATATGTTCACTATTTAATATATTTTCAATCATACCTTGATTACACAAGACTATAAATTCGAATCAACTTTTGTGTTCCGAGAGGAACCATATTTCAGCCAGGTCCTCTAAATGAAGAAATTTTGTAAATTGGCAGCATTAAGCTGTCAGTTGATTGAATAAGTGACATCTTTACTTCAGTGCGATGCAGTAAGTATTTGTAATGGAAAAATATATGTAAAAATATTAAAATATTGCGGGAACTCAAACTCTTTTTTGTTGTATTGTTGTAAAGAATCGAAAAAATATTATAGATCCACTGAAAACTGAATATCTGAACTTCTTTGGCTTCGTTTGAGGGGATATAGAGAAGATGTAAAATATTAAATTTATTTATAAAGCGTGTAGAGCGATGGGCAAAAAAGTGTTTTTACCTTTCAAAATATTAACTGTCGTTGTTGTAGTTTCTACAACTTACGATCTTAATTGATAATACAATTAATATCACAAATGTATCTCAAATAGTCGGCCCAGATATGGCTAGCAAACGCCATTTTATGGCACTACAAAGTACTGATTTCAAGAATAAATTTCAACTTCCAAAACCTTTCACCGTTTCCTTATATGAACTGTCAGCATCGACCCGCCCTTATTGATAATTTTCTTACATAGCAATGTATGTTTTCACGCACACATTCTGGAAATTATATTAATTCGCTCTCAGTCATGGTGTTAGTTTAAAGCAGATGTTATTGGATGTATTGCATCGTGAAAATTAGATGGTATTTTTTGTGCAAATGTATTAGTGTTTTGAGTGAAAAATTTCTGATACTGTTGGCTTCATTCTACGTTCCCTTAAATATAAATATTGACAGTTAAAGAAGTTCATCGAAGCTTTTGTGACAAGTAAAACATATAATTTCAGTAAAATAATTAAATCGCTTCAAAATAATTATCACAATCAAATTAAATCAAACGCATGATTACTGGAATATAAATTAATTTATAAATTTAATATATAATTGTAAAACTTACCAATTTCTTCTAGGCTTTCTTTTAAGATTCTTGCTGGCTTAACTCGAGGGCTTGATATATTTTTAAAACTTTTTAGTTAATTTCGATTTCACTTTATTATATATTTTTTATATCTTCACATTTTATTGCATTATAATTTACTTTTTCGCATTTTATTGCATTATAATTTACTTTTCCGAACCAATTTTAAACTTTAAAATATTTCAGAAATCAATACAACTAATGCCTAAATATCTCCAATTGTTTCAACAAAAATTTAAGAACTAAACTTTAAAAAATACGTTTTTAAATATCGTAATAAAAAAATAAAACACGATTGTTTCATTTTTGTTTTATTGTATTGGATTTTCAATAATATATGTTTTTGGAAAATTTATTTTTATTTCACTTTATATCCACTCGTATTTTACATGAAATCGTCAGAATTGAAATTTAACATTATTCGAATTGTGCATAAATGAAGTACGTGTATATTATGAATTCAACCAACTTTTTGCAAAATTTATTACATGAAAACATTATTTTTCGTCCTATTCTTAATTAAAAGCTCCCATGCATGAGTCAATTTCGTGCTATCAATATTACCTGAATGATAGCTGCATGTATGTCAGTACGCCAAATAGGATATCAACTAACAATGGATAGCAATTCGCCTTTCATATATTTTTAGGCCAAACCTAAACGGTTTGATTTATAAATATAATTTATAACCAAAGTCTAAAACTGACTGATTGAATTTAGCATGTATTTCTAAGGCTAGAGCTAATTGGAAATAAGATTGATACTTTTTAATTCACTAAATAAAGTCGAATTTAGATAAACAACAGCCGGTTATAGAAAAAACCGTGTAATTGAAAATAAAAATTCTTAACTATAATTTTCAATAAACTTCAAAACATTTTACTTCGCTTGAAAGAAAATCCGCTCTATTGAAAATCTGTTTAAAAGAAACATATTTTGTTTGTAAAATTGCAATATTGTATGCAACCAATATAGCTCGGGAAAAAATTATTAATTTTTAGCTAGCGAAATACCATTACCGAGAAAAATTACCCGTTTTTTACCGGAAAAATTTCAGTTTATAAAATAAATCTGAATTCAAGATTAGTATACATTTGTTTTATACTTAGTATGTATCATATATTTTAGCTTTAGGTAAAAAAAACAATTGAAAAAGTGTAATTTCGTTTTTAGATTATCCACAGTCCGTTTAAATGAAAATCGTGCTTATGTTATATTGACATTGTCGTATTTAATTAACCTTTGAGCATTTAAGAGCTAAATAAGACAACTTCTATATATTTCCCGTATATTGAAAACACATAAAATTAATTAACTTATTTAATATAAAGTCAGAGTTACAGTGGATAGTGGCTTGAAGTATGTTTATTTTTTTTTTTTTTTTTTTTTTTTTTTTTGTGGAGAGTTTTGGTGTTTCACTGAACGTGGCATGTCTTATATCATATGTATGTGCATATGTATGTATGTACATGGTTGCAAGAAGTGCACTCGATATGTACAAATTAAATAAAAATTTTTTATTTGGGATCAAAAGTAGAAACTAGAAATAATAAAAATAGAAACGTAATACACATATAAAGCTTTTATAAATAATATCTCGTATGTTTAATAATTAAATCCTCATAAAATGTTTGCTTTGACAAAACGTCAAACCAAAACGCGTGAACATCTCTATTTATTATTATAATTTTTTTTCTTTTTGAAGCGTTGTTTAAATGTTTTTAATTAACCTCAATAGAGTGAATATAGTATTAAGCGATAAACAATTTAGTGAAGTTTCCTATTTTCGGTTATCCAAATTCTATTGTGTAGAAACATAGGGAGAGTATCAGGTATTTTGATTTCTGAAATATTTTTTTTTGTGGTTGCGAAGTCTATTTTATTTCTTTATTATTGGTATTTAACTTTTTTTTTATTTAAATAAAAATTTCTTATTTAACTTTTACGTATTTTTTTACATCACACTTTTTGTATTTATTTATATGATTTTTAAAAGGCCATATTGTGTGGTTAAAACCATCTTTATTTTTTACCAATTTAGATATTTGTTTTTTTATTTATTTATTAATATTTTACTATATTTTACTTTTTAATGGAAGCACTATTTTTAGTTAATAATTTACACTCTAAGTCACACTTTAAAATGTTATGCTTTTTACAATTTTTATATTTATATGTATATTTTTTATGATTATTTTTTTACATTTTACAATTTAGGTCGATCATAGTTTTTAAAATTTATATATTTGTTTATGTTCGTATATATTTTTTTATTTATTAATCACAAACATCGCTATTAATTCATTCTTTAAGTCAAAGTTTAAAGGGTCATGATCACTAGAATAACAACATTGAATAGTCTACTCGTTTGCTCTTTTGTCTGGCTTCAATTTAATCCACTTGATATTGTTTCCACAATAGATTTTCAAAATCGTACCTGAGAAAAAATAAAACAATTATATTTGATATCAAATTAATAATGTTTAAATCAATATTATATTTTATATATTTGATTTTATATGAGTATATCAATTGTTTAAGTTATTCTTGTGCAAACTATTGGAAAAATCCTTCTAAATAACTTCACTAACCAATAATTAAAACAAGTACAAAACCTCTCAGATATGAAACTTTTGACGTTACAAAGACGTTAAAAAAATTAATTTGAAAAATATTAATTTTTTGTAAAGCGTTCTAGTTTTTGAATCATTTTCGTTAAGGTCTTAAAAACTGACATATTTTGAAGCACCCATGAAATTAAAAAAAAGTAGATGGGTAACCTAGTAGATGATTTTGAATCACTTTTCAGTAGTATTCAATTACCTACAGTTACCAATTTAAATTATATTTAAAATGTTAAAATACCCTCATACGCTCATACCATTGGCATGAAATATATATTTTTTTTGGAAAATTGTAAAAATCATGAAAGAAAAGGATTAATAATACGATTAGTAAAACTTGTTAAAATTTATGGCACATTTTTTAAAGCAATCCCCCTAAGATCATAAATATCTGTTTTAAGGGTTCTAATTTACACTTCCTTTTAAGCATAGAAATGAAAAGTTTCTTCCACTAAATGATAATTCCCTTCACAAAGAAATGTGTGGCAACTTCAAATGACTAGATAAAAGTTACAGGTAAAATGAACTTGCCTCTAAGTGTTCGCTCACTTTTAGAATAAATTAGACGATAACATGGTTTAGCTATAGCAAAATAATTAGGTCGATAATTCGCTCCCTTACCGCTGAAAACGATTAAGTAACATAATTTTAGATTGTCACTTTTCGCGATCAGTACAACAATATCTTAAATTTGTATGGTCGTTAGAAGTGGCCTTACAAATTTAGAGAAAAATCAATTGTAGAGCAGCCATAAAACTTAGTGCAAAGAGAGTTATTAAAAAAAGTTCTCTTGTAAAATTTTATGTTTATCGATTAAGCTTTTTCTTGGCGGTCAAGGCACGATATGCTTGCCCCAGATCATAATTATGTACCTCAATTAAGTTTTTTTTGTGTTTTCTGCAGCGAATGCTTTTTGCTTTATTAAATATGTTTTCCTATAGAATCAACTAAATTCGTCTTAGTCCAATTTCATTACAATTTTCCATCCATTTTTATGAGATTTTAGTATAAAGTATAAAATCTTTGCCTTAAGCACACATGCTTAGTAACGTTGTTAAGGTAGTTTATATACTTAAAGATATTTACGTGTACACACTCACACAACATATTAAACTAATCAGTGTGCGATAATTTCATTCACTGTTATTCGTATGACTTGCAGCAAATTGTTGACTAGTTAAGGAGTACAAGTACAAGTACCATATGGAATTAAATTTTGCGAAGATGTTGAAAAGCTACTTGCAGTTATTCTGCTAATGCTACTGATGCAATTGGAATAAAAATTTATTGAAATGAATTGGCTAATGAGCGAAGAAGGATCTACTCTACATATAAAATGGAAGGGTTATTGGGAATGTTAATTAGTGTAAATTGAAATTCAATTTTACAAAATTACTCCAACTAGTTTTTTTTAATGAAAATTTTGTTAATCTGGCTGAAAATCGAGTAAAGAATTTGAAAATTCAGATTAATATTTTTTAATTAAGCAGCACCCTGACCTCCTGTCTTCCTGCAAAATAGGATATCACCATGAAAAAGTTCAAGCAGCCACCACCTCCTGGGAAAAAGAGTCTTCAACACTACACCAAATACACAGAGGGCGTTGTTTCTAGGCAATGACAGATGGAAGCCCCATTATCCTAGTACCTGCTACAGTAGACCAATCATCTTTTTACCGATTAACGAAATTGGCACAAAGCAAAAATAACAATGCAAAAACAACTGCAACAACTCGTGTAAGATGGAGATGCTTTGTGGAAACCAAATGCTTCCAAGAGGGGTTATGGAGAAAAAAATAAAGCAGCAGTAAGCAGAACCAATTATCAATTATCATAATTGATGTACCTTTCCTCTTCCTTAATAAAAAAAAAATAATTTGAAAATTGATTATCTCAAATTGTAAAATTCAGGAATCGAGCTTGAGCCATAATTGATTTTTTTAGGTTACCGGAAAAGGACTGAAAGGATTTCAATCATGGATACCGTAAAGCCTGAAATAACATACACGAGTAGGACACTTTTAGCATTCTAGAGTACCAGATTTAAATGAAACTTGTGCTTTCGTAGACTATTGGCCAGTGTAGACTATACTGGTAATCCTGAGGGTCTGTTTCCTGCCGTAGACTCTGGGTATTTCTGAGGAAAAGTCAAATGGTTTCGCAGTTTGTGTTTGTTTGCAGTAAAAGTTTTTTAGTGCACAATTAAATTAAATTAAAAACATCAATGCATAAAATACTTTTTATCTACTATATATATGAAGGACATGATCTAGACCATTTTTGAACAGTGCCACATTTCTAATAAAATTAAATTGTTTTCTTTTTAAAAGGATATTTTGCGAACTCCAATCATGTAGTTTTTTTTATTTATGTAAATGATAGAAAATTCGATCACTCATGTACATCGGCAGATAAGATAGATGCATTTCTGAAGGCGTATCCAATAATTTGGAATCTGGCTCCCATGAATCGAATTCGGTTGAGATCGCACGTAAATGGTAAAACTAAATTTACCAATGATTTTTTTTTTTTGGTCACAAAAAGGTGGTGGAGAAAGATATTATTTCACACGTTTTTCTGGACACACAAGAACAATTTTAACAAAAAGTGAGCCGGTAAATATAACGTTAACAAAAAATATTTGTTTGTTACAGGTGTTTAACGCGGTTACAGCACAACTAATCTCTTAGAAATTTTAAATTCTCTAGAATAAAATATTCCTTCTCAATCGTACAGCTGATTATTTTTAGCGGAACAGCTAGAGAAGGGAGCATGTTGACCTTTCGGATGCTGAGTATCCCGACAGATGTCTACCATGACCACAGATAAAGATGTTGATTATTTTATCGAAATTTAAGAAAATATCTGCAATATGCCTCCAGACCACATGACGCAGTGTACAATGACACGCTTAGCATGTAAAGGCTTCCCAACAATTTCTCTTAAGATTTTTAGATGCCCAAATGCTGCAATTGAGCTTATTGACGCATCCAGACAAATGGGAAAAATGTACATTTCCAGCATAGTGGGTAGCCTCAATTGTTAAGAACGTTGAGGAATTGACAAATTCAAATTAATCGATTCAAGTTAATCAACCAAATTCTTAAAGGTGGTCTCAGAAGGAAGATTATGTTGACCGAAAATATTACGAATCTGTAGCTCTTACAGATTCACCATTATCATAGTGGATTTTAGTATTTTAATGTGATTTTCGAACGAAATCGTATTGATTGTAACAATTGCCAAAGCTTTTACTACTGATATATCAACAAATAAAATATCAAAATTATCATGTTGTTCCAATATGCCACATGTTGTAAAACTAGGTTGTTGATGAAATTTTAATTTCCTTTGTCTGTATGAAACTACGCCCTTCTCAGACTTAAATAAAAATAGAAAATTACTGATAAAAATCCAATTCTAAGGACTATTTAAAGTACAATAAATTAAATTAAACTAAATTAAATTAAATTATGTTCCGCTACCGCCAAATAGGGGCGAAAATTGCAGTCTTCAAATATCATTAATTCATGGTCTTTCCTACCGGATTTCGGTTACAGACGAGAATAACACAAACAAGTGCTTTGAGAAACGTATTATTAAAGTCAACAAAATCTAATGTGACACCGTCAGAGAAAGATGATAAGTAATGGAGTCGAATTGCAAAATTTGGATTTCTTAGATTTCAATGAAATCCTATTATTTCACATCGGTTTGACGAACTTATTAAGAAAGCGATGCAAGTTCCTGTGAAATTTCTGTGCAAAAAAATAATTATTCCTTAAGAAAATTATTCAATTATTTTTCTATTGCCCTGTTTTGAATTGTTAAATTGTTACAGATATACGAACATTTATTATACTTTAGACTTACGAAATTCATTAAGGGTAGTTGATGTAATTTATACCTTCATCTTTTCCTACACATTAAAATTTCTCGCAAATTGATTTATATTTAAATGGTTTAATTATTTTTTAATGGCCCACAATTTTAGTATTCTTTACGTACAAAATTGTAGACTTCAAAAGAATTTCCTGAAACAAGAAAAAAAAATTGGTTTAAGCGCCAGACTAAAGGAGTCGAAACAGAACACAGAAAGAGAAACACAAATGAAAATAAAGAAAAAACAAAACAATGAAACAAACGTAATAAACTCCATTACGAATGTAGAAAATTTATTTAAAATAAAGCATTTCACAAATGTGCCTGCGTGTTCTTTTTTCATGCCTTTGCCACTCTATTAATTTTTTATAGGATTTCCCCACACCCTCCATTTTATTTCGATTACGGTAAAGGATACGTTTATAATGCCTTAGAGTGAGAGTATGTGTGAGTGAGAGTTTTTTTTTTTTCATAGTAAAAACCTATAGCGAAAACGAATTATTTAAGGGGTTTGTGGTTAGATATAATTTTTAAGGCCAATATTACTCGTTGCAATAGCAGCAGTTGGCTGAGAATAAATATAACCATTTAAAAACAAAACAAATGGTTACAACAATATTAAACGAATTTTGTTCACCCTTCCCTTCCAACTTGAAACAAAAAAACATAAAAATAAATAACGCAGCAGTGCCACACCTCGTGTTCAAGTCCATGTTCGTTGGGATTTCGCATGATTGTCATAATTAGCGGATCTAGATGAGTCTACTTAACGCAGTGCCGCACCTCGTGTTTAAGTCAATGTTTGTTGGGATTTCAGATGAATGTCATAATTGATTCGAAACTATTAAAAATAATTAGCGGATCTAGATGAGTCTACTTAACGCAGTGCCACACCTCGTGTTCAAGTCAATGTTTGTTGGGATTTCGGATGAATATCATAATTGATTCGAAACTATTAAAAATAATAAGCGGATCTAGATGAAAACCGTCTACAAGGAGCGTGAAGAATCAACGTTAATTAATTATACGATAAGGACGTGTGTAACACTTTATTCCAATTGAACAATTGTAGTATATAGTTAACCTCTGCGAAGATGGTGCGAATGAAATTAGTCGGTAAATCCTAAGAGATTTTTAGCCAAAAAGTCTAATATTCTAGCTCACCTGAAAGTTTGATGGACTCAGAAACTACAGTCTAATATATTTAATAACTCAGTTTATAATGTGTTTTTAATATCTGCATTAATAAATAAAGGCATAGTTCAATATAAGGAATGATACTTTGGCGAAAGCCAGACACAACGAGATTCTCTATATAGAGAATGTAAATACATTCGTAAAAATATATTAATATTAAAGTCAACCTAAATTTTCTATTTTATATGACAAATGCTTTAAGAAATTTGTGGTCTGGTCTATACACGGACATTAGATGTATTCCAGGAGGAATTAGGATTACTACAAATGTATGGATAACACATGGTTCACTTAAGAAAATAAAGACCAATATCTTTGTGACTAGTCCTAAATCTATCTATTAAAGAAAAGATCTTTCAAAGAAGTTAATAAAATCCAAAACTTGTGATACAGCAGTAGTGAAAATTCGGTTATATTGGAATGATTTTAACATAGGCTTATCATTGCAAGATGTTCTCTTTTGAATCCCGTACATTGGATCTGAAGTCATTTTCAAAATGTTGTAGAAAAGTGATTTTTCGGCAGTACTTCAAATGCTATTCGTGCCACAGTATATTTCATATTGTACTGTTTATGAAAATCATTATTACTACACATTTAGTTTTGCTTTCACATAATAAACTTTTTTTATTGACTGGATTCGAACTTTAACTTAACTGACCTTCGTAGACTAGTAGGTAGTGTACTAGACTCGTAGTGCGAAGGTCCCTGCCGCAGAACTGTGTTTGATAATTAAAGGGAGCGCACAAC
Source organism: Germaria angustata (assembly GCA_963681545.1). NCBI lineage: Eukaryota > Metazoa > Arthropoda > Insecta > Diptera > Tachinidae > Germaria > Germaria angustata. Next base: position 94,398,254 of record OY813000.1, read on the forward strand.
AAGCATTCACTGGCTTAAGTGTATGTCGTATGACATGGGCTATCACACACCTCCGATCAACCTAACCTAACCTAACTTTAACTTGAGAATATTATTTCATCATGTCATGATGAAATAATATTAGCGACGTCGGCGCATAAAACAATGACGGTATGACACAGTCAATATATACAGGAAGTAACTATGAGAGGAAACATTTTAGTAGACCCAAAATTAATAAGAGCTTTCTCTAGGCAGTGATGAATATGCAGAGATTTTGATTTAGAAGGAATGAAAATTTAGATAATTTCCTAATGATTTTAAAATTATCTTGTCACTGCAAAATTAAATTTTTTTAAACTCTTAACTGAGTTATGAGATTTTTTTAATATAATAAGAAAAGTAGTAAATTTTTTCTTATTTATTACTGAATAAGCCTATCTGTACTAGAAATATGTAGAAGCATTAAGGGTATAAAAACTTGCCAGTAGTCATAATTTGTCTTTCCTGTGTGAAAAAAAAAATTATAAAAATATTTAATTTTCATATATATCCAGGTACTTTTTTTTAAAACTATGAAGATTTTTTTCTACACTTCATAGGAAGTCGAAAAAATTCATTAAAGGATACTCTGAAAGTAACTCCTGAAAGTACTCCTTAAGAACAACTTCCATTTTATTTTTACTTGGTAACATTTTAAAACAATGATTTGAAATCTTTTTTCTTGCTGTTTACATGTCAAAGGAAAACAATACAGTGGGAAAACACTCCCAATGAAAACAAATTACATGGATACACATCGAAATAAGTTCATATAAATTTTTTTTTTTTTTTTTGATTTCAGAAATTGCAAAGGGATTTGATAAAGTGTGGCATGAAGGCCTAATTCTAAAATTGAAGACATATCTACCAATAAACATTGTAAATCTTTTGGAAAGTTACATTCTTGCCCGGAAGTTCACTGTCGTGGAAGGAGACTTCATGAGTGTGCCCGAAACCATTTCATCTGGGGTGCCTCAGGGGAGTATACTGGGGCCAGTTTTGTATTTGATTTATACCTGTGATATGCCTTTGAGCAGTAATATCCTCACTTCTACTTTTGCCGATGATACAGTCTGCCTTAGTATGCATGAAAACCCTCACGAGGCATCCCGATATCTTCAGGAACATATTAACCTGTTGGAGCTGTGGTTGAACTTATGGAGAATAAAAGTAAATGAACAAAAGTGTGTTCATGTCACATTTACCCTACGAAGAGACACTTGTTCCCCCATTCGAATCAACAATCAAGTTGTTCCTCAACATTCACAGGTGAAATACCTTGGTATACATCTTGACCGACGGCTTACATGGAAACACCACATTGACTCTAAGCTAACACAAATGAAGCTTAAATTAACCCAGATACACTGGCTGATTGGTAGAAATTCTACCCTCAGTCTAGATTGTAAACTTTTGATATACAAGTCGCTTTTGAAACCCATATGGTGTTACGGAATTCAACTATGGGGCACTGCTTCAGCTTCCAATGTAGAGCGAATACAACGTATGCAAAACAAATTTTTAAGGTTAATAACATCGGCTCCTTGGTACATGAAAAATTCAATTTTACATCGTGATTTAAATATGCCACTTGTGACCGCTGAAATTGCAAAATATGCGGGCAAATATTTAGCGAAACTAGAGTCCCATCCTAATCCCTTGCTCGTAACATCTTGGACTTTCCTGGACACATCCGCTTAAAAAAGAGGGATACTACGTCTTTAGTACGCAACACTCCAGATGGAACTTTTTAAAAATATATTTATGCTAAATACGATTCTAATGTATTATTAATTATTATCACTAAGTTTATGTCTGACACTGGTTGGGCCTAATAATTGTTTATATATTTAAGATTTGAATACTTATTGTTAGTTCAGATGTGAAGATACAATAAATAAATATTAGCATGCAAAAAAAAAATTGCAAATAACGTCTAAAATATTCACATGGAAATAAAATTTAAGCCGATGGGATAAATATTTGAAATTGTGATTAAATTAGAAGCAATAAAAACGAAGTCGTGGTTATCTAGTAAAAAAAATACATAAATCAAGGAATCAGGATTTGATAAGTCCGTTAAAAAATACAAAGAAGTTATAAAAAAGCATAATTTAACTTGTGATTGTTTGTTCAACGCATGTGAAACTTAACTGGGCTGCCTAACAAAAAAAATAAAAAAAATAAGGAATTGTATCATTATGATGGTCTAGAGTAGCACTATGATGGTCCAGAGTTACAATATATTTATAAGACTTTCTGATAAACGATTTTTTTTTTTTTTTAATAACGACTGGACTCGAGGTTTATTGCATTGCAAGTTTTCATAATTGAGTACGGAAATTCCTAAATTGAGTAAATTGTTTTCTATAAAAGTGATTTTTTCAAAATAGCCCGAACGACGCTATTTAACACGTGATGTATTTATATAAATTATAGAAAATTTAATAGAATTTTCTATTGTTTTATTTTATTGTTTTATTTTTTTAGATTATTACGTCTATATCACATTTACATAAAGTTTTTAGAATTCTAAGAGGACTATTTTTCGAAAAAATTGCCTACAACTTTGAAGACATCACAATTTTGCTTTGAAGGACCAACATATTAAATTGGTTTAAATCGAAGGGAGGTCTCATATCAAAAAAGACATAAGCATAGATCAGTACAAGGCATGTTGTGCGCTCGTACATAAAAACGAAAACTTATTGCACTAATAGGAACTTCGTACAATAAAAGCAGTTCCTCAATTCTCGCCAGTCAATACGCCTGAGGTGAGTGAGTAATTATTTGTAAGATAATATACGCGAAAAATCGGTATCTCGCCTGCACAAGCGCTGGGCAATGAAAGAAGAAATATTTCACTTTCTCAGTGTCCTGCCGCATTTTCAAAAGCGTAAGTCCCAACTGGCACAGACACAAAAACATTTTACGAGTAAATATGAACAGAAGTCAATAAAAATAACACAAACTTCTCGCTTTTGATTCAAGAATTCTACAATAGATCTAGCGTAATTCATTCTTGAATTCCTAAGAACGACTTTTACTAAAAGTAAGAAGAAACTTAAATTTATAACAAGTTTTGTCTTTCAGTGTATTTTCGCTTTATTTTCAAGTTTTACTTTCTGTGAATTTTTCTAAAAATCGAACCTTTCATCCGACTTAAATTACTTGTTCAAATATTGCTACCGTCCTACAAATTCTTCATGAAGTATTTTCCATCCCACCTCGACAATGGCGACAACAAAAACTAAATGCCAACGTAAGGAACAAACAAATATATTTCCTTAGGTAATCCTGAGATTACCATTCATTTATGTTTTATGAAAATAATGAATGGCCAACATTACAACTTCTAGGCATAAACGCCTTTCTACTTGCGTTTTTCCTTTTTTAACAGTCGAAAATTGAAGTTGTTAATGCAGAAGCGTAACATTGTGCTCTTCCAATTGCCATAAAACAATCAATTATTGTAATTGCTACGCAATGAATTCGTTACTGCCTCCACTTTTCTGTCTGGCTGAAAAGCAGCAGCAATACAAATAAGAGAAAGAGTGAATAACTTTATGTTGCGCCATTCATGAAAATTAATAACCTCTTGTTGGAATAATAAACGAACTCAAAGAACTCTGCCATAATCTTTATTAATTTTCTTTAATTGCTCAATAATTTGTAATAATTTACGCGACTTTAATATTCAAAATACACTTAGGAAATTCTTCTGAAATGAGGTGGATAAAGGATTATTGCTGACTTAAGTTTGAGGGCTTAAGAAAGCGATGGATACTTTCCAGTTTTTTGTATATAAACATATTTGCTGAATCAGATTTGCATATATTATCATCTTCTTGGGTGGCTATAAACAACCGTTTAGGTCAGCAGCCTGATTCAGAAAAGTTTCCCATGCACGTCCATCGAATGCGCATCTCCTCAAGTTTCTAGAATCAAGTTTTGTGATATCTTCCTCAGCTTGATCCTTCCACCAGAATTTGGGTCTTTCCCTTCTACATCTTCCTACAGGATCGCGTTCGAATGATTTTCTCATCGAAGCATTCTCATCCAAAGCATTATACATCAGACAAAGGTCTCGGATTATTCGTTTACAAGGTCTCAACAATTGACTCAACAATTATTGATGGCAAACGAAACGGCTTTTCAGTTTGTGCCTTACAGAATTTCCCACCGGACATTTAATTTGGCCCAAAAATCACATTTTCTGACGAGCCACATTTTTATCTCGGCGATTATGTCAACAAACAAAATTTCCACATTTGCAGGGCGGAAAACCCTCACATCATTGTGAAGGAATCAATGCATCAACAGAGAGTGACAGTTTGGTGTAGATTTTATAGCAATGGCAACATTGGCTTACAGAGTCATGATTATGGATCATTTATGGCCTAAATTAGACAACTTGAACTTTTTTTTTTGTAATTGGACCAGTACTCAGGGGATGACCCCTATTTATGCAGTGCATTGTGCTGGAACTAGGAAAATAGAATAGGGTGAGGAGGATAGCGGGAGTAGTGCTTATGGATATTCGACTTGAATCTCTCCACGCTGGGTATGGCAGGAAAGACATCTGCAGGGAGCTCGTTCCACATACGAGCCGTTCGATCAAAGAACGAATTATTTCTGAAATGCGTAGTGCGATTCGCTGTTATATCGACCACAAATGGATGTGCTCTTAATGAGGAACGTGTTGCTCGTAAGTAGGAGCGGATCTCGGGAATATGTTCCCGTACCTCGTCAGAGCACAGTCCATTGAAGTAACGATAAAACAGCGTAACACAACCCACGTTGCGACGATGCTCCAGTGAGTCAATAGAGTTGGCTACACTATTGTCACCTATGAGTCTTTTCGCCCTCTCCTGAACTCGGTCCAGTTGCTTCAAAATAGACTTTGAAGCACCGGCCCATACATGAGAGTTGTATTCCATTTTCGGCCGGATGTAGGTGGTATTAATAGTGAGGATATCAGAAGGAGTGGAGTATCTCTTACACCGTCTTAAAAAACCGAGGCACTTGAATGCTTCTTTGGCGATATGAAAAATGTGCTCAGACCATCAAACATCGCACTGAATTTTCATGCCCAGAACATCAAGAGCTTTTGATTCCTCAATATTTATATCACCCATAATTACAGATCGAGCAGCATGTACGGTCATACGTTTATGCGTAAGAATACAGCACTGAGTCTTCCGGGCATTGAAATCGACCCGATTCGCATGACCCCATTCGGAGATTGTTACAAGATCTAAAGAGCTTGGGTAGTCTCTAATTTAAACAGGATGACACACCATGTCACACAACTCACCAAATAATCGATCTGTTGCGTATTATATTCAGTAATCGTGTTATCAGCCATCTTGGCGATATCAATTGATCGCCTAGGAGCCGCGATTTGACCCCTGTATACTCTTTCCTAAAAGAAGCTGCTAAAGACGAATGCTAAGCAAATAATAAAGAAACGATTCACACCCTAAAGGCTATTTGTGAGACAGAACTAGCAACTGTCAATAACTCTTGGAAAATTGGACGGATGACATAAGTTATTGCGAGGCCGGTCGCGTGTTCCATAAATAATAGAAATGCTCGTATTTGCAATTTCTAACAAAGTCATAATGTACCAAAGGAAATTAAGTTTTTATAATATTACTTGATTTTTAAAAAGATAGTTGTATTTAGACCTCCAATTAGTATCTAAATATTAAGGTTAACAATGTCAGCATTTCGTTGTTTGAGTTGGGTCACCCCTTGAAATTTAACTTTCTTTAATTTTCAGTAGTTTTTATCGTAGCAGCAAGATTTACACATATTTTTCCATGAATTTATGTCTTCACCATTTACAGCTTACAAAAGGAAAACTGTGTTAGATGGATGGACAGACAGACAGACCGATGGTTATACACACAGACAGACCAACGGATGGATGGATAAATTGAATCAGTAACAAAGAACTTTAGTAAAAAATATTAATGTGTTTGTCGTTTTGTATATTTAATAAAGTTTTCTTCCATATTGTTTATCTCTAAACATTTCAATTTTATTGTCCCTTTATTTTACTTTCCCTTGAAATCCACAAGCTTACAATATCAAGAAACCAAGGTGAGCAAAAGTCTTTTATTTGGTAAAATTCTTAGAAAAGTTTTCATATCATAATTGTTTAATTTGAAAAGTTTTTATCAGATTATTTACCTCCCATTCTGGTTAAATGTGCCACAGCATTATTTCCATTTAATTTTTTATTTTTTTTTTTTATTTTATGTGGGTGTTTATGACCTCTCTCGCTGGTCTGTCCTAATAGTCAATCGATAATGCGTTGTTTCACTCAAACGATGACTTATTTTTTGTTAAAAGAAAAAAGAAAATTTATGAAGACAGTCAAGTGTTTTACAACAAAAGTTTTAATACAAACTCTAAAGCACTTTAGTGCACGCAAACAGAAAACATTCGCACATATAAAGGACAACAAATTTAGCAGGAAACTATTAGCAACACGCTTACACACACACGCACACAGATACACATAGAGAAACAAACTTAGTCATATACATATACGTTTTGCCTCAGTAGTTCGCTTTAAAAACGCTTTGCAGGACATAAATAATAGACGAGTTTTGTTATAAATATTTGGCACAATGATTGATAATTCGAACTGAGAAATCGTTTAAGTAGAAAAACATTTATTAAACGAAATAAAGAAAATGTTTGAAAATGGCTCAACAAGAGATACTTAAAATTAAACAGTTCATTTGGCATCATTAACAGTTTTGAAAGGAAGTCTTCTGGAAACAATAAATGACATTATAAATTAAACTAAATGAATTTTGCTTTACAAGGGTCATAAGAGGTAGAAGTATTACTTTATTGTACACATATTTTTTAATTTAAAAAGCAAACGATAAATTCTAAATATACAAAAGTTTTTTACCTAAGGACTAAGAATTCGTTTGAGGCTAATGAATCATTAAAGAAGTAGTAGCTGTCCATCACAATTAAGGATTAAAATGATTTCTCTATATGAAATTGTCGCCTAAGAAAATCAATTATGTCAAGTTCTTTTAAAACTTTTGTTGTCAGAATTTCGTATAATTATCCTCTTAATGCAGAAAACATTTTACGCAACTATTTTGATAAACAACTAAACAAAAAAAAATTCTATATTGATTTATTCATTGAAGTTTAATTCCTCCCCGACTTGGAAGGTAAGAGTTCACTACAAGCTAAAGTCAGATCATAAGGACAAGTTAGCAATTTGTAACCCAAATGGTTTGCTCAATAGCAAAAACATGCCAGTTGTTTTTGGCAACAACATCATAACCAAAAATGACGATTGATCGTCATTGTCGTCGAATCAAGTGGACAGCTGCTGTAGGCATTCCTTAGTAATACTAATAACCTATCAATAATATTCGATTGTCATGGACAACGATCCTGCAATGACTTTGACAACGACAATTATAATAAGCCAGGACATTATTCCTCCAAGGTGATATATAATTGTATGAGGAATGGTAAAATGATTAATTCTTTTTCAAATCACGTTTTCTGAATTGAGACACCCTTCCGCCATTTGAGCGTATGATTTCCCTCGATCATCAGTTTAATAAATATATAATTTTTTTAATTTATAAAGTCGGGTTTTTTGAACTATTATGTCTCTTATTACAAAAAGCCTTGCGATCTATCTAACCCATGAACTTTAAGCTTTTCTTTTTGGCAACGTTCAACAAACAGACACTATCCATAACAGGAGGTCCTTTAAGCTGCCGTTGACCAAGAGAAAAGTTTCTTTTGAATAGGTCACATGATTAGTTTGTATCATGTACCTTTTAAACTTAGCTGCATCAGGCACATTGCAATATACAATATTTAATTGAAAACCATTTGTTGGAAGATAATTCTATACAAAATTAAAACTGAGAAAGCAACTTTAAAATACAAGCTGTTATTGTTAGCTGATAGTTGACAGAAACAAAAACAAACCAAATTCAGGTCTATTACTTCCTAGTAATTTAAATAAGGCTTTTGAAATTAATTTTATTGATTCTATTTATAGTATTGGATTAGCTCAGATTAATACAGTATTTAATAGTCTCAATAAACTGCTTGATTTAGTCTTTGTTAGTTCTGACTTAAAATATAGTGTTAATGAATATCATTTCCCAATTTCTCCTATTAATATGCATCATAATGCATTAGAAGTAGTAATTGAGTTTTATGAATACGCCAAGAATTGTACAACAAATGATGTTCATTATAACTACACGGCTTGTGATTATCTTAATTTAAATTCTATTATTGAAAGTGTTAATTGGTCTAGTGTGTTAGATAAATCTATTGTTCCCATTTGCTATGATAATTTCTTAAGTAATATTTTAAGTATTTTTCGTGAAAATATTCCATTATACAAACCTAATGCTTATAAATTACCTTGGTACACCAAAGGGTTAAAGAAGTTGAAAAATCTTAGAAACAAGTTCTATAAACAATTTAGAGCATCCTTTAGTGAATCGGACAGACGAAATTATCTTCACTATGAACGAGAATTTAATTTTTTAAATAAGTTTCTTTACAATCAATATATTTTGCGTATAAATAATTCCATTAAATTTAATCCTAAATGTTTTTGGACCTACGTAAACTCCAAAAGAAATAAATCATCAATTCCGGTTACAATGCAATATGATGACAGTGAAAGATTCTCTTGATTTATTTGCAAAATTTTTTCAAAGCAATTTTAGCAGTGATCATAATCATACGGATTTTAATCTTGATAATGTTTTTACATTCTTTGACTTTGGTTCATTTCAGATCTCGGAAGAAGATGTTCGCACTGGAATTTTTAAACTCTCGAACTCATATAAGTGTGATATGGATGGTATTTCTGTGTTTCTGTTAAGAAAACTTGCTTTTTCCTTATCACTACCTTTACAAATTATATTTAATCTTTCACTAAAGGAAGGTTTCTTTATTCAAAAATGGAAGTCTACTTCAATTGTTCCAGTTCTGAAAACTGGGAATAGAAACTTAGTTACAAACTACAGACCAATTGCTAAATTAACAAATATTGCTAAAGTTTTTGAGCATATCGTGTATGACAAAATATTTTTTAATTTGAAAAGATATTTTACTCCATCCCAGCATGGTTTTATTCCTGGTAGATCGACTACTACTAATTTAGCAGTTTTTACACAATTTTGTACATCTCACTTTGAAAGTGGTGCTCAAATTGACTCTATTTACACTGATTTTGCTAAAGCCTTTGACCGCGTTCCACATGATTTGTTACTACTAAAATTATCGAAAATTGGTTTCCACTCCCAAATGCTTAGATGGTTCCGGCATTATCTAATTAATAGACATTGCGTTGTCACTATTAATGGTCTATGCTCTGATCCTTTTATTCCTACTTCCGGTATTCCTCAAGGTAGTGTTTTAGGTCCGTTACTTTTTAACATTTATATTAATGATATCTTCCACTGTTTCCACTACTCTAAATGTCTTCTTTATGCCGATGACTTAAAGATTTTTAAGCCTATTTTCTGTATTCGTGATTCTCAGGAATTACAGGAAGATGTTAGTATAGTTGTAGTCTGGTCTGAACTAAATGGCCTTCCTTTTAATATTAAAAAATGTAGACATATGACTTTTTATAGATGCGGCCATAATTTAAATACTTCTTATCTAATGAACAATCAAAGTATACAAATTGTTAATGAGATCCTTGACCTTGGTGTTGTTTTTGATAATAAATTATCTTTTGTTAATCACCTAAGTTATATAATTCTCTTCTAAGCTTTCTTAAGCGGAATACTATGAATTTTGATTTTTATACTAAAAAAATTATTTTCTCATCGTTTGTACGATCTTTATTGGAATATGCTTCCTTTATTTGGAGCCCTAATGCTAAGATACACATATATCGCCTGGAAAAAGTTCAAATTAAGTTTCTAAAATTTGTGTTTTCTTCTTTGTATTTTTCAACTCCTTTAACTTCTTATGAGCATAGATGTATATGGATCTCAATGAAATCCTTAGAAGTCCGCAGAAAAATCTCTGCTCTGTTATTCCTCCATGGGATTGTCAATAGTAATATTGACTGTACTGAGTTACTTGCTAATATAAAAATATCCGTTCCTCAGAGATCTCTTAGGAAACATTACTTTTTTCATACTGAATTTCATAGAACCGATTATGCAATTAATGAGCCAATTAATAAATCACTGAAATTATTTAACAGCTATTGTGAATACTTAGATATATCGCTGCCAAATAGTATCTTTAAATTGCAATTAAATAACTTATTTTAGTTGTACATTTACTTTAAATTGCTAGTCAGTAAGGATTATTATTGTATCCATTGACTTAAATAAATAAATAAATAAATAAATAAATTGCACTAAATGATCATTAGAAGTTTTTTTGTTATTACAAAACTTAAATCAAAAATATTGTGATAAGTAACAGGATGAAATATGAGTTGCTATAACAATTAAAATTCATGGCAAGAGAGACGTGCCAGCCGTCCATGTTAGACCCTTAAAAGTTTTGTGACTAAATCCAAGTCGATACGTTGATATATATTCAGCAATATGTAAAGGAAATACAAGATTGCCCAAAAACATGGTCATTGTCCAAAAAATAGCTCCCGCGACCACGTCGTGCACAAACACTAGAACTCAGAACTCAACTCAGATTGACTTAAGCGATGGACCTAAATGACGGGTGGTTAGAGCGAACACCAATCGTGCCATGTAACGTATGAGAGCACCTCAGTAGGACAGTGACATTTTTAATAAAACACAGGTTTTTGGATAAAAAATATATATTTTTTTTTCTTCTCTGAGCTCGATTCACATTTTCCAATTTTTTTATCCCTTCCAAAAAATAAGATTTGTCGAGATCTTCTAAATAGATATTTGTTTGTGGGATTATTTCATCTTTTAAGTCAAGTCCCTATCCACCGAGTGAGTTCTTCAGGTTTGGAAACAAGAAATTGTCACACTGGGCTGAATTCAGAGAATAGGATGGTTGAGAGAGTAAATCGTTGCCTAATTCATGGAATTTAGCAATGGAAAGTGCACATGTGCGTTGCCTTGCATTGTGGAAAAGAACTTTTTTCTTATCCAAATGCGCTCGTTTAATTTTTCTTTCAAATCCAACATGTTGGGATAATATTCGATTAATTGCTTTTCCCTTTCGATTCCAGTCTACCATGTGACGTATACTTAATATTAATATTCTTCTATATCAATCATACGCGACGAGGTGGTGTGATATACTCGTAAGAAGGTCTAATTTTTAAAAACGATTGGCATAGATCAAACTATGGCTGTTGGTACAAGGCCTAAACTTTCAAATGACTACATTCAGAAGTATTTCGTTTAGGCACAGAAAACTTTTACAGGGTCTGAAACTTGAAAGTCTCGTATATAAGTTATATTTTGCTGTTTACAAATGATTAAAAAATGTTCTTGTTCAGAACACTTACAAAGAAACTAGTGGTAGTTCGTCCAGTGGCCGAAATTAGGTAAACTTAAAAAAATAAGTCAAAATTAAACTATTTACAAACATTTCTAAACATTCAAAATTTTATTCAAAATTATTCTAGGCCTTAAGTTTCCTGATTAAATATGTTGTGTATATGTTTTATATTTGTGCTAGTAGCACCTCGAAATGCTTGTAACTCATAAAATACCGAACCGATTTAATTATAGTACACATTGACCTCCTCCGGAAAGGAAGGAAATATATTTTACACCATATATTTATGGTAAAAATCAACACCGTAGTTGGAGCGTATACGAGTATTACACATATTAAAAAGATTTTGTTGCAAAAGCCAAAAATCAAAATAAAACAAAATAGGCGATAATCTTTTCGTATGCCCTGCTTATCAAAACAAATATGTCATAGAACTAGTTTCAAACAGCCTTGCAATAATCAAACAAATAGTCAAAAGCAAGTTTTTTAATTGACACCTGATGATGCTCAAAACAAAATAAATTTATTCCGACAATACGATGTGCTCTCCAGTGCCTAGCGCCAAAAATCAATGGGAAAAATTGGCAGAATTCGTAAATCTCAGGCAGCCACGATGCCAACTGAAACAAGGGCGTTTATACTATTCAGAATCCGTTTCACATGAAAACTACTTTCAATCATACAAGACCCACCTGTTTTTTTTTTACTATTTGTTTCTGTCTTTCAGTATCCACAATAAACACCATTTAATTTGCTAAAACTTACTAAACACATTTGTAAATATTCTCCTTATAAATAGTAAATTATGTTTTTTTTTAATCCACAAAATTTCGCTTTTGACAGGTGACATATTATTTTCAATAATATCACATATTTCTGTGGAACCAACTTAATATTTTATATAAAAATAAGTCGAACAAAATAAAATTCTAGTAGTATTACAAACATTATTGGCTTGTAAAACTAATGCTATTTAAAGCTGCATCATGCCAGGAACTACAAAGGAACGCACATACACTGAGAAAAATAATGCAGACAACAAATCATTCTGAAGAAAAAATATATACCATACATAAGTATCTTTTACTTCTGCTGCAAACCAAAGACAGTGGCAATTGCAACATACTTAAGCACATTTGTACTTTCACAAATCGATTTTTAAATATAATTGAATTATTAGATGATGTCTTTTACTTAAAACACAATCCCAATGCTCGTAATGCTGCTCATTCTTTACGTAGATTTTGCTTCCCTTTAGATGTTTTGGCAAAAATGTACGAAAATTGGCAACGACACAATGGGAATTGTGAACTACTAGTATCATTTAGTACTTTGTACTTGGTGTTGCAACAATCAATTTCTTTTGTTATAATTTATGCAGCAGTAAGTGTAATGGTTGTAGTAAATTTTAGTTGAACAAATAAGTATGTGGCAGTAAATAATGATTTTTAGCATATTTTATTCGAGAAAAGATTTGTTCACAGATTTTTATATTAATATGGAAAATAGATTTATTATATGAGTTATATAAGCAGGCTATTTCGTAGTGGGGTAAGATTTTTTGCGGACAATGTGAAGAGAATTTATTGAATTTCTCCCAAGAGTTTTTTTCAAAAAAATTGTTTTATTATTTATATTTATATTATAAAATTTATATTATAAAATATATTTATACATTTATTCAATATAAAAACATATAAAAAAACATATGAGCATTACAAATAAATTTATTTTGACTAATAAATGAATTTTTTGGCAATCAAGAAAAAATGTTTCTTTACATCTTGCAATTCATCTAAATTCGTTGTTTTTTTTTTTTTTATTCAGTCACTGGTAACTAACCACGATAAAGATTTACACTATTATATAAGTTTTCGTTAGTCAAACATTGATCCTATTTTAAATCAGGTGCACTGCCCCTTCAAAGTCGGTTATCCAATGTTAGGGTAGGTTCGAAGCATGCAGCGGAAACATACGGTCAAACGTACAATGAAAAAAAATTTTAAATCAGACGAAACTTGGTCTTAGCCTAAAATTAGCTCGGAACAAAGTGAGTGATGAAGGTGGGTGACAAAAGATTGCAGCAAAAAGAAACTACTTGTCTCAGAGTGCATCTAATGCAATCCCATTTACATAAGAAATAAATATTTGAAAGTACATGAACTTTTATAGATATCAACCATGAATTTTACTTGCAAATCAATAAAAAGCTTATACCAGTATACTTTTACTATTAATAGTAGAACTAAATCATATGCAGGACAAATTTATGAAAAATTATATATCAATATGATAAAAGTGATATAAAATATATTATATATCAATATGATATAAAATATATTATATATCAATGTGATATATAATAGTTTTCGAATAACAGTAGAGGACTAGTTTCTTTAATAATTATTGTATTTAGGTATTGCCCTACTTAAACGATGAGTAGTTCCACTTGGCGTGAAAGCTTATTTTAATTATTTGTTAATTTAAAGATAACGTGTAAAAGCTACACACATGGCAAGTATTTGAAATATCTTCAAACTTTTAAACTTTATTTTATTTCAAGACCTTGAAATTTCCCCAAATTTCAAATTATTCTTTTGTCAAAATACAAAAGTTTTATGCCAGGGTCCATAAATGCACAATCGGATTTTTTGCTTCGCACGAAAAAGCTGAATTTTCCAAACTTGAATTCGGATCACCCTTTGAAGTATGTTAGGTACAGTTCCTTACCATAGAAGAAAGGCATCAGTGACTGAATTAGACGGAACAAGTTTAGAGATTTTGCTAAAACCAAACCTATGGGTCAATGTCGACTTCAAATTATCTGGAAATTCCTTCCTATAGACCAAGAAAAATATCATTTTGATTTATGGGTGGTATTTAATTTAAACCAAAAATTATATGAGTCTTAAATTTCAAGTATTTAGACTCTGTGGCGTATAATTATCAATAATAATCTACATTAATCTTGCGTAACTCAATGGCTGGAAAATAAAATGTGAAGCCATTTTAAGTCGATTTTAAAGAAAACGAATTGCGATTATTAAAATTATGCTTTTTTGCCTTTTCGTTTGGTATATACACATATACTGGGGGTTATTCATAATACGAGTACTTATCAAAAGTTTATAAAATGCAAACAAAATTGTATTTAATGTGGTTTAAGCTGTCTTTATGCCTACATGACGTTAAAGCCCAGTCTTTGTATGCTTTGTATGGTTACATAAATACATTTTTTTAATTTTTCATAGAAGCAACACTTATGCAATTAATGCCTACCATTACTTTTTCGAGAAACTGACAGTCTAGAGAAGACAGGTGGTGAAATGATAAGAAAGGAAGAGAAATTTTTATTATAAATTTTTTTTAGCAATATCGCAGCTCATCTGGTATTAAGTAAACGCATTAACTTTCTTTATTGTTTTGCTTCGATTTTTCTCGACGATTGTTCCAACATTACCGACGAAGAAGGACGTTGTGATATATCTTAACTTACGAGGTAACCAATCGCTGCCGGTACTGTTCAGTAAAACAGTGCCAAACCAATGTACATTAGAAAAGTTCATGATGTTGATAACTCATGTTCTTTGTCATAAATTACTTGGTAGTCAAGACGTTAACTACTTCAGCCAACAGCAGTACAATACAGGATTTTCTAAGGATTCAATCATATTTATTGTATTTGAAAGTTTTAATGTAAACTGAAGAGCTTAAATACATGATTGTTGAAATCTATTGATGAGTTCCAAAGAATTATTTTGAAGATTTTCCTAATTTTTAAAATGTTTATTGGACAAATTTTCAAAAAACATATGTTCAACCAAGCTTTTATAAATAACGCTTTGATACGTTATGCTAAACTGGCACCGCTTAAAGGACATATGGTGTATATGAAACCATGTGGAACATATTGAATATATAAAACCATCAGCTTAATTCAGTGCTTGTTAATAGAACTAAAAGCTAAAGAAGAAGTTATCATATTATACTATACTTCAGTAGCTTAACAATATGATATTTGGAGTTTGTAAGTCGTTTACAACTGTCATTTTAAACGCGATTAATTTAAAATAAATCCTTTTATTAGGACTGGAAATTAGTTATCATTTTTTGCTCTATTAAATGAAATAATTGTACGCATTCCTATTTAATCGTAAAAGTGCCCCGTGGACTAGAGGCTAGAGTACTATACTAGTAGACCGAAGGTTGCAGGTTCGATTCATGCCGCAGACTCTGCAGACAAGCTCCGCAGTTTGTGTTTGTTAAAAGAAATTTAAGTCTTCGATTAAATGACCTGAAACAGTAATTAATAACACTTAAAAAAGCTTTTTAAAATCAATGTTATAAAGATAGATAAAGTTAATAAATCTTTACACCTAAGAAACCTTAAAATAATCTATTAAATCCATTTTCTAATTCTGTACCTTCAAAGTTGTACTCCTTCAAAACTTAAAAAAAACTTGTAAATTTTCTACAACTCTTTAAGAACCTTCCTTGACGACAAAAACTCTACGTACTTTTTACTAAATTATTTAGTTTTTTATATATAAAAGTTCATATAAGAATAGTCGAGTAAGTTAAACATACATATTGAATATAATGTATACAATCAAAAACTCATCATCACTATAATCATTGATGCCATTATGAACACTTGCTGCATTTCATACACACATACATACATTATACGATATATAAATTTTTTCCTTTTCCTCAAACTCACAAGCTTCTTTAAAAAAAGGAAATAACTACTACTAAAATTTCAACTTCCACACTACAGCTGTTATTTACTTTATTATATAAAGATTTTTTAGATATAATTTTCAATGTGTTGATGTATATTTTATTATATTTTTTAATGTTTTTCTTTTTTTTAGAAAAATATACTTCTATGTATATACGAGTATACACAATAGAAAATTGATTGTTTGCTTAAAAAAATATTTCTCTTAAATATTTATTTATGGTCGTTAACAGAAAAAGGTATATGCAGCATAAGAAATGGGGGAAAAACACACGCAAATAAATTAAAATAGTTCCACAAATGCCATATAATATTTAGTATAATTATATATATCATACATTTATAGCAAATATGACATTTTACATAAATTATTGCAACCTTTCTTGGAATTTGTTACAAAGTAAAGATTATGGATCACAAAGTTGGCTAAAAATGTATACTTTAATAAAAAAATATATGCCAATATTTAGTTTATGATTTTAAAGTTATTGGAATAGCAAAAGAGAAATAATTGCATTACTAAACGGGTGTAGTATGATATACGAAAGTTTAGTCGAAACTTGTAATCTGCTTACAAACATTTTTTTAAAGCACATTTGTTAAGGGCCTGAATATCTGAAAACAAGTGGAAATTCATAAAAGAAAACAGAACTAGGAAAACAATATGTTGAAGCCAAAGCGGATAATAGATAACCAGGCCGTAGAAGCCCAAAGGACGAGTGATACACACCGAACAAGAGACCTATACATAATCGTTAGGACAATTGTATAGGCAAATGCCGTCCCCGTAAGAAATAACAATTTCAACACAGTTTACTCGATCGAAGCCGAACTGAGAGTATGGGAGGATTACTACAGAAATCTTGCGTGCAGGAGGTATGTAGTAGACATAGCCTTCAGGTTTCTCGAAATAACGTCGATACAGAAACACCAAATTATATTGAAATCGAAACTGCAGTGGCAAAACTTAGGTCGCGAACACCGTAGGACTGAACAATGTTGAACCACAGCTGCTGAAAGCCTATTTGCGTGCATCCTATATGCAGTAATATACTACATCTGGGCGAATGAAGCCTTTCCGAGCAATATCGAAGTGGGAATCACCATTCATCTCCCAAAGAAAGGCGCCGGTAACTGGAGAGGCATTACTATTAAATTCAGTTAACAAAGTCCTTTCCCAGATCTTTTACCATCGTATTACAGCACGAGTTGAACCAAAAGTTTGGAATGAGCAAGCTAGACTTAGACCACGCAGGTTTTCCATCAACCACATTAGCAGTTTATGAATTATTACAGCACAATCGAGCAAGTAGCGAGCGCCCCTGTACGTTGCCTTCATTTGGACCGCACTAGAGTACAAAGACATTCCAAGTAAGCTGATTACACTGGCTAAAAAGTTATTGAGGATATATGGAGAGGAGCTGGTACTACACAGTATATACATTTAAAAACTTTCATAACGTATTTGCACAACAATATAGGGAGCGGTTTAAGCTAGTGTCTCCCCCTCCCAACTGTGTCTATCTTTCTTCACCCATCCTTTCCTTCTCCATCCATATGTTCGTATTCCTCATTCCATTGCGTATGCGCCTAATTGCTCTTTGTCCCTTATGTATATACGTAGTACTCTGTAATTGTTCATTTCTGGCTTCCTATTTTGTTTTGGTCATGTGTTGTTGCGTTGGTGGCTTTCATTGGGTTATTACATTGTTTTGTGTAGAAATGCTTTAATGGATCCAATATTTTGTCTGATGCGGTGTTTATCTCTCCTTTTATTATTCCTTCGTTTATATATTTTCATGATTCCCAATACATTCACTTATCGTCATTTATATTGTACGTGCAGCATTTCATCCACTTTTCCAATAGGTACTGGTGTACATTTGTTGTAAAGTATATGATGTTTATCCTCGTTTCCTTAGTTTCATGTTGTAGTCCCTTATGTGTCCTCAAAATCTCATTTCGATCTTCCATGCCGTTGGACCGATGAAACTATATTGCCATGAATAGATTATGTTATATACAACCTGTTTGTCCAGAGAGTCTATTTTGTTCATGCTTTTCTGTAGCATTCTACCCAAGTTGTTCTTATTTCCGTGTTAATGATGTGTTTCCTGAAAAATTTTACCAGCCTGTATACTATTTTGCTTCTCTATGTCAAAATAATCTTATCCTGTTTCTTCATATTCCTTGTTACGTACTTACGTCAGGACCTGATGTTCTTCTTGATCCTCTTTACAAGGTCTTTATTATCTTCGTTATTCTCCGCTATGATGCATATTGTTTTTATCTCCTTCATACAGGCCACACGTTATTATGAGTTTCATTTTCTTGTATTCTTGTTCTGGAAATCCAGAATATGTTTCCCATATAATTTCTTCCAGTATACATATGCCACCATCCATGTAACCAATTCCATCAGAGTCACCGACTTTGAATTTCACATTCATTATTATTGTTGTTGAAATTTTATTGAAAGTACCAGTATAATGCATTAATTAACGTTTCCATCATAAAAAAACCAAAAATTTTTACTAATCCTTTGCAAAGAGTAAATAAATTTTTTACTCATCCTTTGCAAAGAGTAAATAAATATTCCATCGTTTAAAAGGTTATTTAAAAATAATAATCCAAACATTTAAATATGAACGAAATTACGGCAACAAAATTTATTGTCAAAAGAAAGCAAAAAAAAGTCAATAGGTCGTAAAAGAAGGATTTTATAAAGAGTCATTACTTTTCCAAATATTTATACCATAGAGGATACACTCGCCTAAGAAGGCATAAGCGTATAGCATTGAGTGTGTGTATGTGTGTGTGCACTTGTGTGTTGTGTGCATGTGTGTTTGAATCAGTTCTACTAAACTCAATTTAAAAAATATTTGACATATAAAAATATATCAAGCATAAATAAAAGTTTATATATCCAATATAAGAGTTAAATTTATAAACATTAATAAAAAAGCAACCAAAAAGGATATTCCAATCAAGTAGAGTGTTCAATTTAAGGAAAGGCCTTAAACATTTTCAAATGTTATTGAATTTTCATTTAATATCGTTTGTACACTTTTCAAAAACTTCTGCTGTACGGATCGGTCCACATTTGGCCGATGGTCGAACTTATGCCAACTTTAAGACCATCCGCCAACTGATTACAATTGGCAGAGTGCTCTACCTTCTAAAACTTATCTACAAGAAAAGGTCTACTGAAGTCAAATGGTTTCAAATTAAAAGCAACTCTCAAACAGTTCTTGTAAATCGTCTATTATCACACGTAGAGCTTTCCTAAAAAAAACTACATACAAATGATCTACATCCCTCTATTTCATTTAGGGTTTATTTTATCTTCAAAAACAAATTAAATTTACAATAAGTTTTCAAATTTCATTGTAAATATTTTAACTTTGAATATAAAAACTCCCTATATCTATCTCAGGTCTCGGCTAAGGGCTAATTTGTCTCTCCTTACCAATTGCCTCTCTAACTCACCGCATGATACTTATGGTTTAAGCACTGCTATTCTAAAAGAAGTATATGATTCTGCAGCACAGTGCTTTGACACCGAAAAGAATTTAACTAAAATAATACAACAAAATTAGTTCAAAACCGTACCCCTACTATACTTTGTATCATCTAAATATGAAAAAATTAAATTTTTGCAAGAAATCCCCTCAATGGTATCGGTACCTAAAATATATAATTAAAAAAAAAATAATGATTTTAACTGAAATTAGTAGCGGAAAATGAAAAATCGCAAAGTATAGACTATAAACTGTGCAGGATATTTTTTATATCGCTGCAGATATGTACATGGACCTTATCCATTTGGATCACATCTTCTTCTTGGACAGTTGAGTTCCTGCTATTCTAGTAACAAATATTTCGGTTCAGAAATCGGAAGTTTGAAGAATATTTTCATTATAATTCCTAAATAACATCATTGCCAATAATTTAGTTCCCCTTGTGGATCCTGTTGCAGACTCTGATAAGTCCATCTGATGGTGGGAAAATCAGCATTGCTCAAGAACAATAAGTGTAATTGTTTCCCACGGTCTGTAATAGTATAAGCTTCTTGCTACTCAGCAAATAGTGAATTATTGTTTAAGTTCAATAAAAAAATTATAGAGCTGATCATTTCTCCCAATAGTATTATATAATTCTCCTTTAGAAAGAAGAGTTATTATTATATTACAGTGATTCTTTTATGGGCCTTTTAATAACTAATATAATATATACAATTATAATGGAAAACATCTTCAGTCTACTCATTTTAAGGCCCTTAAAGACTTTTTATCAATTTTCACTTTCCAAAAGCCCATAACTCTCTTTCAAAGCACATTCTTTATCCAGTAAAATTCAAATAACGAAGTAAATTTTCATTCGATGTTCAAAGAAAAATGAAACCAATATAAAAAATATAGAGTTGAAAAATTTACATCAATATACACATGCACACATGCACACATGCTCAAATAAACTTAATATTCAACAATTCCTTAAAAAATAGTAAATGTATATACTATATTCTTGTACACTTAATGTTTAAAGAAGTCCTTCCTTTTAATGGCATACCAATGGTATTTGCTTAGCAAAAAAATAAAATAAAATAAAGTAAAATAAGAGCTGAACTGAACCGAACTGATACCAAATAAAGCAAATTTATACTAAAGAAACAAATACATATTATTCACATGCTCCAGCGGAATACCTACGAGGATGGAAAGTGGTTTTGATTAGAGTGATAGCAGCTTTGTGCACATTGATAACCGCATCGTGGCATTATATATCCCACCGCCGTGATATTAGATGCATTAGATCAATGCAGCCTCTACAGTAGAAGGAAAATCATAATATGATCTCTTCAATAGTACATGGTTGTTGCAAACATATTATTAGTCGCGATTACCCAGTTCATATTTATATTCGAAACTAAAATTTTAATTTTTAATTGTTTTAAAAATATGCAACATGGCTACAAAAAAATTTTTTTTCACAAAAATAAATTAAGTCATTTGTAATCAAAATATGTTTATAAAGCAAACGAGTAACTATTCATTATATAAACAAACTGACATAAATATTATATACCAGTTGCATGATCTAAGCGATATGAACTCATAATGATCACTATAATTCTCATTTAGTTCATATTAACTCCACTTTATTTCTTTTGAAGTGATATTGGTAAAAAAAAATTTAATAGTGAGTTAAATGATTACATATGATCGTAAAAAAACATGATTTTCAAACATATTATGTTTACAATACATTTTACTTTTACTTTACTGCATTACTATAACAGCAAGATTGTTATTCAGCTTATCATTCGCCTTGCAAAAATGATAAGACTATTTTAATTATAACTAACTTTTCAACCGTTTTACAATTTGATAAGTGCCCGCAATAAATAGTATCCCTCGTATGTTTATATAAGGAAGAAGTTGTAAATGATATAAAAATACTCGTTGATTTTGATAAAGTACAAAGAAAAACAACGAGCGAAAAAATGTTTTTTGTGTGTTTTTTACTTTTGCTTAGCAAGAAAAAACTTTTCTTTATTCCACTATTTACTCTACTTTATTTAGTAGAAGTATATATATCAAAAAAGAAAATAGAAAACGCACCATATGTGCAGTAGGCAAAAGGGATAATTCAGGATATAAAGGGAGCACATACGCAAAACCCACACATGCACACACATATACAAGGTGGCGCAAAAGCAATGATATAATTTGAATTAGCTGCCATTTTTGCAGATGCCGCCAAGTGTCAATGTATTCTGATATTTATGATGTAGATATACGAGTAGAGACAATTAGTTGTCAACAAGCCTTGGAGCGATACTGCTTCTTCCCTCGTCGTTGTCTTCCATATGCTCGAGGGTGCTGTTGGCTGAAGTAGTTAGCGCGTTGACTACAAAGCAATTTATGACCGACAAACCGGGTTCGTATCCTGTTCAAGACAAGTCATAAAAAAATTAACATCATAAGTTTTTCTGACCTACTTAGTGTGGAGTTGTGTTAATTGTTGTTGGACTGTTTAAGTGATGAAGGCATAACACTGGTCACTTTAATAGTAACAGCAATTTCATACTCTGCTAATGTTTACTGTATAAGCGCGCCCTCCTTCGTCGGTATTGTTAGCAAGAACCGTCGGCGAAGTAAAACAACTAATAAAATGGCAATACTAAAAAATGCGTCTACTTAACATCAGAGACGCTACAACTCTGCTATAAAAAAAGTATAATAATAATAAATAAATCAACGCGGAATAGCTGAGTTGTAACACAGAAATTAAAAACCTCTCTCTCTCTCTCTCTCTCTGTATTCTAATTTCACCACCTGTCCTCTCTACCCTATCCCTTTCGCAAAAGAAGTAACACCTTAATTTAAGTAGTAGGTATTAATTACCTGAGTGTAACTTCTCTTAAAAAAAAAAAAAAAAAAAAAGAACAATAGAACAAGGTTAACTTACTCCCATACTCTGTTAAACGTGTTGCAACAATAGGATGATTTCGCATCAAGCATCATAAGAAGCTTTGAAGCCCATTTCCACTTAAGTGGTCGTGTTAACAAACAAAATTTGAGTTTTGCTGCACATAGAATATACATGAAATACAAGAAGGGCCATTTCATCCCCTCAAAGTGACTGTTTTATTGGTCCTTATTTTTTAAGACACCGATGGCACCATTGTAAGCATAAGTGGTACTAAACGGGTTTTTTGTGCATGAAGTTGCTGCATTATGTCTCGATCATTGTGAGTTTTTAACAGAACGGAGCAAGAGCTCATACAAATCAGGCAACAATAGAGATTTCGAGACACCAATTTCCAGGTCGAGTGATCTCCCGTTTTGGGGTTCGTTACAAATGATACACGGTTAATAATATCCAAAAATAACTCAGTGTATAGATAAATATTTATTTAAAGTTCAAATCTGCAACCCATCACAGAATATTAGAACATTATTAATAAAATCCTTTCAGTGCCTGCTCTCCTTTATGAACGATGTTACTACTCGAATCGATCCTTAAGAATTACGAACCGGTCTTATGACTAATTTTAAATTAGTTACCTTCTGCTTAGTGTTCTCATTCATTTACTGATGGCACATCATTTTAGAGAATTGTATTGCATTGTCTTGCACAGGGATCGAACCCATTGTTAGATAGTTACAGGTTCTCTTCAGGGATTTTGTGCTTGGATCCTAAAGTTATATATGAATTGTCACCGGTGTGCAAATGCAGACAGGCAATTAATTGAATTCACGAAAGTTTTCTGGACAATTTGGCCTGAAGTCTTTTCAACAACCCAAAGTCAAAGACCACAGCACCATATGTACAGATGTGTTCAAAATTTACGAGGATACCTGCCTTTTGGCCTGACACAATGATATTCTTCATACTGGATAAACTCAATACGTCAGCTGGATATTTATAATATTCACCGCTTTAAAGCAGCACCTAGATTTATCTGAGTAGAGTAGCAGGAGAGCACGGAAGCCACCAACTAGCGCCAACTTAAGCCCCCGCATTTAACCAACAAGCTATTTGCCGCGATTTATTTTTTAACCGACTGACCTTCGTAGACTAGTAGGCAGTGTACTAGACTCATAGTGCGAAGGTCCCATGTTCGAATCCTGCCGCAGAACTCTGGCAGTTTGTGTCTGATAATTAAAGGGAGCGCACAACAAGCCTTTACTGGCTTAAGTGTATGTCGTATGACATGGGCTATCACACCCCTCCAATCAACCTAACCTAACCTAACATGTTTTTTAACCACAGCTGCCACATGAACGCCATAGGTCCTCACCATTAAGCAGTATAGGACAAGTCCTAGGAGATCTAGTTCCCATGACACCCAATACGTCTCTGGCCAGCAGTGATTTGAGAGCTCCTAAAAATTTCTTATAGGCAGTCAAATATTCCCATTATAGGCTCAGCGCAATCTGAGATATAGATAGAACCAACTTTACATCCTTATATGCACGTCGGTTGGACTCTTCTCTCAGGGACTAGATAGTATGTATTACACAACTTTTAGGGGTTACCAGTAAAAGGCCAAGGTCCGGAGATTTTAATAACCTATAAGCCCCAAAAAACCTCATCAAGATGCAAAATTGTGTGCCACTGGCGGGAACACCATGCTTATATGGCTGGTCTCTGAAAAATTCGCTAGAATTAATTTTAACCTCGAGGCACATTTTGGAGAATTTGTTGTGTATAGGATTAGCTGTGATATCTTCGTGTTTTTTTATTTCATGCCGGATCTCCCTTTAGGATTGTCTTATCATAGTAAAATTTGTCCAGTAGTTTACAGTCAGTGCAACTAGAAGGTATGTCACTTATTGAAAAAGACAAATCCCTACGCTAAGTTCGATGAGACGTTCCAAAGTTTTGAAGTGTTTCATAAACCACTTAAAAAAAAGCCTGCTATGTCCAACATCCCAGTCATACAACTTTAGAACCATAAGTAGTACTGGAGTAGGTTATAAATCATGAGATGAGCAGACAAGAGAAGAGCATGTATACTTATTCTTAAGAAATCGGAAGGCTCCAAGATCGAACCTTAATTGAAAATTTGGGAATTACCCATACAAAAGTATACATATATGAAATCCATTTGGACTTAAGTACATACACGCTTACGAGCATTTGGATATATAAAAAGAGTACATCTATTTGGACGCCGAGATTGATTTTCCAATATCGGGGGTAAAATCATTAAATTCAGATTTTTTTTTTTTTTTTAATTTAATAAAGTTAAAATAAGCACTTACTCATTCAAATATTGCTGTGTGCAAAACTTAAAATTTTCACAAATAACTTTCCACCTTTCCTCATGCTTTAATGGTATAGATGGGTGGCTACATCCATATGCCATCAGCTGATCATTGCGGCGTTTGTTGCAAAAGAAAATCTGAAAAAGAGAAAAAAAGGAACACAAATTTAAAGTGCCAACAAATTACAAAAATTCCAGTCTTTATTACAAATTTAAAACAGTTTTATTTTTTTTTTTCTTTTTTCGTCTTAAAACCATCTGTATGTGCACATTGAATGGCTTTATACCTACGTGTGATTATGTAAAGATGTTAAAGTCATGTACCTGACTACATACAAACCCAAAGAAATACTTGCACCTAAATGGCCCTGGTAGTATTTAACTGGAGCGATTTGAAAATAAAGTCATGATAACGATAAATGCTACGTGCAATTTAAAAAAAAATGGTTAAACATTTTTGTAATTGTGAGAGTGTTTGAAGTTGAAAAAATATACTAGAAAGATTTTTTTATTATCCTGAACAAAGCAATTTATAAGCTTAAACTTATTATTGTTAGAGTGAGAACTATTTATGTAGTTACAGTGAAGGAGATGGGCATTAAGAAGTTGAATATTAAAATTAAATAAATGGGGCAAGAGATATTAGAAAAACACACATACAAATACCTGAAATTAGATTTAGAAAATGAAGCATAGGCGCAAAGGATATAAGATTTCAAATAATTTTTGATATTTTTTCTATATCCTATAACTCTTCGCACTGCAGACTGGCAATTTAAAATATTTTAACGAATAGATTTTATGAAAAATTTCATCCTATAAGTCTAGATTAAAATAATTATAATTTTGTTTATGATACAATCATTTATATGGTTTTAATAATCATAATTAACAAGCAACATACTTCCCCTCATGATGTGCTGGTGTTTATTTTTTTTTAAATTAAACATTTCAGGATCAATTCTACAGACAATAAATCTAATACCGTTCTAATTTAAAAAATTTAGTTCTCTTAAAGCATTGTGCGCTCCTTCCTAATGTATACATATATTCTTATTAAATAGTACTACCTGCCCTCTTTTATCTTTTAAAATGCATGAGGAAGGAATATTATCAATGTCACGTTAATTCAATAAAAACAAATTGATACTTAGGGACCTTTATTATTTCATAGGCCGAAAAGAATAGCTAGTGAACTATTTATCTATACGATTGTAATTTTTTTTTAGATCCGACAGACTTTATATAACAGCATGTAATTATTAGCTGCATTTGTTTCCTAATAGTTTTGAGGAAAAATCTTAGGAAATTTGTTAAAATTCATTTTGACAAACGCGACCACTAGTGCTGCTTGAAAAAAATATAACTTTTCCTCTCTTACTATAATAAAACTATTCACAGTGTGAATTTCACACACATATTAATAAAAAATAAAAAAAAACTACCAACATCATATACACTTTGCCACAAAATTTTATTGCAAAACATTAACAAACAATTTTCGCCAATTGTTACCAAAACGTGCCACTATTTTATATGAAATAATGTGACAATAAATTTTAAGGGAATACGAGTAATATGATTTTTTGTCAAATATGCAGACATACTAAAACAAACAAATTAACGCGCACGCACACAAATATGTACTCACACTCACATACAGTTGCCAACATGCCAACAAGGACTTAATGTTCACCATTAAGCACATATAACAATATTTAACAATACCTGTACATGTTGTGAAGAAATATTTATTAAAGCCTTTATAAAAGCATGAAGGTCTTTCAGTTTTTTTTTTACACTTATGCTGGCTTAACGCCCTCCAGCCAGTCCAACTTTTGTGACAGATTTTCTTACAAATATGTTAAGGGCATCTGGTTTTAGAAACAAAAAAGAAATATTTTATTATTTGTTACCAAGAAGAAAGAAGAAACCGGAAGTATTCAAACCCCCATTATGCTCTTTAAATGTGCGGTAAAGGTAAATGGTGATATTTGATGAGCATACACACACGCACGGACGCACAGTACTCAACCAGCCAAATGTTTGTATGTATGCACGTGCATGTGAGTGAGGAAGGAACCAAAATAACGGCTGCTAGTGGTGGTAGTGGCATCAGCAGTAACCACAAAATCGAAGTATGTATGTGTATGTTTACAACAATGATGAAAATTATGATGATGTCGTCGATTACAACGATACCGGCAATAATTAACAGTGGGCTTTTGAAATAAATTTAATGAATTTTCTTAAAAGTTGTTTAAAAAAAATTGCCATGAAATATCACGGCAAAGGTGTGGAAAAAATTTTACATTAATAGAAAAGTCTTTTTTAAGTTAAAACAAAATTGCACTTATGAACATTTATTTTCAGATGGGATGAGCAAATGTAAAGAAATTGTTGGTCAATTGTGAGTTCAACTCGCACACGAAGGTTTCCATACATCCGCTTGAAAAAAAGCAAACGTGATTATTTAATTTTAGTAATATTCTGAGCATCCTCGGAAAGTCTTCAAATGTGTACTCGCATCTATTAAGATTCACAAGACGCAGCTCAATCTTTTTAATTTGTAATTTTTTATTTTTAATATTCCTTATTATAGAGGCCATGGATACTCCTAAATTATGAAAATACTAGTTTCTGTTAATTGCAATTGAACAAACTGGAATCCTATGACAGACTGACAGACAGAGACACAATCAGATAGATGAATATTGATGACGGCCTTCCGTCCATCATATATTTCAGTGAAAAAAAAACAGTGGTAATTTGTCACCCTTTGGCTATGGAATCTTAAAAATATACGAGGGCAAGTCAATAAGTCCCTGAATTTTTAGTTTTATTTTTACTTTGAGCTCTATACGTTTGTCCAACGTTTCTTAAAATTGTTCATGTCTTCCAAAAAAATAAGATTTATCGAGATCATCAAAATAGGCATTTGTTTGCGAGATGATTTTATCTGTGGAGTCAAGTCACTTTCCGCCGAGACATTTCTTCGGATTTGGAAACAAGAAATAATCACTTGGGGCTAAGTCCGAAGAATAGGGCAGATGGGGGAACAATTCAAGGAATTTTGGCATGAAAACTCCAACTGTGCGCACGTTTGCATTGTCCTAGCGGAAAAGAACTATTTATTTAAATCGACCCAATAAGTTGGCATAATATTTATCATAAATTTAAGCAATCGCCATGACTTTATTGGGTGACAAGATCACCACGGTCTACTGTGGCGCCAATTCACGCCGAAAAACTCACTGTTTTGACTGCTGTTTGGTATCCGATGTGTTATATTGAAACAACGCCAAACACACCTGCAAAGTCATCACATTTGTGTTCGATTGTTAGTAATGTGATCATTCAAAATTAAAACCGATGAGCTATATGATATAGCTGTGTCTTCCACAATCACTCCTACTTTCAACCCTATTGGTCAATAATTTCTGGTGTAGAAACCTCAACTGGGCGTCCAGAGCGTTCAGCATTTTCCGTGCTTGTACGGCCAAAACGAAATTCTATAAACCACTTTCTTACCATTGAAATTAATGATGCAGAATACCCATAGTATTTATCAGGCTTAGCCTTGGATTAACTGATGGTGTTTTATCGCAAAAAACAATGCTTAATAAGCACACGAAATTTACTTTTAAGCATTTTGCCTCAAATTATGTGGAAGTCTGCGCAAACTCAAACTACGAGTATACTACGCAGCTTGTTGAAGTTTCGACAGGAGTCAAATAACAGATGCCTCTTGACAGGAGCAATGTTACCCCTTAAGTTAAAGGAGGGAAATTCAAAAGGCACAGACATATTGGCCTGCCCTCGTATATAAATCATTTAACATATGTCGCATTCTCTGTCTCCTTGCATTATGTACCTATTCGAACTTTATTTGCCTGCAACTCATATTCTCGTGAATGGGATGCAACAAATGCTTTTAATACTTTCACACTTTTCGGGGTATTTTAAGGAATTGGAAACTGTATTTCTGTGGCATCTTATTACAGCTGTAAGCCCAAAAATTGTTTGTCAGCCAGCCTCATCCCTTCAAGTTTCTCGCGTACGTCTTTCGTAGGCTCTTATGGGGCCTTATTGAAGAAAACTAACACTAAATTTTTTTTAAATAGATACAAAAAAGCAATGTTATTTAACGCTAAGATATTCAGTTAAGAAAACAAAAGAAAAAAATTTTAATTTATTAACGTTGCGAACAGAAATGTCAAGCAATGCACCAATACTGCAAAACTGTCTTCATAATTTCAGATGACGGTGGTACCACAAATAAAGTCCACAAGGGAAAACCATTACATAAAAAGAGTCTAAAGGCAAACAAAAAAATTACACTCAAAATTAAATAAACGTTTGGCTGGAGAAGGAAAGAAAGTTCCCCATTATTCTAATTGTAGTCGTCATTGTCCAACAAAGTCGACATTTCTGTGCTCGTTGTAGAACACAATTGAGTATTATTGACAACGATCCCACAATTGCCAAAATATTGGCGTCAACTTCTTATGAAGTCGACGACGAAAAATTACATGAGGGCATCATTTTTGCACATATAATTATTTGTCCGAGGTAACAAAATAAGATTTTTGTTTTCATTTACATGACAGATAGCCCCACTGTGCTTGTATTATTTATGATTTTAATATTCCCGCAGTGCATTACCGCCACCATATCCATCGACTACTAAAAGGCATAAGGTTGAGAGTTGACTTTCTGTGTATTGTTTGGTTGAAGGGATCATCACCATCGTCGTCATCATTCTTATACATGTATTTAAAATATTGGCAAGTTGAGACGTGATGTGCTTCATACATCATTTCTTTTGACACTGGATGTCATTTATTGGGTCCTTCGTTTGACGAGCCAGACACATGCATTAACCTACACATACTTTCGATATACAAGTGCAGAGACAGTTAAATGTTAAATACAGGATACAAAATCATATATTTATATGGATGGAAGAAGAGATAGACAGAGAGACAGACAAAACCACACGTGAACAACAGAAAGTTTAATGTTGATAAAAATCATAAGCGGCAGGAAATAGTGAAATGACGTATTCCATTTTCGATGGTGTTCTTTTTTTATTTAATGTCTAACTTAAGGAGGCCAATTTCAAAAAGAGTGATACGGTCGAATTTGGTTAAGTGAAAATGGCAAGATTGTTTTCTCGCTGAACGGACCACGATGAAGTAAATACGGTTTTCCTCCAACTAATTCCGCACTATTAAATTTGTTCCCTCAGCCTAAGATAGAAAACATGATGCATAGTAAAAATATACCGATTTTGAAATTAAACTTATTTTATAAATTGAGTTTTCATCGGCTGCACGTAGTGGAATTAATATAAGCCATAGTTTTTGTGAGCGATAAAATAATATTTATTTTTTTTTCTCTCAACCGATGTTTGATACCCTGCTGGACGTTGTATTCCAACCAAATGTTTAACTGCCTCTAACTTGTCGGCGTAGACAAGTGACTTGGTGGGCAGTTAGCAGGAACATCGCTCGAATAAATTAATTGATAAGTTAATACATTTTAAGAGTTTTCAAGCATTGCTTCGGCAGGAGTCCACACGTATTTAATAAGAGAGAAAAGAAACTAGAAACAAACCGACTCATCCGTCATACCACTTGTCAAACAAAACACTTTTGCCAAATCCATAAGCAACTCACTAAAGACTTTTGACAACAACTTAAAAAAAGTAAAAGCTTTGAAAATGCCTGTTTGTGCATGTGTTTCATCTGAAGTTTATACAAAAAGCATGATTTTATTTGGTTTTTATTATTTTATGTTATGTTATTTCCTTGTTGCCTTAAGGATACTGGTATCATGTATTTTGTAATAATTTAAAATTTTCCGTAAAATTATTTTATTTATAAGTCAAGTTCGACAATCGCTACTTTGAAAATGTGTGTGAACAAAAAACATGACGAGTTAAATATGTTTCAAAATATGTCATGACATATTTAACTCAAAGTGAAATATTTTTTACCTAAAAGTATTTAATATCATATAGAAACTCTTTCAACAGTCAGTGAGGAACTTTTTCAATATTTGGTCAAATCCTTAGTTGTCACTCATCCGTACTATATAGAAATTTAAGCCAAGAGTGTCCACTATTGGTATTCTTCAATTGTATTTGTGAGTTTTTCTACAAAACTTTGAGAATGAAACTTGGAAATTTTTCAAAGGTCGATCTTTGTCTTATCCTTGGCTACGAGTACATATTGAAATATATTGCTGTCCATTTAAGTTAAAACGTCATAGAATTGACAATCCAATAACATCTTACAAAAAAAAAACATTTCACAAATTGCATTTTCATTTTATTCCTTTAACGATTAAATTGGACTTCAATTTCTACCAAAAATATGTTAAAAAAAATTACAAGAATAGTAAAAATAGTTTTAACGTTCGCTTGTTCGATTTTTAAATAATTTTTTCCTGCAGCCCAAACCTTAAGAAGTAGATTGAAAATATTTATTTCCATCAATCTTGCAAATGATAAAAATCTGTTGGCTTTTTTTCATTTTGTCTATACGTTAATATTCCCACCCTTGTTGTGTGTGTGGGTGTGTATGTGTGCATTTTTAAAAGAAAATAAAACTTAAAAACAGAAAATCTCAACATCTAGCTGAGGGTGTGGTATATTTGTATGACCTATAGTTTATTTAATGTATTTTTTATGCAATTTTTCTTTAACAAAAAGTTCTTGATTGCGGACTTTTATTGCTCTTCTTCAGAGTGTGTTTGGAGGTGTGTATGTGTGTGTGCGTGTGTGTGTGTGTGTGTGTTTTGTAAACACGTCTCAACTTAATATGGAAAAACGTTTTAGTTTTCTAATGCCTGGGTGTATAAAAGTCTTCTTAAAAGTGTGTATACGGAGTATGATCCTTTGTATGATTTTGTTTTAATACAAACAGATAACAGGTATTTGAAAGAATGAAAACTGTCTTTAAGATATAAATTACATTTTTTTTTTTGAGAAATTAAAATTAAACAAGTCACATTTTCTAATTATAAAATAAGTACCATGCGACCAACAAGATCTCTTAATATGAAAAAGATTGTGCAGTATAAAAAGGCTTTCAAGGATGAGAAAAAAATAAAGATATTATGGTCCGGAAGTATTACCGATTGGGATAATTTTTAATGATTTAGATTAGAAATTCTCGTTATAATAACTCTTTTCCAACAAAGAATCTATGTTCAATATGTTATGAATGGAATGTATTCTAACGAAATCGGGGAACTTGTTTCCATAAGACAGTCTTTTTCATGAGACACACGTTCCTCATTAAAAGCAGATATCGCTGTGTTCAAAGTACAAGTGACCTGAACTACGCATTACAAATAAAATTCATCTTTAGTTGTGCAGATATCTCTCCTGTCAATCCTACCATAGAGAGGTTCAGGTCGAATGACTACAAACGCTATCCTGCCTCCCACAACTTATTTGCCTGGTACCAGCACAAAACATTGCATGAGTAGTACAATTTAAATTATAGCAAAATACAACCACGCCACAAGACAATTATTGATTATTCTATATCTGCAGAACTGCAACAGTCAGACTCAATAAATTTGACGTACGTTACTATTAAAATGCCGATATTGGCAACGGAACACCTAAAACCAATCACTTCGTTACCCTGTCCCACACACAATTTTATTCTTTTCCAACTCTGTCTTTCAATACTGTCTCTATAATTTCGTAGTTTTCTAAGATGAATTCTTATTTAGCTTTCTTCTTGTTACGGTTCGTATTTTATTTTCAAACTACATCCATACATGGAATTTTGTTGTTTTGCCTTAAATGTACCGAATGTGTTTTGTGAAATTTAAATTCAGAACCATTCACAGTCAAAAGAGACTGATAAATGTTTGAAAATGCAGGTCACGTCGGTCTAAGGAAAGTGGAGACGCTTTTATCAAATGTACAATAAAATAAACTATGAATAAAAACAAAAATAACAAAAAATAAAGGATATAAGACTACAACAAATTTTTAATATGTATATAGAATTTAAGCTTGCACTTATGTTTACGCTCAAAATCACATAGATCACACAAAACAAACACACACACACGCACACACACACACACACAAACACTCATCTTTCCTAATACTCTCTGTAAATTTTATTCACTTAGTCTTGTTTGCTTGCACGTGTAAAGCCGGCACTAACCCAGACAGACAGAGATAGATAGATAGAGAAAGAGTGAAAAAGAGAGAGTTTAAAATTTGCCTGCTTATAATTGTATGGATAACTTTTAAGTTTAGTCCTTAGCAAATACTTTTATTTACAATTTAGTGCCTAAATGTATGCCTGTGTATCGTTGCCTTGCATATGGATTTGTGTGTATTGATTTAGTGTGTATTTCCGTTTCCTTTTGAGTTGAATTATTCGAAATGTGGTTGCTGTTGTTGTATATCTTTACAACACGTAAGCAAGACTTATTATTTGTGGTAGTTACCACTTGTTTCTCGGATTTTATACTTTTAAATACTTTTGTTTGTTAGTTTATATCTTAAATAATATGTGGAATATTTAGACTTTTGGCTTATGAACGATTTTGCATGAAATGCAACTTATGTTAACAAAAGTTCTATTATAAATAATGCATTTTTAAATAATAATAGACGAGTTGTATGAGAGAAGAAGTAATTTGAAAATAAAAAGGTAGTAACTCATTTTTTTCAGAAATATTATAATTTGTGAACTTTTAAAATTTGTTAGTTGCATTTGTAGCGGTTCATACGCCGGCATATCATCAGCAAGTTTAAAAAGATCAGTAGTTTGAAAACATACATTCAACTTCATATGTTTATTCCAAAATATTCAAATATAATAAGAGAATTCTATACAAAATACATAATCGTAACAGACTTAGAACCCTTCGGCATAAACTTATGAGGTTTTATTTTTTCAAACTTCAATGAAAGGACACATTAAACCAATTTTGAAAAGTCCAAATATTTTTCGATTGCACTCTCGATAAATATTAATTGTAAGTGCTACAATTTTTTTTAAATATAGTACACGTATCTATGTATATTTTTTATGAACCCATAATTTTTTTTTATTAATTGAGTAAATTTCGAATTTTTTTTGGCACAAAAATAATAATTGAAATTTAATACAGTTCTCATTTTCAATAAATTTGTTGTACATTTATATATACAGCACTTGTATGCGAAATATACAATGCATAAAACAGTGTGATATCACTCACATATAGGGAATGTAATGCGTATCGATAATAGCAGCTTTTAATTATGAACTACTTGCGACATGTATGTAAATCAAATAGAATTCATAATAAAAATTAATTAAAAGATCCCCGCATTATTGTTGCATAATTATTTATTACGATTGTCCTCGTGCAATATAAAATTAAATAAATAAATAAATAATAAATAAATAAAAAAGAATTATGTAATGACACTTTTAAATAGAGTATATTTTTTATATGTTTTTAACGTCAAAATTTCAGCCACAATCTAAACACTTTACCAAGAACTTTTGATTGAAAAGCACGCAGTTTTTTTTATAAAATAACACAGTGCAAAAAATAACCATATACGGACACCACTACGTGATAAAAGACTAAAAAAAAGACCCGTGTCTCCCAATTTTTCCCAAAGTCATGCACTTTTTATGGGCCGCCAAAGATTTGGGGCCTCGGTATCATTTTCGCAAAAAGTGATCATTTTCTCGGGCTCATATCTTGCAAACCGTTCCGAATTTCGATTTACTCTCTGAGGCAAACTTGTAGCTCTTGTCATAAAGAACAAAAATTGCGAACATATAAAATCAAAAAAAAAATTCACCCTCCAGATAAAAATCGCAAAAAACTTAACAAAAATCGATTTTTTTACCTTTTTCTCTTGTTCAGGTCCATAGGTAGCAAACCGTTCAAAGTTCAAGGAAACAATCAACTACAAAAATTTACCTAAGATCTCAATAAACGAATTTCTACAATATATACACTGTTGTGTACGAATTGTGTTGTAGCACTTTATATAACTTTCACCGCGTCACTTTTCTCACTTTTGCGGCTACCTAAGCGCTACCTAAACGGTGTTCAGAATTATTCCCAGGAATAAAAAAATTCCCACGACTTAAAAAATTACACACAGTGTAATTCGCCTTATCAGAAGATATTTTTGGCGTCCTTACATGATTTTGCAAAGAAACGCCTTTAATTGTTCATCAGTTTAGCGTTTCGAGTGTACAGTATGAGTAAATGTTGCATATACGAGTCTATGCGTAAATATGTTTCAAAATCGCCTAATTTTACAAAATAGCCACATAAAAATATAATGAAATTCTCCGGACGGTAATCTATAATTTATGAATTTTTCAGTAAAAAATAAAAGATTTTCCGACAATTTTTGTATAAGCCGATTCCAGCCGCTTCGTAGACGGCTGATTGATTAATGAGAACAAAATCAGCAGAGGCTGTAAGTCGGTTGGTATAGGTGACACTAATTGGACTGATAAGGCATTCGGCCTTATTGCTGTGGACTATTTTCGATTGGACAATAGATAAAAATTATCGAAGTGGAGTGTAGAAGTCGCCCAACTGCAACAGGGACCGTTTATAAAAGTTCTTTCAACTATACGATTATTAATAAAATACCTACACAACGGCACATTATTACAAAAAGACAAGCGATTTTATTAGAAAATAAAATTTTAAACTCAAGCTCATAAATTAAAAAAGGTTTGACCGTTCAAATAATATTGAAATATCCCTGAAGAAGTTGTCCATTGCGAAGTATTGAAATAAATAAACATTGTAAATAATTTTGTTACAACTATTGACCGTCAAACTCGAATAAATGTCGAAGAAACTGGAATAATCATTGGCAATTATTTTATTAAATTGTTGCCATTTTGCTTTTTGTGGGCTCTAGCTGCGTTTACCTCTCATGAACAAATAATAAATCTTTTATTCAGCATCGTACTTGAGCCTTTTTTGAAAGGATATAAACACCATAACTAATAGCAAGTACTTTTCAAACTAGTGTAAGGGGCAAAGGGCCGCATAATAATCCCTAAAGGCCACTTGCACAAAAAAATTATTTTCTCACAAAGATTACCAAGGAAAATCAATACCTCTTAGATTCTTTCGACAGCCATTACGGGTATTAGTTGCCTGCGGATAGACGGTATATTTCATAGGCAATGATTTCGCCAAGAGTTCTGAGAATTTAAGGGAATTCAGTTTTCCTTACAAAAGTGTCTTTTTATATAAAAACAATTTTTTTTTTTTTTGAATCAACGTGTATGTAAATGTTTCAGTCTGCTTAAATTATGTATATTGTGCCATAAAACCAAAAGACACCAACTCGTCCTTGTCATTTATGAATATTTATGACAAAAGAAAAAACTGTTAATTTATTTCCACAACAGCAAAGGAATTATTAAACAACTTTTATGCTGTAGTTTTTGTTTGCAAACAAAACTTATTTTCCACAACATGCAGGCACCAACGACAACGAATATCGTATTGAAAGAAAAATCTGTTAAAATTAAAAAAAAACAACTGCTGTGCAAAATAAAATTCATAAATTTTATATTTTTGGCATGTGAAAAATCTACCACATTTAAGTAAAACCAAAAACGTTTATGATCTGTGAGTACGTGTATGTGTGCGCATGTTTAATTTTAAATGGTTCCATTGTAGTTGTAGCTGCTGCATGCTTATACGCCACCATATGATTGACATTACACTTGCATGTCTGCTGTTGCATAGTTCTGGCTGTTAGCCTAGTTTTATGCAGCAGTTTATTTTTGCTTTTTTTTCTTCATTTGCTTTACGATTATTGTCATAGTTCGTGCAGTGCTGTACAGGCATGAGAGAGTACACCAGAGCTCTAATTACTGAGCTGCTGCAAGCTTTTTATGGTGAAAAATAAAAATGCAAAAAGGATATGTAATAATACAGGCCGTTTTGAGAGTACCTGATGTTTAAGTTTACAATTTTTTTGTTGTTATGTTTTCCCTCTATTTTTCTGCATAATTTTAAAATTGGAACAGTTTTAACTTTTTTTTGCTTTTTTCTTTCGCTGCGTGCATTTGAATAAATTTTATATATTGTTGTAATTCTTTGTGGTTCGAGCTTTCTATGTTTTCTTTCCTTCATTTTTTGTTAATGGTGGTTTTTTTAACCAATTGTGCTCGCTTTCATTTATGTTATACCTGTAATGATATTTTTTAATAAATTAAATGCTATGCATTTGGTATCCTTTTTAACCACTTTCATCTTTTTCATGCAAATTTTCTGCGACGTAGCATTAATTAAACAGCGTTTCAGTTCGGCAGTTGCTTGTGAATCTAAAAGTTGTATGCGAAACTGTCACAACTTCAATCTGTTTTGACAATTTAATGAATAAAATAAACGAATTTCAAACATTTAAAGACTAACAAAATGAATACAAATTATTTTCAGAGCTTCGAATTATTATTCGTTAGAGAGCCAACATTCCTCTTTTCCAATAAGCCAATTTTTTAATATTTGCTTAAAAATTTAAAAGCTAGAACTTGATCGATTCTTCAGAATATATGACAAAAAAGCTTGTTAGAAAAATCAAAAAAAGCGTATAGTTGGCCTAAACTCACAATACGTGAAAGTATTTTATTGTCCTTTTTACACAATATTGTTTACAATGTTTTTTTAATGAAGACTACTTAAAAACTTTCATTAAGCGCTTCTTCTCTGTAAATTTAACTAAAACAAAGTGTGAGATGTCATTAAAATGATGTGTTCATTTGAAAGCCCTATTGATGCCATTAAATACGAAATATAACATCATGCAAATGACCGATG
Source organism: Germaria angustata (assembly GCA_963681545.1). NCBI lineage: Eukaryota > Metazoa > Arthropoda > Insecta > Diptera > Tachinidae > Germaria > Germaria angustata. The sequence continues at coordinate 94,436,137 of OY813000.1, forward strand.
TGGCTTCGCTGGGTGGTGCGCATCTTATATGTACAGGTTTCCATAATTCTGGCATATAAATCAATGTAAATTTAACCGAAGGCATGTGTTCTGTTGGCTTTGAGGGCCGCTATGGATTATTCGCATACACATGCGACTTAGAAAACCCTCATAGCAAAAAGTCTAATGGCCTAAAATGGCAAGATTTGGATGGTCGGACCATATCACCTACACGTGAGGTAATCGTTGCCCTTAAATATCTCTTACAGAATGTCCAATGTGGGACGTAGTCCTATTCTGTTGAACAACATGTCGTTGGTGCTTATACAATCCAATTCAGGCTAAAAGAAGCGCTCGCCGTTAACGGTGATGATATGGCCAACATTGTTCTCAAAAAATATAAACCAATGACGCTGCTAGCCGGAAATGCACCCCAAACAGTGACTTTTTGGTATGCATTGGAAGATCTTGGACATCATGTAGATGCATATCGTCCCAAGTCCAACAACTTTTTTTTCGCTGAAGATGATTTTTTGATGAAAATCAGGGTCAGTATACAACTGATTCAGAGCCCAGTCAGCGAGTTCACATCACTGTCTATAGTCGTTAACTCCAGCTCTTGGGTCAGATGAATTTTGTACGGGTCACAACGAAAAATTCGCCAAGTTATAGTCTACGAAAGACCGAGTTCTTGAGAGCGAAGCTAAATCGACAGCATCAGATTCTCCTGGACACTCTCCTGCACAGCGGCGATGTTTTCTGTTAATGCTGCATTGCGATGTCGCAAGGATGTTGGTTCATTGTGTAATAAACAGGTTAACCGTAAAATAAACGAAGCGCGCAGAGCATTTCCTGAACAAAACATCCATTTTCACAAAATAATTTTATAATTTGTACTTGCTGTTGAACGTTACAACCGCCCACGGTAATTTGGCGAAACATTTAGACATTCAATTTGACAAATATAGCTTCAACAATATGGCTCCTATCAACCGTCAAAGTTCGTAAGTCCCTATTGGAAGGCTCGATAGTTAAAAATTCATTCCTTCAAAATCAACCGGATTTTAATTTTATGCATGACACACGCACACATACATATATATCTATATACGCGAACACACATGTTCGTTTGCAACAAAACCATATTCGTTCAGACGAGATTAAGTTCGCTAAACAGAATTTTAAGGACTGCATTTGACCATGGGAGACAAAACAGATATAAAACGAAATTTGGTATTTCTTAAAGACAATAATTTCTACCAACATCCCGGCATTTATTACCTTAAATAGCCATTTTAACTATTGCGTATTTAATTATTCAAATTATTGACAAAATATCTTCTTGTTTAAGTCGCAAAATGCTTTGCATATAGGAAAAAACAATGTTTTTTTATTTTGTGTAGTTGTGGAGACTGTGGCAGGAGTCGAACCAGCCACGTTCGGACTACTCGTCTAGTACACAAGCTACTAGTCTACGAAGGCACTCAAAATTAATGCATATAATTTATAATTGCAAAATAGAATTATGCACTAATTTATAATTTAAAAAAATTTTTTTTCACTTTATTGAAGATTAAAATTTTCCAATAGGTGACTCGAATTCATAGTCCAGACCAAATGTAACATGGACTCATCTCATTGTTATAAGATTCTCAATAGTGTAAATTCTACAAACAACCGTCTCCTTCTTTAAAAGTATATGTATTTATGTCTACGGCATTAAAAACTAAATATGTAATTAATACAAGCCTTTTTTTTAAAGTTTCACACAAAATCTTATCTTACAAGCAAATTGCCGACTAGAGCTTTTCTAAAACCAATTTGCTAAATAATGAAAATGTTGGCATTAAGATCCAAATAAAAATGTTATACACAGTTTTGGCGCCACACCAATTTTATAGGTGATAAATTAGTTCAAAATGTGCTAATCCTGAGAGATAATATGTTAAATAGTCAACAGTTTTACTCATACAGAAATCAATATTAATCATACGCAACAGACACTCCAACAATAATATCAATCATACGCAACCAACGACGGTATTTTGGTTCAAATATTTTACTTTAACAAATTAAATTATTTCCTTTACCACTAATAATTCTATCTAATTTAGTCTTAAGTGAAAAACAAGAAATATTTATTTTACACTTGAATTCTTTAAAACATTTCTATTTTACATATAAACGCTAATAAAAAGAAAATGTTTGTGTATTTAAAACAACTTAAGAAATTCTTTTTTTATTTTATTTTACTTAACTTAAAAAAAAAAACTTTTACCATAATTCTATTTTCTCTGCAATAAGCTAACAGTAGACAAGAAGTAAAAATTATGCACTAGCTTTTGCAAAAATTTACCCTTCAACGTTAAGGAAAACATGAAATTATAAAAGTATTCCAAATCAAGAATATGATGTTTTTAATTATTAAAAAGCCGTCCCAAACTATTTTTGATACAAAAATAATTTCGGTAAAACATTGTTATGCTTAGAAAAATTATTTGTGACCCAAACTGTTTTTCTATTTAGAATATAATTTCTACACAAATTGTTTGCTAAACAAAAAATTTTTGGTGCGGCAAAAAATCTACAAATATGCTTTAAATCCTTTCTTTATAGAAAACAAATTGTGTCCTGATCAGCTTTCAATTTGCACCACATTCTTTTCTGTATGTTTGTTCCAAACAATTTTCTATAAAGACAATAATTTGTGTTCCACATTATTTTCTATATGAAGAACAATTTTTAAGCCATATTGATTTCTAGATAGAAAATATTATGTGTCTCAAATTGTGTCTCTATATAGAAAATTAGCTGTGCCTCGAAGATGTAAACTTTAAGTTCCAAATGGTTTCGTGTTTGGTATCTCTACAACATTTTTTCTATATAAAAATTATTTGTGTTCCAAATTATTTTCTAGGCAAATATGTACTTAGACTTAATACGAGTGTCGCTGTCGAATTTTGACTTGTACAGTTTTGTACTATACTATAGATAATATTGTACAAGATTATAGGATTTTTATTTAATTTAGGGCAGAAACACGACTGCGACAATCGTAATAAAAGTCCATTACTTTGTGTTTTAAAATAATAAAAAGAAGATTAAAAGTTTTCTGTATGGAAAATAATTTCTGGTGTAAATTGTATAAAGTGATTTTTGCTCCAAATCGCATTCTATATAGAAAATAGTTTCTACATGTAAATTGATCCTGAAATGGCTTTCCGTAAAGAAAATTATTTGTGTACTTAAATATATTCGGTATAGGAATTAATTTGTGTGCTAAACTGATTTTTTAAGGAAAACAATTTCCCACTTTGTTTCACAAATTGTGTGTTTTCTTTATAGAAAACAATTTTAGTTTCAATTTGATTCTTGCTTTATAAAACTTTTATTGTTTTAAAAAAATTTTTCATTTTTCTTATTTTTGGAAAATGTTTAAAGCTTCTTTCTGCATACAAACACTTTAAATCTCAAATCTCATTTTATATAAAAAATGGAAAGTAACTGTCATTTACTTTAAAAAACAATCGTTTATCTTTATTTTAAAAAAGTCTTTTTTCATATGCTTAATGTTTTCCCCATTTGTCTTTGTTGTTAATTATTTATCATGATACTTGTACACAAAGTTATACCATAAAATGGTGTCATATCCGTTTCCGTTTTGCATGTGAAATTATAATTATTTGTAATGTTGTCTTGCTGGCACAAAATTCTTATCATTAGTGGTTAAAATTTTAACCATTATTTACAAGAAAATTAAAATAAAACTTCAGAGAAAAGTAAAACTAAAGTTTTGAATTTTACATCCCATTTTTTTCTTTGTTCGTTATCGTTTTTGTTGTTGCTAAAAGTTACACCGGAGTGTAAAACACATAATATAATAAATTTTATAAAAATGTTAGAGAGTACGAGGGTCAATTGATAATTAATCATTAAAAACCCTACACTTACATGGACGGGTTGTAAGTTTTAAGACCATTTATACAAAAGACAAAAAATAAGACAATTTTTTGTATTCCTTTATGAAAACCTTCAACTCTTCTCTTTTCAGTGTACATGTATGTATGTATATGTGTGTTAGTGTGAGTATATAAATATGGTCATATTGTGTATGTGACGAGCGAGTATGAGACAAATGTTTATGTCTGTTTTCCTATAAAAAGCTAAAGAAAGGAGGAAAAAGGAATAGAAATATGCTTAAGGCTTTTCTTTATACTTTTATTCACAAGTTTTTAACACTAACGACAAGCACATACATACACACTAACAAGAATTGAACAGCACACAACAACACACACACATCCTTACAAGAATTAAACAACACACAATTATACCAGCGCATACAGATACATACATATTTTTTGTCATTTGCAACCATTACAAAGATTGCCAGTGTTCGTGTTAATGGTGTCTGTGTTTCGGTTAGGGTTCTTTGTTATTGTTGTTGCAGTTGCTGTTGTTGTTGTTGTGATAACAGGATGCAATTTAGTATATGTTTGGGCTAAGATGAAAGAGAAAAAATGTAACATGCACACACACACACGCACACACATCCACGGGGACACATATACTGACGGATTTTTGCGAAATGTTTCAAACTGTATAAAAAGGCTAAAAAGAAATGAAGGTATAAAATATATTTAACATTGAGTGTTACGTGTTATTTTGATTTTTTTTTACTTGGACAGCCATCGCATTAAATGATGGCGACAGAGCAACATTTTATGATAACGAGCAAAATATTTAAGCCGCAACTAAGTGACTGTCAGAGAATGACCGAGACAAATTTCAAACACATTCATATTTAACAGCTGTCGACAGTCTGTCTCTAATTCTATATTTCTTAAAGTGTTAAGATCACTGATTGAGATTGGATTAGATGAACTGGTAACAATACATATCGCCTCTTTAATGTAAAACGTATCCATTAAGATCTAGACGCTAATAAAGATACTTGAATACCATTCCAAACTACTAGGCCGCAACATTCTAAACATTAAAATCTACTTTCGGCTAAAAAGGAAGGACAATCTCGCTCTTAGCCGAACACCAGAGACTTGAAGACAACTGCAGAAAACTGGACTGGCATTGGTTGGCCTCCAAAAATCAATAATTTTAAAATTAAGATTTGAGTACTTATTCTTAAATAGTTGGTTGGCATTACGAGTATAACTTTATCAATAAAATTATTTTGATACCCATTTTGTCTCTATGCAGGACATAAAAAAAATATTGCTTCAAAGGCATGCTGAACTTAAACTGAAATTCCCTTCTTGTATCATTATATTTCCTACTGTCTCTTTACTAAATAAAATTCTTAATTAAGGTTTTTGTTAAGGAAAATAACTTAATGGGATATGAATATTAAGAAATTTTTCTTCGCCTTGTTGATATTCCGTTTGTCAACAGGATGTAACACAGCCTGATGATACTTTTCCTCTTTCAATGCCCTGCTTATCATCTCCTGCAGAAAACTTTATACTCAGGCTAATGCATCATTTTAGGAGATTAATGCCATTTAGAGAAAAAACTTTTCAGCTGCAATCATAGTACTAAGTAACAGCGTAAATGCATAAAAAAGAATGAAGAATGTTTTCTTATTTAATTGCCATGGCATGGCGGAAACTGACCAGGATAAGCAAAAGCGTAAAACTTTAACTTTCTTACTTTTTCTGTTCCAAGAGTTTTCTTTCTTTTCATATATTCTTTTTGTTGCATACTTCAAGGATTATATGAATAAAAAGTGTTAATAACAAATGTTGGCATTATATCTGACAAGATATAAGCGAGTAGTTGCTGTTAAAAGTAGTTCTTACTACTAGAGCATTTCTGCTGCTGCTACTGTTGCTGCTAGAACTTTTCTCGTCATATTTTATTTTATTTCATTTCTTTTTGTTGAAACAGAATATTCCATTGGCCAAGAATGTTTCATGCTGGTACGTTAAGCTTAGGAAAGATTGCAATTGTGATGAAATGGCCGTTGGTTAGTCGAAGACAGTGTCGGTGTAGTATTTCAAGAGCTGGACAGACAATAGCAGGAAGTTGAATTCAAGATGGAATGCTGGTTGGCTGCTCATAGTGATATTTTTTTTTTTTTTCATTACATGCAAGTTTTCTCTGTAGTTATTTTTTCTTTTCTTTCTATTTAGCTTGAAGATAAGAATTACATGTTTTAAAATCAAAAAGATTTTCATTTAAAATTTTTTAAGGATGTGTGCTAAAGTTCTTAGAAAAGTTTTCAACATTTTTCTGTTGAGTTGATATAGTCGTAGCTATAATCATATATTTTTATGGTTTCAAATTTATAGAGAGTATGAAAATAATTTTATATGCAATTAACTTATTTTGTTATTTTTCCCAAAAATTATCTTCTTGTTTCTTAATTTGCATTGAGAAGTTAAATGCAAATGGAATAAGTTGGTCTATGGTTAGTATAAAAAAACAGAAATTAAATAATGTGAAAGAAATTCAGTTGACACTTAGAAATTATGGCAATTAAGAAAGGCGCCCATTTAAGTATTGCTGTAAAGGAAATGTGCGGTAATTTAATAAAAGCTTTTCTAATAAATTTAACTAAATATTTAAAATCCTTTCCAGCAATGGTTTTCCCTCTCTCTCTCTCTCTTTCCTTTTCTCTTTTCTTCATTTGGCACTTTCTAAATGAGTTCTTAATTGGATATAGAATTAATATGAGAAGTTGACAAGTTATTATTGTTTATTATAACGCCCGTAGTTCTTTTTTGAATTTTTTCCTCAAAAAAATTTTTTGTTGAAAGGTTTTTCAAAACTTGTCAAACTCAAAAACGTGTCAAATTCTAAACGTGTCGAATTCTTGTCTATGATTAAAGTATAATTGAAAGGTCCTTCTAACATCATATCAGCCAAATTTATGTCTTCCGTGACAAAAATATAAGTCCAAGCTTTTACAATTATTTATACAAAATTTAAGCTTTTGCAAGAGTCTTTTTTAAAGCTTCTAACTACAACATTTTTTTATAGTAAACAGTTTTTACAACAGGACAATTTTCTTAGCTTTAATTTTGTCAATGTATTTAATTTTGCAACAAGAATTTATTCAATTAATTATTAGAAATATTCTCCAAAAATAATTATTTAAATAATTTATTGTTTGTTGCAAGCATATATGTACTCAACAACTTTTGTTTAAAAATTATACATTTAAACACAAATTATGGTGCAATATTTTCAACAACAATAACATATAATAAATTATTTAAATAATTGTTATAAGAATTTTCAAAGCTTCTTTTCTAAACATGTAAATTTTCTTTTGTAAATATGTTTCCATAACAAAGTTGAAATTAATTGTTTCTATAGCAACAGCTTAACTGAAAGCTCTTTCATTCACAAATGGATAATGAAAAAACCCTTTTTGGAACAAAGGCTTTCTTTAAAAATGACAAGTTGAAATATTTTAATTGATTTTTTAATATTGATTTTTTTACAAAGTTTCCTGTTAGTTTGTGTGAAATGTATAAAAATTATAAAAATAATGTCCAGTAAAATTTAATAAAAAAAACGTCCTTCCATTGCGAAAATTTATATTTAGTGGTAAAATTTTAATTAAAAGATTTTTTTTCTAAAAATTTGTTTTATTAAATTGTTTGAACAAAATACTTTTAAGAAATTTTTTTGCAAAAATTATTTACAAGCCGTCTTAATTCCAAGCACATAAAAGAATAAATTTTTGTCCAGTAACAACTAATTGAACAGATTTTTTAATTACTATTTTCTAGCAAGTACTTTTGGTATTCAATATAATTTAAATCCATTAGAAAAATACAATTAATTCACAATACTCTAATGTTTAGTATTAAGATATTTTTCGAAATTTGCAACGTATGGTATACAGTAAACGACAACACTAAAAAGCAGTAATAACTCCTGGGTTCATTGGAACCGCGCTTGATATGTGTAAACAAGAATAAATATATTTACCATTTTGTACAGGAAAACTATGTAAAAGTACATATAATATATAATATGAATAGATCCATTTTCGGGACATTTAAGCAGAACATTTCAGAGATCCTTAAAACAAACAAAAAAGCATCATTTAAGTTAAATATTTGAAAAGAGTTAATCGAATGCTTTTCTTAATATTACAAATTTTTTTCTGTGTGTGAAGATAATTTTAACTTTAACTAGTACAGATAATAACCATATTTTTTAGCAATGACAATTTCGCAGTTAACAGAGCTCTGTTAACGAGTTAACAGAAATCCCATTTAAATACATGTTAAATAACAGTTTTAATAGGCTTAGAAGGCCCTCGACAAACAGGGCAGGAAAAACAAAATAAACTCGACATGAGTTTATTCTGTTTTTCTTGCTTAAACTTCACAGTTTGGCGAGCAACGAAAAGCTAAAGGTAAGAGTTTTGGACTACAATCTCTATAAATTTCAATATTAAGTACATAAAATGCTACTTTTATATGCATATCGCAATTTTCGTTAAATTGAAGTGTCGCCACGTAATTGTGAATAAAATTAAAAGCTGTGAATCGGCTTTAAAGAAAAATTGGTCGTTTTGGATTGTACGAGTATTATGAAACTCATGAAACCATTTAATCCGTAGATCATTTAAAAAATTTACGAATCAATCAAAACAACGGGTTAAAAGAGACAACATAATGGTGCTCCCTATTTCCACAAAGGAGCACCTTCTTAGAATAGTAGCTGGTGTGCTAGACTAGTAGTCGGCAGAACGAAGGTTCTATTCTTTTCGAGTACTCTGGGTGTTTCTAGAGACAAGCCAATTAGCTTCACAATTTGTGTTTGTTAAATTAAAAAATAATAATAATAAAAAATTGCTTTCATCTTTTACTTTTAATTTAATAGGACCCTTTAAATTTTTCAAATAAATGCTTTTATCCATGTTAAAGGGCACCAATAGTGTATGTAATACGGCTATTATGAACCCCAGATGTTGTTTTGGCCAACAAATACGAAATTTTTGGTCTATTTGACATTTTTGGTTTTAAGCACATGTAGACGTGGGCACAACAGCGTGTTTATGTTGTTAATTTAACCAAAAGTTAGAAGAAAAAAGCTCAAATCGCTTGCTTCGCTAAATGACTGACTGGTTGGTTGACGGCATTTCGTCACAGTTGCTTTCACCCATTTTCCGGTATCTTTCTACTTCTCATTCAATCATTCATCAACACGTTTGCCATTGTTATCATTACCAGCATCATCAGCCTTACCATTTCTATCATTGTCAGAGTTCTATCATCATCATCGCCATCATTATTATCAGTGTCATGACGATGTTGATGATAAATTTCTAACAGTTTGCTCTATACGAAACAACAACAAAAAAAAATTTGTTAACTTGACAAAAATTATTCACACACACACACACACACACACACATACATGCAAACGCACACAGAGAAAACTCAATGATTACATGTAATCGTTTTGTTAGTTGACCACAGTCCCTGTTTGTTTGTCATTCCAATTCATTCCACTCGGACTTGCATGCATATTGGGTTGGTGTTACTGGCTGATGTTATTGTGATATTTAAATCAGAAAACGATTTCTTTGTTGCTGCTGCTGTTGTTGTTGTCGTTGTTGTTGTGTTACCAATATGTTGTCACTGTTGGAAACGTTAAGTCCTTTTGTTTTTAACTTAATGGAAAAATGCATTTTCTATTAGTCACCAATGCAGTTGATTGACGTTAAAACAGGTCGTCACATCAAAACTTTAATCTGTTGTTAAAACAAGGTAATCAAATATTATACGAGAATTGAAACAGCTTTAGATTAAATGTTATAAAGCTGCTTACTTTCGTTTATTGAAAAGGTGTAAAAAATATCACTTTTTTGTGATAAATGGTTTAATCTTGCTTTTTTTTTGCAATGGGACCAGTACTCAGGGGATGACCCCTATTTATGCAGTGCATTGTGCTGGAACTAGGAAAATAGAATAGGGTGAGGAGGATAGCGAGAGTAGTGCTTATGGATATTCGACTTGAATCTCTCCACGCTGGGTATGGCAGGAAAGACATCTGCAGGGAGCTCGTTCCACATACGAGCCATTCGATCAAAGAACGAATTATTTCTGTAATGTGTAGTGCGATTCGCTGTTATATCGACCACAAATGGATGTGCTCTTAATGATTATTTTACTTTGCCCTAAAAAATCATATTTTTCATTAAAGGTTCTAAGAATATAGAATTTAGATATAGTGTAAAAGAATTATCCAAAATTAACCTTTTTTATCGTTTTCTATAACGTTCCCTACAGGGCCAATAAAAAATTCAAGTAATTGCTAATTTACCAATATTACAATAAATTAAGTTTATATTGTTTATATTTAGCATGAAGCTAATGTAAACTTGAAACGTTTTGAAAATTTTTATCTAATACATAAGAGAATTATTTAATATATAAAACTATTCCTTAAATTTGCCGTGGGACACAGAACATTCCCTAGGTGGCGCTAAATTTTTAATATTTTTGTGGAAGTACTTCTGATTTTCCTCGGTTTTGCTTGTTTTGATCCACGATCCACATTTTTTTAAAATAAGAAATGTGGATCGTTTTTCAAATGCCTCTTCATCTAAAAATAAAAATTTGAGCCTTTTCTTTTTGTGTTCAATATAAATCTTTGAACGAAATTATTGATCGCATTTAGAGAAACAGGCTGTTAATATAAAATCAATTAAGAAAAATTAAAACAGAAATACAATCCCTCGAGAGAAGAAGCTAAATAAAAAAATACTGGTAGAAGGGAGTTTCGTTCTAATACACTTTGATCGTATTAAAACATTTTGCCTCCTGAATTCTTTCTTCAAACACAAGTATGTTAAATAAATAATATTCCTGAATATTGGCAGCCACCTGATGATGATGGTTTGGCGACCATCAAAAACAGTTCTGTTTCGTGCCACTAATTTATTAAATGGCTACTCCTTACTTCTTCCTTAATAAGAGAAAATTTGTTGGCTGAAGTAGTTAGCGCGTTGACTACAAAGCAATTTATGACTGACAAACCGGGTTCGTATCCTGTTAAAGACAAGTCATAAAAAACATCATAAGTTTTTCTGATCTGCTTAATGTGGAGTTGTGTTAATTGTTGTTGGACTGTTTAAGTGATGAAGGCATAACACTGGTCACTTTAACAGTAACAGCAATTTCATACTCTGCTAATGTTTACTGTATCCAAGCGCGCCCTCCTTCGTCGGTATTGTTAGCAAGAACCGTCGGCGAAGTAAAACAATTAATAAAATGGCAATACTAAAAAAAATGCGTCCATTTAACATCAGAGACGCTACAACTCTGCTATAAAAAAAATATAATAATAATAAATAAATCAACGCGAAATAGCTGAGTTGTAACACAGAAATTAAAACCTCTCTCTCTCTCTCTCTGTATTCTAATTTCACCACCTGTCCTCTCTACCCTATCCCTTTCACAAAAAAGAAGTAACACCTTAATTTAAGTAGTAGGCATTAATTACCTGAGTGTAACTTCTCCTTATAAAAAAAAAAAAGTAATATTTTAAATTGACAAACTCGAGCCAGGCAAATAATTTACGATTTAGCGAATATAATTCAAAGAAATTACATCAAATTTAATATAAATATATTTAATAAACATTAAGTTTTATACCATGGAAACTGGATTACCCTAAGCTAACTAAACTAACGATATAGGATATCGATGGAAAATTTATAGAAAATTTTCTTAAAGTGTACTGAACTTTTGATCGATATCGTTTTCGTATTTTGCCCCCAGTTTCAGCCCACGTCCATTTTCGATTAGGCGAATTTATACATTTGATGTTCCAACCAGGATATTTTGCTAATAGAAGTAAGCAGCATTAATCTAAAGAAACTGTCTAGTTATCGGGTAGAGCAAGACAATTACACAGTAGATGCTCCATGCCACATCCCCAAAAACCCATCCCAACTTTTCTCCTATTAGGAGTTTCCACAGAAGCCGTTTAAAGAGAGATTCAGTTTCCAAGCAGAGTCCGAAATTTCATGAAGAGGCTACCCTAGACTTTCAGCTTTCCAACAGATAGCTCCTCCTTAGAGTTTAAGTTTTTTAACCAGAACTGCGAAATACAATTTTGCATCCTTATACCAAATAACAAAAACGAACAGAACCCGATTTCCCTATAACTAAAAACAAATCAAGGACTAGTTTTTTATATGAGTTTTTAATTTCTTTCTGTGTGATTTTAATAAAAAAGCTATAAGAAATAAATTATATTTTTCTTGGTAATACCAAATAGCAACAACCCAGAAATGGCAAAGTTATAAAAACAACATGTGACAACAGTTTTTGTTAAAAAAAATCAACTCTATAGTTGTTCCGTTTCGTACTCAAAAAAAAAATCCAAGCACACACACTATAAAAAAATATATAAAAGCCAGGAACTTTATAACTACAAGGACATGCGAGATGACGATGTTCTGATGTTTAAGAAAACCAGCAGTGGAGCAACAAAAAAAAAGAGTAAAATAAAAGTTGCTGCCATTCATGCGTTAACTTGTAACAACTCATAACTCATTGAATATGTTAAGTGGAAAAACTCGTGATCGAAATTTATAAAATTTCTTGATGAGAAGAACACTTCACAAACAACAACATGGAAAGCAGTATAAATATAAAAACCAATTTTATATATCAGGCCACTTTCAAGAGAAAAATGTTAAAAGAAAATACTTGTCATTTTTATCTACTTTTCGAACACAAGCTGCAGAGGCTTATTGTTAGCAATTGTAGGAGAAGATAAACTAAAAAAAAGTATACCTCCCACATAATAAAATTCACAAAGGACTATTTATTGTTCCGTATAAAGACTGTAATGTTGTTTGAAAAATATAACAAGAAAAGTTATGAATTAAATAAAACTTAATAATAATACAAAATTACAGCTTCAGCACTCTGCTTTTCTTTTAAATACGTTTGAAAAAAACTTTGAACTTTTACAAAATTGAATAACAAAATAATGCAATGTTCATTTGTTTAGGTTAGGTTAGGTTGATTGGAGGGGTGTGATAGCCCATGTCATACGACATACACTTAAGCCAGTGAAGGCTTGTTGTGCGCTCCCTTTAATTATCAAACACAACTGCCAGAGTTCTGCGGCAGGATTCGAACCTGGGACCTTCGCACTACGAGTCTAGTACACTACCTACTAGTCTACGAAGGTCAGTTTCATTTGTTTAACGTAAGATCATTGTACTGGCAACAATATTGACAACAGTATTGAGGATAGTAAATTTTTAGTGCAACTACTTGAAATACTAGCCAAATATAAAATTACAGGGCAAAATAAATATAATAAATGTTCATCATTACATCGAGTAGATCGCCAAAAGAATTCAATTGAAATTCCTGTATGTTTTATTTCTCTTTCGTTATCTTTTTTCGTACCTTTTATATCCTTCGTTCCTTACACAACAATTGCAATTATCACAACTTTAGTTTATTTTTTCCTTTTTTACTGGGCATTTTCCATCTTGTTCAATTATATTTACTTAAATATTTTATTTACCTTTTATCACCTCTATTCTATTTTTCTATTATTTTTTTCATCTAGAGATTTCCCGCTTTCAAAGCTTTTCTTTATAAATATCAATATATTCTTCTTTCGTTATCTGCATTCCAATATTTCTTCTCCTCTCTGCCTTTCTCTTTCCTTATTTTCTGTTATTCCTTTCTATATTTTCTTTTATCTATTAATTGCTGTTCGTATATTTCGTAACTTCGTTGGCTTCTCTGTTTCCTTCACTACCTTCTTTTATCTCTTTTTTCTTTCTTCTCTTTTTCTATATATTTTTTTTAAACAAGTTTCACATTTCCGTAATTTCTTTTACTTTTCCTTCTTTGTTGTTCCATGTAATTTGCACTTCTTATTTTTCTTATATTTATCTTTCTCTCTCTAGTTCTTATATTTGTTTAATTTTCTTTTTTTGTCCTTTTATCCTTGATAAATATTATATCTACTCTTTTTTTTCTTGCTTCTGTTTAATTTTATTTATTTTTTCTCTAGTCTTTATTATTTTATATCATTTTGTTTTGTTTCACTTTATTTTATTACATTTTATTTTATTTAATTTTGCGTTTTATTTTCACTTTTATTTTTAGTTTTATTCGCTTATTTTATTTTATTTCAAAATATTTTGTTTTATGTTATGTTGTCAAGTTATGTTGTGCTATATTATGTTATGCTTTGTTATGTTATTATGTTATATCGATTTATTTTATTTGTTTTTATTACATTTCTTTTTATTTTATTTCTGCTTATTTAATTTTATTTCACTTTGTTGCCTTTTAATTTATTTCATTGTATTCTATTTATTAGTATTCCATTATATTTACTTTATTCTATATTCTTATTATATTTCATCATATTTTCCTATTATATTTTAACCTTTATATTTTAACCTTTTAATCATTTTGTTTTATTTTATCTTCTTATTTTTTTATTTTATATTGTACAAATTAATTCAGTTTAACTTTATTTAATTATATTTTTATTTTATTTATGTTATATTAATTAATTTAATTTATTTTTATATTATTTCGTTTAAATTCATCATATTTCGTTTTAATTTATTCTATGTTTTATTTCTTTTCGCTTATTTTATAACTTTTTATTTTTATTTATTTATTTTATATTATTTTATTATAAAATTATCTTACTAATTTTGTTAATGCTATTAAAAAATTATGTTTTCATTATATTTCATTCTATTTCCTTATCATATTTTTTTCTTTATTTTATCTTCATTTCATTTTCTTTTATTTTATTTTTTGTTTTATTAGTTTTTTATTATTTCATTTAATTCAGTATAATTTGACTTGTATTTGTTTCATTAAATTTTATTTTATTACATTTCACTGTATTTTATTTTGTTGTATTATAAAGCTTATTTCTTTTCATTTATTTAACATCATTTTATTTATTTTATTCTCTTTTATTTAATTATAATTAATCTTGTATTATATCAGATCATTTTATTATAAACTTAAATTAATTTGTTTTATTTTGTTTAATATTAATTTAATTTATTTAATTTAATTTAATTTTTATTGCATTTTATTTTATTTTCTTATTTTCAAAGATGGCCAACAATATTTTTGCAATGAAATTTTCATGGAAATTTTTTTAATAAATTTGCATCTTCAACCAATTTGTTTCTATTTAAAAACTTTTAATCTTTTAACGCCAAAAATTTACAGGTCATTCTTAAGTATGTGTATGAAATATTATATTTCTTACCACAATATATTCGCCACATACGAGTACACACACACACACACACACATGAATGCATTATCAGTGCGAAATAAATTTAACATTAAGATTTTAATATTCTTTAATTTTCATTTCATAAATGACAAAAACGTCCTTGTTATTTACCACTTTTTATGGGCGTGCTTGGTTTGTACTCCTATTATGGCCGTTCGTCCCCCTGTCCTGCTCTTTAGCAACATGTATCATTTTGTATAAGTGGGAGTACGAACGTGTGTAAATGCGTCCATATTAAACCGCTCCTCTCAACTATTTGTTTACTTAAGCACAATTTGGCTGTGTGTAAGGATACACGGACATTCTTTTATGCATTTAAATACATGTTTACAATTTGTACAATTAATGTTGTTGTTGTCATTATGTGCACAGAAATGTGCGCACACACTAACACATTTATACAGATGCGTGAAGGTGTACGTGTATGTTTATTTTCCTATTAATACACTTTCATTGTTGTTTTCACTCTCTTGTTGGTGTAGTGTTCCCCATGCAGCCTGTTGTTATTGTTGGTTTTTGCATGTTGTTTCATGCTTTAATGTTTATATTTTTATTGTTGCCTTATATGCTTTCTGCACTATTTATTTATTTATTTGCATTTTTTTTTTTAAATTTCCAACATTAATTTTAATGTGACGCCATATAAATTTTTCAAGAATGTGCGATATTTAAAATGCGCTGCATGCCATAACGAAAAATTCATTTTGCAAAATTAAATAAACTGGGACAGAATTGTTATGTTCTTCATGTATTCAAGCAACAACATTAACATGCAAATATTTATTAAGACAAATTTTTAAACGTGAAATTCCAATTGGTTGTACTCATATTTAACTTATGGCTCAATTTGAAATTGTATTTAATTCGAATATAAAATGAAACTGGAAACATAATATTTTAAGCAAATTAATTTAATAAAAAAAATTTAATAGGGCTTAAATCTTTAAGTTTTTGTAATCACTGGTAATTTGGTAATTTATTTCCGCTCCTTGCGTCTTATTCCACAGGATTTGTTAGACTTTTTCTCCTTCTTTTCTTTTTAGTCCATTTAAAAATTTAAAGGTTGAGATCTACTGATGATCTGGTAATATGGCAAATTAAATGAATCCTCACAGCCGACTTAACCAATAACATTTTTCTCTATAACTAGTTGATAGAAGATCGACTATAATTTCGTTATATATTGTTTAAAAATTTTCTATTGAAATTAATTATAGCGATTCGAGTTCGATTCCTGAAATTTTTAGTTCTCAAAGAACTGCATTGTCATCTTATTGTGCAAACTTCAACCATTCACCAGATTTTAAAAATACATTAATTTTGAATACAAAAATAAAGTACAAAGACCATCTGGTGTTGGAAATACTACATTTAATTACTTATCAATAGAACAAAAACTTGAGGCAGTGTAGTGGAAATAATAATAACAAATAGTCGAAGAAACTATAATAATAATTTAAAAAGTTAAAGAAAGCTGCTGTATGAATAATTTAGTCCAAAATTCATTTCAATAAAAGTGGTTCTCAGTTTTGATATTACGATTCTTTTTGAGTATCGACTAAAGATAATTTAATAGGAGTGATACTTTCACTGCTTCCAAAGGATCCGTTTAGTTTGAAATAGGAATTACTTCTGTACATATTGGGAGAGTCTACTTAAAAATGATTATTTTTTTTAAAGAAAACACACTTATTAATTTAAATTTACTTGAAAACGTTATTTTTCTTCCACCAATAATGATCAAATTCTTCTTAAATAAAACAAAACAGGAATGGATACTATTGGCGAAATTGTACGGTTTATGTTAAACTTGTTAAATGTGGCAAATAGACAATCCTAATTAATTATAAAAGTAGTTCCTTTGAGAAAAAAACCATCATAAGTTTACTCACAACATTATGACTAGGAATCGAAAAATAAAACATCCTGACTTAACTTCTTCAAAGAAAAATTCTAGAACCGAACTTCCTACAGGCACAATTCTAACAAAAATTTCTTCACTAAATCTTTCCTCCTGTATATAAATTTTTTCATTTTCTTTTAAAAGCAACACGAAAGGACAAACTATGATCCCGAATGAGCGGGAGCTGCCTGTTTAATATTGTGCGTATTCGATTATCCCTTCCTTCCTTGTATTTCTACCCAGATGTCTCAAAAAGATTTTGGATTTCCTTCTCTGGCATTAAGCAGATGGCATCGGTCAAACAACACCAGCCAAATATATCGTTCATACTACTCGGCTAATTGCGTCTTTTTCAATTCATGTGTAAAATTGTTTCTATCCTGATGCTTAGATTAGCTGCAGCTACAACTGCTATTGTCGTGTACGCCAGGGCTTCCGCGCGATCACCAGAGGACAGCAGTATTTAAGCGAAGTTGCGTATCAATAAATCTTTTTCATTTAATTATAGCGTTCCAACCAACCAAGTTTCATGTAATTAAGAGCAGCCCTCGTATTAATGAATATAAGTTATTGTTCTTAAGCTAATTCCTACTTGCAAGAAACCTTATTATATATAATTTCCCTTCCAATGAACATATTTCAAACTTCATATTTTATTAATTTAAAATCCCCATTGAATTTTCTTTGATATATATTGAACACTATTAGCTGACACAAATAAAGAGTTTTCTAATAATGATGCGTTAATATTAAAGTAGTATAAACACAATTGTAGGTTTCATACTTTGGAGTCCTGTGGTTGCATTCCTTTTAAAACATACAGGATTAAAACCTTAAACTAATCTGTCTTTTCTTTAAAGGCACACAATGTTTCATTAAAGTTGAAACTGAAGATTTATTTCCAATTCCTTGATATTTCCCCCATTGTACATCAACGTTTTCATAAAACACAATATTTAAGTCTCATAGTCACTATGAAGCCAAAACTTGTCTATGACAGAGTAACATTCATGACCTCCCACCTGTACTGAAAAACCCTTTACAATACTTTATCCACACATAAGCAACACTAAACTCCATTAGCTTCACGTATATTAACTCTCCCATATGGTTTATGTATAGAAAATTCTCTAATGTGTTTGTGATATCATGTGGACTTGAATATGTGCGTTCCTTCATTTTATTCCATCACACACCATAAAGTCATAGAACAAATAATGATAAAGGAAAAAACAGCAAACTATCACGTAATTGCTAATAAAACATGTACAATTTATTTCAAAGAATGTGTTTGATGAAACAGAAATAATGATACCGGGTATAAAAATAAAAGCACAACTTCTTCCCATTATCAGTTTCAGACAAAATGGATCAGAACAAGAACAATTAAGTTTAACAAAAGTTGCAATTAAAAGTAACAATATTTTTGTTATCTGCTATTGCAAAATCTACTAAACTTAAAGTTAAAGAGAGAGAAGAAAAAAAGAAAAAACAGAAACAAACATCATCAGTGGTTTATTACAGAGATCATGTATTAAATAAAATCCTGCAATAAAGTTTGTTTTACAAAAAGAAATGTACACGAAGGCTATTTAAGGATTTAAGTAAAAGTTTTTTTAAGAGAAAATCAAAATCTTAAACAAAATGAAATGAGTTAATATTTCTTACAATTGCCAAACCTCGCTTACAACTTTTGTCGTAACAAAGTTTAACTGATAAAATTGTGATACAGGGATTCTGCAAACTTTCCTTTTTTTTTGCCAAATTTCCCCTCACTCCATCTCTCCCATTTGAGTTCTTTAGCCTTTTAATAATACTAATAGGTTCTTAATACTCAGCCACTGCCATTAATACTACCAACACTAGTGAGCACTCACACCTACATTTTAAGCATGAGTATGATGAAAGTATTAAGCTTTTCTCTTGTTCGTTTTTTTTATTAAGCTTAAGACAACAGCAGAGTATTCCTCTTTAGCTTAAGGCTACAAAGAAGCAAAAATAAATAGTTAAAAACTTCTTCCTTCTTGTTATTGTAATTTTCTCATATAACAACTTTTTTCAGTGAAAAGCAGGCAACATTCGAAACTCCTTCCAAGGAATAATAAGTAAAAGGTAGAAAAAAAAATTAATGCATACGAAAAATATTGAATGAACAAGGGCGTAAGTGTATTACTGTTTCAAAAAAATGTAAACGGAAATTCGTATGCGTTTACGAAAATTTTATTTCAAACAGATGTGATTATAAATATAGGGCAAATGAAGGCATGAACTTTTGTTAATTTTTTTAGAACGCTATCTTTGGACTTAATGTTAAATTATGGCCATAGAGGATGGTAAGCTGCTCCAAGTAAAATGCAAGCGGAAATTTGTATGCGTTAATGATAATTTAATTTCATTTTAAACAGATGAGAGTATAAATATAGAACGCTATCTTGGAACTATATTATGGTTATAGTGGATGGTATTATTCGTTCCGCATGGAAAGGAAATTGCAACGATAAAAAATATCAAGCGATAAGCAAATTGAAATTATTTATTCCTGCGGTATGAGCTTTCCGCGAAATTGATGTAGCATCCCCATGTTGAAAATATATGGACTTTTCAATTTGTCCTATTTAAGGAAAACAAAAATCGTTGAACCAGTAGAGTAGAAATATCCTATTACTATCAGATTTTCATACGCTACGTCTAGCAAATATTTATACTCTACATCCCTATCCTGCCATATACAATATAATACAGTACAAGCAAACTAAATTCAATGGTGTTATTCGCTTTGCAAGGACAACGATCTTATACGTTAGTACTATAAAGTGTTTCGAGTCAGAATCATAAGGGTATGAGTTTTAGAGAAGGCCCGAAGAAAAAATTACCTTTATTCAATTATCGGCCTATAAGTATTATTATTATTGACCTTGTAAATAAGTTCAGTGCTTGTATTTTGCCTTCTCAATATTAATAATTATTTTTCTCAGTTTTAACGATTAACATTTTTGAGTCTTCATCCAAGTAAAAAATATTTATGAACTCCCACAACGACTTGGACTGCCAAATGCGTTGCTGGTGGTAAAAAAATATAAAAGAAAAATATAACAAATGTCCATGGTTAATTGAAATTCTTTAACTTTCTCAATTAAACTTTTACAAACGTTACTTTAAACTTTAAAAAAGAAAGACCAACGAAACACAGCAGAAGGAAACAATGAAAGAAAGAAAAACAGCAGCTGATAGCAACAAATAATTTAAAAAAGAAAACAAGATTTCCTGTAAAAAAAGGCACCGCCAGGAAAACGATGAAAAGGAAAACTTAAAATCTACAACAATGAAATGAATAGTGCACGGAGTACAAAGAACGTGCCGCCACAAAAAAATCGTTGTTATAAACTTTCCTTCTTACAACGAACAACGTATTAAGCCAAATTAACAAGTTTCCTGGATAACAAGTAACAACTTAACTTTTTTAATTAGAACACATAATAAACTCAAATATATAAGGAATTTGATATTTTGTGTTTAAATAATTTTTTTTTTTTTTTTTTTTTTCATTCAGAAAACATTATTTACTATCCCTCACTAACACCAATGATTTTTCTTGTCGTTCTTGTGTTGTGATTGTACAAAAGCATTCTAAAGCTATTTTATACTTTTGTGTTTTTGTTGATTCAAATAGAAAAATATGATTGAGTTCTGTTTGAATTCTCATATATTGTTTGTAGTCTGTGGCTTAAGTATACAAGGTTTGAATGCTTTCAATCATGATTTGGCTAAAGGGTACTGATGATTTGGTTAGCGCCAATGAAATGCAGGCATATACCTAGCTAAGCCAACAACAAACAATATAATATTTTTTTAATTTCTCTAATACCTTTAGTCTTTCCTATTTACCATATTTTATTTTTCATGGTTCTTTTTCCGTTTTAACTTTTCTTATCTGCAGTTTATATTTCTTCTAGTTTCTACTTTCTACAAAATAGAATATTATTCCATTCTTTTATTTTTATTTACTCATTTTAAATCTCTTTTTTCCCTTTATTTACTTCTTCTTTCCCCTCTTTTTCATGCATTCTTTGTATTGATTAGTACTTTAAGAGTTTGTACTATTTCCTTCATTTCTAATATTTATTATTTATTATACCTTTTTTTAAAAAAGTACATATGCCAGGTTCATCACTCTCTCCCTTTCTTCATTTAATTTTAATTTTCCGTGTCTTTGATTTAAAATTTTAATTGTTTTTTGTTGCTATTTAGTTTTTACTTTTTATTCCCTTTATTTCTTCGTTTCATCATCGTGTTTTATTTGTATTTTGCTTCTCTTTTTGGTCATTTTTCTCTTAAACTTTTTTTCTCTTCTTGTGGTAAATTTTCTTTTCAACTGCTTGTTTTCTTTTTATCCCTTTCTTCCTTAGTTCTTGACTCTATTTTTAATTACTTCTCGAAAGTCTTCTAAAGCCTTTTTTCTCCTGTTGCTCTCTATTTTTTGTTTTTATTTGACATGTTGAAAACTACGGAATATCTCTGGCCATTGATCTTCCAAGAAGGCCCTCATAAGCATCTGGGGAAATTTCATTCTTCTTAATTAAAAGTTTGAACTAATTGCTGATTAATTAACACTGTTTTTCGACCTTTTTTTATATGTTTTATTTAATAAACGGGCTTTGGGTCTTTTTATAAAAAACACATTTATTTTATTTCAATATTTCGACGCCTTTTTGGGAGTCTTCTTTAGGAAAAGTTTTTTAAATAAAGGCACGATTCGCTGATTTTATGTATTCCATTCATTTTCTCAGAATAATAAAAAAGGAATGTGCTCCATTCAGCATTACTGCACGACATTAGCAAAAATTTGCACTTTAATTTGTAAAACACCACTTCTAATATCTTTTTGCAACAGCCCAAGAAAATTTCAATTTCAAGAGTATAATATTTCGCATAAATTTATCCTTTTTTACATCACGATAATCCTCTGAATTTATATTTTTATTCCCTCTTGTATTATGCCTCTACATATATGTTTGTACTTATGTAAGTAGACCATTTTCTATTCGCTAGTCTAGTCGGTGGCACCCGTGGCGAATATACCGGGTTTGACCTCAATAATTTTACGCAAAGCAAATCGTTATATGACACCCTCAAGAAACAGGAATGAAAAATAAGCACAAACTTGTGAAAATCAAAATAAAATACATTAGATTGTATGCGTAATCGTGCATGTGTTTGTACTTTTATAAAATCAAACAAAACCTACATCATGTATGTATGTATGTATGTAAGTATTAGGGGTCAGTAGACACACATTTGTAATAGACACGTACGTTACAGGAAAGGACTGAACATAAGTCCTAGAGAGTACGTGCTGCTACACTTGTTTGTTGCATTGAATCAAGTGAAACCTGGCAATTTTTAGAAAATACCATAGAATCTGTAATAGGAGGCTCGGGAAAAAAGTTGCTTAATTTTAGAAAGATTATAGAAGTAAAAAATTTTTCGTAAAAATTTCCAACATTTATCGGCTTCTGTTTCATAGATTGGCCAGTTTGCGATTTTTGTGTTTTTCTTCCGACGGGGTTTGTTTGAATTTGGGACGATTTTCCGTCATCCCACGTCAAATTTGGTTTGTAACCAGACCGGTTTCGGCTTTGTGCCATCTTCAGTGTTCTCTTGCCTACTATCGGATTTTCCAATAAGCACTTGCAAATTTTTACAATAGATACCGGCTATATCTTTCGAAGTCGCTGCCATTTATTCAGCCTGTTCTGCCAAATCGCCATGGACGGATACAGCGTTCAACATCACGTGCAAATGATAAAATCATTTAACCAAAATGAGTGTTTTGTTCGGGCAATATTCCACGCCATAACCGTTCTCCATTTCTGAGACGATACAAATCCACCTGAGATCCAAGAGAATACAAGACATCCCGAAAAAATCACTGTGTATGCGGATTTCGGGCTAATATTTCTTTGAAAACAACATTAGACAAGCCATTACCGTCAACGGGAGCGCTATGGGTTGATGTTTATTAACTTCTTTTGGCCTGAATTGGATGATATGAGCACCAATGACATTTGGTGGTGGTGCAACGGCATGTGGTGCTCATGCCAGATTGGACATCCTGCATGGGCAATTTAAGAGCATGGTCATCTCACATGGAGGTGATGTAAATTAGCAACTGAAATAGCGCGATTCGACTTCGTTAGACTTTTTCTTATTTGGTTTTTTTGAAAAGCAGATCTATGCAAATAAGCCAGAAACCGCAGCGTCCCTCAAGGCCAATACAACCCATGCTGTCGGTGAAATATAGCCAAATAAATGAAAAATGCCAACTATATCTCACACACACTTTGGTTTTAGGCCATTACCGAAAAAGTTATTATAGAAAACAATTTCATTGCACATCATTTGACGCAGAAATGTTGATTATGATTATTTACAAAAAGGAATTATGTGGTGACAATAGTGCATTTGACTTTGTGAAGAAACTGTAGTGCCAGGGGTAAAGGAAAATGGATTCACACCGTAGAACTTTCTTACAATGGATCTTTTTGTTTAATCATGAAGCAACTATTGTCATTATTATTTATAAAAGTTTTCGTCCAAAACCATGTGATGAAAAAATATTTTAAATTGACACTGTGCCCTTTCTGTACATACAAGCACCTAAGATTTTGCAATATATTTTTTTAGATCTCGAACACCATGAAATACCAAGAGGTTGTTCATCTTTAGTAGCACCATCTTTAGGATTGTACAAATTATCATCAATTCAAATGGCCCTTTCTTAGGATAAGTTATACCAAATTCCATATTATTTTCCAAAACATTTTCTGTAGCATTAAGACTTAGTTCGCCGACTGTAACGAGATCTTGATGTAATGGAATAGTAATATCGACTTTACGTAAGACGTCAGTGTGATTACACAACGTAAAAACGTGTTATATGTTTTTTAAATAAAGAAAACAAAAAATTATGATTGAGCCATTTAAAAAGCTCAAGTTGCTTAAATTCAATAGCTGTTTTAGCAGTGGTGTTAGCGCAGCAGTTTTAGTTCCATTTCAATGATTTTACATTTATTTAAAGGAATTTATTAAAACTTTTAATATAAATAATCAGATGTCATAGAATCCAAATTACTACGAAAGTGAATATGAAAACGTTTTTACCTCCGTAAAACGCAAAAGTTTTAAATCCGTTTAAAAAAACTAAAGTGAGATTGATAATTTTAGAGTAAAAGGAGCGGGGGTAATGGTACTTCCCATAACGATTTCAAAAATAGTCTTTTAAAATTTTAATATAAAAACCTTATAGCAAAAAACTACGCTTTAAATATTTTTAATAATCCGGTGCCATAAATTAAATCTCAATATTCATCTTAATCCAAGATCTCACGGTTTTCAAAGATTTCACTGTCTTCAAATATTTCACCATATTTAAATCATTATCTTATAATGTCATCAATTAGTTTATTCATTATTTGAAAAGAAATTAAACTTCTTAGTTATTTTTTACTTAATATTTTGCTGATATTTTCATTTTCGTAACAATAAATTAAGATACATTTGTGCCTTGTCCACGATATCAAATCTTCAATTTTGTGCGATTTGTGTTCCAAACTGTAAGAAATCTTTGCATAAATCTTTATGTATATAAGTCTTTATATAAAACACTTATTTGCACACAAATATCATTTAAAGACTGCCCTCTTACATTGTTACTTTAATATGTATGTTATTATGCATCAATAACATTTGTACAACTAAAACAACAACAACAACAAATAAATAAAAACGAATGCCAGCAAAATAGATGCCTAATTTTCAATTAGCAAAATGCGTTGATGTGTTCAGAATATTGAAGATATATTTTGTTCTTTGAATTACATACGCTCATTTGTAGCTGCCCATAGAAGAGTGTGTACATGAGAGTGTTATTGTTTTCTCATCTTGAATTTGAAACTGAAATTCATTTGTTATTCGAATAGTGAATTTGTATCTAGAAATTTCATTACGTTAAGATTTCCTTGCTGTCCTTTTCAAGTTGTCATTTATTAGGATTTTGATATTTTGTGTTTCTAAGTGGAAATAGTGGTGTTGCTACATTCTCTCAGGATGAGTGTATTTATTCCGCTCGAAGTGCGTGTCATAAACATGATACTTTTATTGATTAGCCAAAAGCAGTTTTTATTGTGAAAAGTTCAAGCAAATTGACGTTGATGTTTAGAGAACCATAAATCGAAAATTTGCAATTCACTTTCATTCTAATGAGTTCATAGTCTATTGCCATATAGGAAGAAGTGTATATGATGTAGTATATATTAAGAGTTTTTAAACGTAATTCATCATAAAGGAAACAGCAACTACATACATATATACGCACATATCTATGTAAATATTCGTATGTATATGTAAAACTAGGCTGTCTGTTTTAGCAAAGCCTAATTTTTATGACGTTGAAAAAATATTTGAGATTAACACACATAAAGAATACACATTTAAGTAAACGCACTTTTGTGATCTCAAATTAGGGATAATTGGAAGGTGTTATTTTTTAAAAGTATAAAACGTTGGAAAAGTATTTGAAACTTATTCGCAAAACGTAGTCTCACCACACGAAAAATATATTGAATAAAACTATATTAAAAAATATCAATAAAAAATAAAAAATATTAAAAGAAATTTAAAAAATATAAAATTAACAAACAAAACAAAAATTAAAAGAAATTTGATAAAATAAGAAACATATAAAAAATAAATAAAAAAAAATCCAGTAAAAAAAATAAATGAATAAATATTTTTAAGTGCTGAAACTTATAAATTTTATGAATCGTTTTTCAAAAGTGAAAAAGTCAAAATAAAAAATTTATTTTAATTATTTGAAACCTATTTGAAAACTGTGTCGATTCTCAATAAAAATAATAATTAACACCTTAAATTGAAAACATGATTTGACACAACGCAAACGTTTCAGAATGTAATGCAAATTATTTAAAAATCACACATGTCACATGCGTTATTTTAAAGCAATTGCTGTTTAAGAAAATAACAAAAAACGCATTGTTCCGCCTTGGTGAAATAAAAAAATCGAGGCCCCACAATAGAGAAACGTGTAAATGTTGCATACCACTATTCCAATGTCAATACCAGTGATGTCAACTCAAAATATGTCTTAGAAGTAGATACGATTCGAAATGTAGGTAGTTTCCAAAAAAAAATTAATGCCTATTCTTTCAATATTTAAAGAAAATAATCATAGACAAATGATAATTACAGGTCACTAACACTTGAAATTTGAATTTTTCTATTCAAGTAAAAATTATGATATCGTCTTAAATGTTCTGTAAAGAAACACAATAATATTGCATCAATTTTAATAGTTCTAATATTTAAAATAATTATTAGATGATTTGTAGGTTGTTGGTGTAGCACTTTTTCTAGAGTAACAGTAGACAGTTTGTTCTAACCAAAAGCTTTTTATAAATTTACTGTGAAAGACTCTTTCAATGTTTGCTCTACTATATGAAATAACGAGGGACAGTAACAGACAAACCTGAAAAAGAACGGAAAGCGTTGAATCTCATGCCGCCATACCTAAATGAGAGCGACAACACTATGTCAATAGCTAAAATAAGGCTGTCAGAAATATAACCATTCTAGATAGGTTTGTTGAAAACAATTAGACTAAACTCTGAAACATATTAATTTACATATTTTTCAATACAAAAAAATAGCAAAACTCGAACTTGGAGGAAAAAACGATAATTCAGAATTGGCGTTGATGCCGCGATATTTCTGTTTGCTCCATATAAATTTATGAGCATGAGAATTTTTGACAGCTAAGATGACAGATAAGCGGAAGAGATGGTTTATACTAAAAAAAATTAATAGAATTTAACACTCTTTAAATATAGTGTAATCAACGCAATGTTTTGCCCGTTGCTTACACGGATTGTAAAAAAAAATATTTTAGTTGAAGTTCTAGACAGGATAACAAAAAAACAACACTTTAGCATTGTATATCTACCACAAAAATTATAGAGCTGGCATCACTTGTCAAACCTTTAAGGAAAATATGAGACTCTCCCCAGTCAAATAATGAAATTTCTAAATTTAGAAGAATAAAAATAATAATATTATTTAAAGTAATAAAAAGAATAAAAAATTTCCTTCATGTAAGACATTTCGAATGTCAGACATTTGTGAATCATCTTTGAAATGGGTAAATTTTTGTTTGACGTCATAAAGACAAGTTAAAAAAAAGTATGTGTTCTGGCACTGCGATGCCAAAAGTATATTTGTGCGTGATATCGTTACAATACAAAAGTTCTACAATTTCGCAAAATAATAGAATCACATAGAATGTGTACCGATGCTTCCTCGGCCTCAAAGCAAAGACGCTATATGGGAGGAGGAACCTGGTTACACTTTCAAAAGTATAACTAAGACTGAAGTATCCTGACAGAAAACCAGTTATCACTCGAGAATCATTCCTCTTAAATCCCAAGGTTTCCTTGTATAAGAATGGTACGATTAGCGATTTTGTTAGGAGCCTCCTGCCACATACCCTTGGCGATCGACAGCTCATCACCTCTAATCAATGACTTGATCGAAGATCAAATAACACCATAGAAAGGTTATGGATCCATAAGTGGAGTCGCAGAGGCCTTCCTGTACAAGATATCCGTCATATTGTTGCCCAACAGGCTAACAGACCACTATGCAACAGATGGAAACTTTATTTGCAGTGGTTTTTAAAGAGAGTCAGTAATAGCACTCCAAAACTAGCCTCAACCTCTCAAAGTCGCCCCCACTAACAGAAAATATCGGAATATGTGAACCTTTTAAGCTTTTATTCAACATAATCTGCACATAAGTGGAAGTAATGTTGGCCACTTACCCATGGGTATAGAAATTCTTGCGTTAGGTCCAAAGACGCCAGCATAATTATGCTGACGAAACTTATTCTTTGGTTGCACCACTTTTGAATTATCAACCTTTTGAGAATAATTTCGAAATTTTTTTCGCTATGATAATGTAAAATTTTTTTCAGCCGAGTTTTTTATTATTCACACATTTCACAAGTTGTTTTGAAACAATTGTTTTATTTTATTTTATTTTTTTTTATTTATTTAGAAACGTATGTATATAGTAAGTGTGCTATTTCACATTTTCTGCAAAATGGTTACCAGTACTCTCAAGAAATTTAACTAAAATATGATTTTTTTTTTAAATAAATTTTCTCGATTCCCGAAATTAGTACATACTCATATATTTGCCTAATAGGATCGTAATTAGGAGCCCTTGGACTACCTTTTCTACATCGACTGCGCCAGCTATGGTTTGAGCTTCAACCTATCAGGTCCCTGCATGACACCCAAGCTTTTTCTATTTATATGCCAGCCATTTAAAAGCAAAATTAAAAGACAATCTAATATAAGTATAATTGAATTACTTGGGATTACTATAGAGCCCGTTCGAATCAAAGGCTAATGGTTCAAATTCAACAGAAACTATAATAAAAAAAAATTGCTTCTTCGATTGACGGATTTCATTCACGAATTGCAAAGGAAATCCTAAATGACTTACATAAGTCACTTAGTACAGTATTGATTAATCGCTGGTGTATTCTATATGAAAGATATCACGGTTCTATAAATCATATTACTCTTGCAGCACTTGACTGCTTCAAAAAAATTGGAATTGTTACATTAACACTGTTTTGGCTAACCATGTTTCTAATTTATTCCCATTTAGTGATTAATACATTTTCTACAGAAATTACTTTGCCAAATATTCATTCTCGTTTCCACCTCCAATTCAATGCTCTGTCAGCCCATCTTTCTTACTGAACATTTGCCTGCAGCTTATCAAAGCAGTCAACTGGCTTCTACTATACTCGTAGTAGTCTTTATCGACACTTTATATTATGACAGAGGACATTATTACTATATCTGCTACTAAAAGCTGCAGTATTTATTTTTTCTTATTTCAAAAACCTTTAGAAAATTTCTCTTTTTTTGCTTCACTACTTGCTTAACGTTAATTTCTCTTTCGAGATACTTAATTATGTCTCATTTATTTAAATATTTACATATATACTATTAAACTTGCCTCGTTTATCCTCAATAATTGCTTATTATTCTCTTTGTAGGCCAATTTTATTTCATAAAACTTTTATTGAATAATTAATCAATTTCACTTTAATATTCAGAACACTCTCCGTTTCATTTGTTAAGATGCCTAAATGTATGCCAACATCTTAATAATCTTTTGCTTTACCATATTAATTTTTCGGGCTCATCAACAAAAAATATATATGTTGCTACGCATTGTGCTACAAGAGATGAACGATGTCCAACGTTAAAATTCATTAAGAACGACGTCAAATTAATCAATTTCATAAACTAAATGCTCTAATAATGAAAGACCGGTCAAGAACTATTTATACTATATGGAGCCTATTAAGAAAACATATACCCACATATAGTTTGAAATTTCTTTCATTGCTTGCCTCCTTTATTTTGCATACTCGTATTAAAAATTAGGAGTATATTAGTGCAACTTTTATTCCTTGCTGATTTCCTTTTCGATAGGTTTGACATGTTATTAGCCTAAATAATAAATCTTCCATATTCTAAGAAAAATCCTGTAGCCTTTGCTTGCCTACTGCCATTTTATTAATAAATAGCCCAACCTATCGATATGAATGAATTATGGCAAATAGTCAGTAGGAAATATAAAAAGAGCCTAGAAAGGAAATAAGTGAAATCATTTTATTTAATCATAGATAATTTATCATTTGCTAATGCATTAGGGAACAACAATAAGCAATTTTATTTTAACTTTCTTATTTATGTAGTACATATTAAGCTATTTTGTTAGATTCTGTATGTTTAGTTACTATGAACTGTTTTCACTTCCTGTCTGCCTAAGCATTTAAGTGTATCTGTAAGTGTATGTGTAAATGGTTCATAAGTGTTAGTGATAAAAATGGAGACTATTCCTAGCGAGCTTTCTACGTTCTCCGTTCAATTTCCACAAAGCATAACTTATAGTACACATTAACCGGACCATCGTTGAAAATCGGTCAAATGGGTTCGGAATAGAATTTTTGAAAATTGAAAGTCTCTGATCCATGCTTCTGTGAGAGACTATATGCCATCGTATTTTATTTATAAAAAGAGTTTTGTTAATAAGTCATACGTTTTCGTTTCAATAGCTAATCACTAGTAGTTAAAAAGCTTCACCTGATTAAACAAATGGCCTCGTTATAATTATTTGTAAAACTAATTTCGTAGCTTCACTTTCCAAATCAGTTAAGTCCGCTTTAAGATTTTTTCAAAGAGATAAAATCTAAACTTAGTCAATTAGGATTTAATGAATACAATCATTAACGACCAACGAGCGTTTAATTGTATACATGCTGCATAGACTGATGTTGAGTATAATTGTTTGTTGTGTTGTTTGTATCAAAGTATGCTTAGAACCTATTATAATATATTTTGTTATGATTCATATACAATAGCGAATTCTCATATTGTATTTGATTTGTATGACATAAACATACGAGGTTGAATGTTTTCAAACTGCTTAAAGTTCACTGACGATTTGGTTTAGCGACCAATGAAATGTCGGCATATGAACAGCTAAAGCCACAACAAACAAAAACTCTAATTTATAATTTAATATAAATTAAATGGGCATCTAAATGTCGAAATTTAATTTAACATTTATTTATCCAAAATATTAAAGAACTCTTGGCCTGCTAATAATACCAACTCATCCGAAGACTTTCAAGCATCACCTTTGGGAAACGTTCAACATCGTGTGCTCAAATTTTACATAAAAATTCCAAAGATTCCGTCATATTTTTATTTGAAAATTCCAAAAACTACTTGTATATTCGATATGCGTCTTTTACTATTTCTTTATAAAATTAATCGTCCTTTGCGTGCCAATCCAAAAGGCTTAAATAAACACTTATTTCATTAAGACTCCAAAATATATTATTTGTTTTGGGTTTTTATTATTACATATTTGTTGAAGATTTCTCTATAAACAAAAGAGATTGAGCGCTTTCAAAATTGTTAAACTCACAACAAATAATAACCTTCTGAAGCACTAATTATTCAGATGATTATTTAAGAGAATATCCTGAATAAATTTCAATAATAAACAATATTTTAAAGAAATTCATCAAACCTCTTCAGCATATGCTACCAAACAATTATTCAATATTTAACATTTATGCTGAAAACAATTTAAGCTTGAATAATAAATCAATTTATTTAATTCAACAATGGTCTAAAAATATTAAAAAAAAAAATCGCTCATTCAGACATATTTGGCAAAAAAAATCGATGCGTTTAGAGTTTTTAAAGTGTTAGTTTTCATATCGAAACTTTTTTCGTTTTAGCTTCCGATATAATTCTGAATTTTCTTTTATATGCAAAGAGGAAGCTGAGGAATACTTTTTGAGTTTTCGAGATTTGAATATGTTGCATTAAGAATAGCTTAATTTAAAAGCCATATCGGTTTAAATTTACATATTGTTGCGGTATTGAGGAATACTTTTTCGTCAATAACTCGAAAAAATAATACAAAAGAGTAAAATATGATTGCAATGAAAATAATATAGTCTTCTTAGATTCTGAACATTCACATTTAAAAAGTAAGTTAAAGCAACTTATTATGATCTGTGGAAAAACATATGGTTGCTATTGTCAATTGAAATTATTGAAAATATTACTTTTGTCATGACAATTATCAAGAATATAAAAATATACTTATTCTTCTGTCAAGAATAAAACACCGATTGCAATCTTTATTGAATAATTTTCGTACTTATAGTTATTAATTATTAACACAAATCTTAAAGCTAAGCGAATTTGAGGGTAAGAGAAAATACACAAATATATTTGTCAATCCATGGTGTCATACGAATCCATGGAGTCATCAACTCTTTTCATTTGAAACATGATATTCTTTATTAAAATGAGAGAATATTTCATAAGGTTAATAACTTTCATTTAATAGTGCAAGCGAAGCATGCATGAAA
Organism: Germaria angustata; assembly: GCA_963681545.1. Taxonomy (NCBI): domain Eukaryota; kingdom Metazoa; phylum Arthropoda; class Insecta; order Diptera; family Tachinidae; genus Germaria; species Germaria angustata. The sequence goes on from OY813000.1 coordinate 94,468,371, forward strand.
TAATATTTCATAAGGTTAACAACTTGCTTAATAATGCAAGCGAAGCATGCATGTGTATTTTCACTACACCTCCCCTTTTAAAGAAAAAGGTCTTATAGAGATCGTTGATCAAGTGATTTCTATAAGAGCTTTTTTTTGTTTTGTTACAAATTTTGTTAAAAATAATTTCCTTTATGTATATTAGATAATTGATTTTAAAATTTGGTTGTAAGAATAAAAAAAAACTTAAGCTATTACAAATGTTGTTAACAATTTTATGAATAGGTATCTCATTTTTTTTCATTTATTTACTTATGAGGGGAAAAATATACTTATCGTTAAACTCATCTTATATAAATAAAAATTAAATGGTAATTATTACAGCATGTTCTTAAAATTATCTGTCAAACAAATTTTAACATTTTCCTTATTAATTTTTTGTTTCTTTCCGTTTAAATTCACGAATACATTATTTTTATCGTCAATATCAACTACTTTGAATGGTCCTTTATAAATTGGTTCTAGTTTGTGTGCTGTATGATTTTGTATGAATATTTTTTGGCCTATGGTAATGTCAGTGTTGTTTATTTTTTTATCATGCGAATATTTTTGTTGTTGTTTTGCTTTGTCAATTAAGTATTGTGCTCTATTTATTGCTATTTGTAGACGGAATTTTACTTCTTTTGTGTAATTTTCAAAATCATATATGGTGTCTATTTTTTCACTTGGTACTAGTGGATTATGATTTGGGGCGTTTGGGAAGATCAGTTCAAATGGGCAGTATCCATGAACTGTTGATGGTGTTGTATTGAAAGCATAGGTAAAATACTTCACCCATTTATCCCAATCGTTACTGCGTGCGTGAATGTATGATCGCATGAATTCATTAAGAGTGCGGTGGGATCTTTCAACCGTTCCCACCGTTTGATGGTGATAAGGAGCTGATGTGGCTTTTTCTATTTTCAAAAGAGTAAGAAGTTCCACAAGAATTTGATTGTTGTATTCGGTACCCATATCACTGAGTATTTTCTTCATGGGTCCATAAATTAATATGAAGTGTTCTACTAAGGCTTTAGCTATTGTTCTAGCGTTCTTATTTGAAACTGGTATTGCTACAAGATACTTAGTCAGATCACATATTATGGTTATGATATATTGATTTCCTTCTTCTGATAAAGGAAGAGGTCCTACCGTATCTATAATTACTGTATCAAAAGGCTTTTCAGGCGTTGGGGTTGTAATCATATCTGGTCTTATGTGTTTTACGGTTTTATTGATTTGACATTTAGAACATCGTTTTACGTATTGGCCTACATCTTTTGTTATGTTTTTCCAATAATAAAATTGGCGAAGTTTTTTAAGCAGTCTGGTTGTTCCAGGATGACCACCGAAACAAGGGTTGTCATGAAATTTCTCTAGTAAATATTTTTGTTCATCTTTATTGGTTATTATGGTAATCTTGGGGGTTAATGCTATTTGCAATTTGTTTATATGTTGATTCGCTTTTTGTTTAAATTCATCAATAGTTACGAGGCTAAATAAATTGTCACTTAAATTCATTTGAATTTTATTTATATTTCTGCTAATTGCTTCTTTTTCAAGAATTGGAAAAAATTGATCTAGATCGATATTTCCATCAGCAATAGTGTTATGTATATTCACTTTTGGTGCTAGCACTTGCTTACCTCTTTTAAAGTAGAATGTGGGAACGCTAATGTACGTATTGACCTTAAGTTTAACCCACTTTTTAACGCAATCAAAGCCAATGGTTTCGAAAACTTTAGGCTTTTCCTGAATTGCTTTAATGTCATTTTTAGTTTTTTTCTCAGTAATCTTTCTAGATTGTGCACGTGTAGTAACAAGAAAAGTATTATTTCTGGACAGCGCGTCCGCTCCAGAATTGTCCTTTCCTCTAATGTGTTCTATAACGAAATCGTATTCTTCTAATTCCAAACGAATTCTCGTTAATCTGCTTGATGGGTTTTTTAAAGAATATAAATATGTTAATGGCTTATGATCGCTGCGCACTATAAATTTTTTGCCATATACATATGGTCGAAAGTAATTAATAGCCCATTGAATTGCTATTAATTCCTGTTCTATTGGGGCTTTGTTTGATTCTCCGTTTGTAAACGCACGTGACGCATATGATATTGGAAGCTGGATACCGTCTTGCTCTTGTGACAGTATTGCTCCGCAAGCGATTTTACTTGCATCAGTTGTTATATAAAAAGTTTTATCAAAGTCTGGGTATTGTAGGATTTGTGGAGACATTAATGCCTTTTTGAAGTATTGGAAGGCTTGTTCACACTTTTCAGACCATACGAAAGGTACTTTTTTCCTAGTGAGTTTAGTTAAATATATAGAATAGGATGCAAAATTTGAAATGAAGCGTCTGTAATAATTACAGAAAGCTACAAATCGACGGACTTCATCGCTATTTGTGGGCCTGGGATAATTTTTAATAGAATCATACTTGGAACTGTCGGGCAAAATACCCTTTTCAGTACATCTATGACCCAAATATGTTACCTCCGATCTGAAAAATGTACATTTATCCGGATGCAATTTTAAATTGCATTCTCTGCATCTTTGAAAAACAGTTTCTAAGTTTTTAAGCATGTGTTTGATAGAACATCCTGTAACTATAACATCATCCATATATACAAATGTTTTTGAATTAGCCAAACCTGTGAAAGCCAGATTCATCATTCTCTGAAAAGAATTCGGTGCTACCTTTAATCCATATGGTAATCGCGTGAAACGAAATGAACCATTTTCTGTCGAGAAGGAAGTGATATCCCTAGATTTTTCGTTCAATCCGATTTGATGAAATCCAGATGTCAGATCTAAACAGCAAAAAAATTTTGCCCTTCCTAATTGGTCCAAAATGTCCTCGATTCTTGGCAAGGGAAACTTGTCCGCAATAAGCTTTTTATTTATTTGTCGATAATCAATTACTAAACGCCACCGCTTGTCTGGGTTATTAGGCAAAGATTTCTTTGGTACTAGCATGATGGGGCTATTGTAATTGGAAGTCGATGGTTCGATTATTCCGTCTTGCTGTAGTTTATCAACTTGCCTTACTATCTCTTCCTTTTGGGAATGTGGAGTACGATAATTTTTAATGTATACAGGATTTTTATCAGTAACTCTAAGCTTTTGTGTATAAAAGTTGTTTGTGCTTAATTTATCACTTTCTAAAGCGAAGATGTCAATGTATTTTGAAAACAATTGACCTAATTCAGACTTAACAATTTCAGGACAATTTTTTATTAACTTTTCCAAAATTGTTTGTTTTCTTCTTTTATCGACGTTTGTCATACTAGGAATTTCATAATCAGAAAGCTTTTCATATTTAATCGATATATTATTCAAAAATTTATTTTCAGAATTTGTGTTTACTATTCTAACGTATGGAAAATTTTTTGATACTATACATCCACCTACATATACACCATCTTGAATAGTTTGACTCGGAACTACATAATCAGAATTTTCGTCGGTAATTTGTATAGCTCTGAAAACTTCAGCTCGAGCTGGGAGCGTTATTGTACTATCGCTAAAACTTTCAAGAATTGGGATATTTATAGGGTAGTTAAGATTACACGGTCTTAACAAAAGTAGATTCGAATTTGCATTTTGACCATATTGAATACTAACATTATAAGTTTTGAAGAAGTCTAATCCTAATATACCTTGAAATGGTATTGGGAACGTATCTGAAATTACATGAAATCTATGAGGAATCAGGAAGTTTTCTACTTTTAAATCTATTTCAATTGTACCTAATGATTTTATAACTCCTTTTCCGATGCCAGATATTTGGATACAAGTTTGGTTGTTGAACTGCAATGAGTTCAGTGCACTGATTTTAATTAGTGAGACATCAGCTCCGGTATCTACCAAAAACGTGCTTAAGTCATTGTTTGTAGATATTTGAATTCTAATAAAACTACTTAAATTTAAATTTAAGTGGAAAATTGATTTGATAGTTGAAGTGTTTTTTTTTAATTTTCCTGATAGCCCCCCGCATTTTGGGGGGGTGTCCCGTTTTCCGACACCTCCTGTACAAATCTAATCCGTCCTCTATTTTGTGTCCGATTGGATTGGTTTCGGAAACTGTTGCCTTGGTTTCCATGTCGCCTATTATTAACATTGTTATCATTTCTAAAATTGTTATTCCTACGCCAGTGTTGTCCATGTACCCGGTTATTATTAAATCTGGCATTTTGGAAGTTAGAATTAGCAGAGCCATGGCGCTTAAAGTAAAACACTGAAGAATTTGGACTGGAAGCCTCAGTGCTTGCTTCTATAAATTTGGATACGACTTCATTTAATGAAATAAAGTTTCCTGTTTTAATAATAAGTTTTACTTCATCACTTGTGGCATTTCGTGAAATGGCCTTCGCCGCATTTTGTTTTATTAATTTTTCGGCTATATCTTGGGGATAGCCTTCTCTTATATAAGCACTACCAAGTTTTTTTTGTAATTTCTTGTATCTCTTCTGCATATGTGGTAGCCGATTTTGCATGCTGTTCATTAATTTTGAACATAGTAATTCAGAAGATTCTCCTTTTATGGATGATTGCAATTTGGCTTTAATATCCTGAATGGTATTCTCATTTGTTATTATATTTCTGGCATGGCCCTTCAATTTCGTTTTTATAACCTCTACGGCAATTATCTCATGAGTATCTTTTATTCTATCTATTAGAGTTAACGCATCAAGAAAACTTTGTAATTCATTTACATTACCGTCAAATACGGGGACAATTTTTGTTGTTTTATCTATAACGTCATCCTCTGTTCGTGTCATGGTTACTACTATTATTCCTTCACTTTCACTGATTTCTTCCGTTTTTGAATCTTCGTCTTCGTCCGTTTCAGTAATTTCTCTAACTACTTCGCAGCCTAATGCTAATGGTACCTTGGTATTAATATTATGTCTATGAAAGATTTTTAATAATTTATCTCTTAATGTGTGAAATATCTCGTTTGCTCTTTCTTTATGTGGCGTAGAGTATCTGTCGTATTGTCTGTGTAATATTGCCCTAATGGAGTTAAAATTTTCAACTAGAGTTTGTACATGTTTTTCTACTGTTTCCGTTTTTATTGTTCTACTTTGATTCAAACATTTGTAAGATTGATTAAATTTTATTTGAAACGGTTCTATGTTACTTATTATAGCTTCCCATTGCATAATTTATAATTTTTTTTTTTAATTCTTAAGTTAACATTCATTTAAATTATTTCTAAACTTACAATTATATACTTTAAAAATTTTCATCATCGTATTTTGATTCCATTTAGCCTCAGGATGTGTTGAATGCTGCTGCTTTTGCTGGTATTTCTGCTGCTTCTAGTCTTATATTTGGATTTGGTTCTTCAATAAAGTTGCTCCGAAATTATTAAATTTGTTGTTGGCTTGAGACGTTGTTATTTGCTTTAGCTTTTAATGATTTACATATTATTTTTGTTAAATAAATTACAGCTATTATGATTACTGCAACTATCGAAAAAATTTCAACATAGTTCATTTCATTGTTTTGTTTAACACTTTGTTCATGATTAGATTGTGCATTATTACGTAGTATTTCAATTAATTGTTTATTATCGTCCTCTTCAGAGGCTTTCCCGACTTCGTAGCCAGCCACAAGAAGTGGAATAGTATTTAATATTTTTTTCCACCACATTTTTTTTTTTTTAATTTCAAGTTTGTTTGGGTTTTGTAGATAATAAATTGATTTTAATTTTCACTACTGTTTATTTAATATACATATGTGTCTTTTTTTACCACATTTCCGCGTTAAATTGTTTTTTAAACTTTTTTGTTAAATTAAATAATTCTTTTTTTTGCTCACGGTCGCCATATCAAGAATATAAAAATATACTTATTCTTCTGTCAGGAATAAAACACCGATTGCAATCTTTATTGAATAATTTTCGTACTTATAGTTATTAATTATTAACACAAATCTTAAAGCTAAGCGAATTTGAGGGTAAGAGAAAATACACAAATATATTTGTCAATCCATGGTGTCATACGAATCCATGGAGTCATCAACTCTTTTCATTTGAAACATGATATTCTTTATTAAAATGAGAGAATATTTCATAAGGTTAATAACTTTCATTTAATAGTGCAAGCGAAGCATGCATGAAATAATATTTCATAAGGTTAACAACTTGCTTAATAATGCAAGCGAAGCATGCATGTGTATTTTCACTACACAATCAAATGTCTTGTGTTTATTTGATCATTTAATTGCCAGCAGCTACAAAAATCTTAACATGGTTAAATTTAACAATATAATTGTTTGAGCCAAGATTTTATTATTAATCAAAATTAGTACATATGTCTCTAAGAAGAAACTATTTATTCATTTAAAGTAAAGGGTGATTTTTTTAGCAACTTTTTTTTGGCAGCTCAGCTCTTTTCGTGTAACGTGTTGCTGGTAAACATGTTCAGTTTTGTCTATAATTTAACCATGAATCGACTTGCAAACGAACAGCGCTTGCAGATTATTGAATATTATTATTATCAAAATTAATGATCGGTTAAGAAAGTTCATCGTCCACTTTTTTATCGGAAAATTGTGTTCAACGGCGAAACTCATTTCTGGTTGAACCAGCAAAATTGCCGTATTTGGTGTAAAGAGCATCCAGAAGCATTACAAGAACTGCCAATTCATCCCGAAAAATTTACTGTTCGGTGTGGATTATGGGCCGGTGGCATCGTTGGACCGTAACTACTCTTTCGAAGACGACGAAGGTAGTAACGTTACTGTGAATGGCAAGCGCTACCGAGCGATGATTATATTTTTTTTTCGACCAAAATAGAAGAGCTGCACATGCCACAGAGTACGCGAAACAAATTCACATTTGAGAGGCGAGTTCGGTGAACAGTTTATTTCATGTTTACGCCTTAGCCGCCTAGATCGTGCGATTTAACGACTTTAGACTATTTTTTTTTGTGGGGCTATGTTAAGACTCATACCTGTAGGGACAAGTCCGCAGCGGTTGATGCACTGGAAGAATTTATTCGTGATATAGCGGCCGATATGTTGGAGACAGTATGCCGAAATTGATCCCAGCGTATGAACCCTGTGAGACGTAACCGCAGTCAGCATTTACATGAAATCATCTTTAAACATTGAATTATATAGATCGTTCTATCGACTCAAATAAAGATTTTATGCATTTATCTTACACCAAATATAGTCTTTTCGATGAATTTTTTGTCAATTACTTTTCTATTATTTCATAATTTTAATATTTATGTAAATAACCTATCAAATTTTATAATATTATGATAAAGAAGTAGCAAGATTATGACTATTCCTCATTGTAATATGATTAGACATAATTAAAATTTGATATATTCAATAATATTGGGATCATACACTTAAAAAATTATTGTTCAACTCAGAAGTTATTGTATGAGTTGCAGGTCAAGTAATGCAACAGCAACTGGATTGTTGTTTGTATTTTCTGTATAAGCATCTGCAACAATAGTTGTAGAACTGTTGTTGGTATTTTTTATATACTACAACACTTGCGACTTTTTCTCGTATGTTTTTTTAAGTGTATGAAGACCTTGATGTGAATGTCTCTATAGATGCATTCTGTTTGAAATATTTTCAATCAAATTTCATTATTGCAACAATACAGTGCAATCATAATATATTGCGATACGAGGACTTAAAAACTTCTAGGAGATCTTATGACTCCAAATCCTCTAAGTTTCTTTTATCATTGACGAAAAGTGACTGTAAACTTTTTGTGTGGACACTGTTAAACAGCTTCGAGTGCTGTCAAAATGGATCAGTTGCTCGATAATAACTGCAGCAGATGTAGGAAAGAAGAGTTGAATGAAACAATGCTCTGTGCCAAAGGAGATATAGAACTCTTGGTAGTCATAATTCCCACAACCTTATACTTGCATCGAAAATTGGACTGTGTATGCTGCTAAGATTTGCTAAATTTGTATGGCAGTCGTTTGAAAGGGCACCACGAACTAGGATCCCATACTGATAAGGTGATTGTCGCTAAGGAATAATACTTCAGGTCTACGAGTATACGAGATCTATGACCATTCAGGCTAACCTAACCTAACCTATACTTGTATTGCTCCCGAAATATGATCAATACAACCATAATTTTCTTCGAGGAGATATCCAGCTATGCTTGTTCGTGGCGTATACATGAAATACAAGAAAAAACATTTGAAATTTCAGCGGATCTTTTGGTCAAAGACAATAGCGATATTGTGAAAAAAAAAATAGCAATACACATTCCTTAAGCTCTCTAGTTAATTTTCCTGCAAAAAAATAAAAAAAAACTATAAATTTTTATTCCCAAATACGTTACACGTGTTGAAAAAATATTTCATATCATTAAAGAGGCAATTCAAAACTGAAACATTTCATTCATATTTCAACACCCAGCGCACAGAGTTATTATATCGATAAAAATCTCCTAAAAATTTGGTTGCTGATAAAATGAGAAATTTTCCAAGCATAAAAATATGTCAAAGTAAGCTGCTGGGATTATTTATTTTCTTCCCTTCCCGGAAAGAATGAAAGAAGGAAGAAAAAATTTGCAAACAAAAAAATAGGAAACATTTGTCGATGATTATAAAAATTTTCACCTTTTGTTATCGGTTCTTAAGTGAAATTGTTCCTGTTCTACGTTTTACACGTGTGGGTGTTAGTGTCACTGTTGTTCACTCCTAAACTTTCTGTATCATCTATTAAAGTGACAGCTGAGTGCAGAAATTTGAAAGTGATGTATTAAACCGTAGGAAGCAATAAAAAAAATAAAATTAAAAAGAGACGAATTGGTAGCGAAGCAAATTGGTTGTTTGCAAGCATCTTGACTTATTCTTTTGTGTTTTTATACACATTTCCTTCTTTCTTAAAGCTTCTCAGTAGCTTTGATTGATAGATGGTGTGGGTGTTATATTTCCTTTCTATATTTTAAGTGTAATTTTAAAATACATATTAATCTTGCATTTATCAGAGCATTTTAGTGTCACTATATTTAATTCATAAAATAAATATTTCAAGTCACTACAAACGAAAACTAAATTAATGAAATATATTGAAATAATACTAAATATAATATTCGTAATCGGGAAGATGAAGAGTTATCATTATATTTTTATTCATGTTTGTTACTACAAACCTCACCAAACTCATTAGCTAATTTGAAATGTTTATTATGTATGTATATTAACGTATATTATGTAAAACAAGGACATATTTAAAGGTATATTTGAGCAAATATACCTCCAAACAGATCGTTGTTTTTAGACCCACTTAAAAAAAGTTTTTATGCCCTACCTTGCAAGTCGGACGGAAAGTTGTATTTTTCGTTATTTTTAATTATTTTTTCAATTCCAAAAACATGATACGAGCATTAGCCTATTAAAATTAATCGGGACTAAGAATCTTTCTGTTCGATATAAAATCATAAAAATATAAAACTGTTTTAGTTTAAATAGAAGTAGTTAAGAATGATTATTTACTACAAAATATAGGTTTATTTATTCGAACAAGGGAAGAATCAATTCGTTTAACAAATTATGAAATTAGACAAAAATATACGAAGGAATTCGATTGAAACTACTACAATATGCGGGATAAGCCTCAATTTTGAAGAATGTCATACGATTGGCTGAATTGCAGGCTGAAATCGGTCAATATTTATCTTTGATGCAATTTAAAAAAAGCTGAATAAAATTAAACCTGAGGTATTGCATTTCTAAAAAAAAATTTCCACTTAATACATATAAGACCACTATTTACAATCTTGTGCATTTAAGATTGCATTTTTTGTATTTTCAAGCATTTTTAATTTTCAATACTACCCACTATAGAAATTAATTTCTTATTTTTTTTAAATTTTACAGTCAAATCTAGATAAATAGACCCTATTTAAAAGGAAAAATTCTTAACTATTGTTTCCACTTAAAAGGACTTTTAATAAATTGAAACAAATATCACTTGAGGCTGGTGAAACACGGTATAAAATCCTCTCATTTCAATCATACTACGTGCAACCGATAAAATTTCATTTTAAAAAATCAATTTTAATACATTAATTTCATTATTAGTACATGCGATATTTTTTAATTTCGGCCCAAAGAACAATCTTTAAAGTACTGAGTTCGTTTAAGCGAAACGGTTTTAATTTTTTTCGAAGTCCGTTCAAACGAATATATCGCTTAAACGAAAAGCAACTAGTGAAATTTTCCATTTTCTTATATATTAAATCAACTGTATATCATTTTTCAAATGCTATAATGCATGACCATTAGCGTTATAACTGAAACTAATATTTCATGTAGGAAATATTATTATACTCGTAGCAGCTTACAAACTCAAACAATTTTCGTGGGTTTTTGCCTTTATTACTCGTGGAATTGCCAAGAATAGCAAAGAAAATTATACTTCTTATGCGGCTTCAACACTATGCGGCTGAATGAAAGGTTTCGATGATCACTATAATTCCTAAGCCCGGAAAAGATCACACGCTTGTGGAATTTTACAGGCTTATAAGTCCGAGTAACTACTTGCGAGCAGGCTGACCCCAATGCTGAACAGATCATCAATTTGGTTTCAAGAAGAAATATAGCACCATCAAACAAATACACAGACTTGTAAATGTAGTAAGAACTGCGTTCGAAGAAAAAAAATTGCTGACCTCTGTTTATTGACGTTTCTCAGGCCTTTGATAAAGGTTGACATGAAGGTTTAATAAATAAATTGAAGCGGAAGTTACCCGCAAATACGCACAACCTTTTCGTAAAATACTTAAAAAATCGCAAATTTATTATTAGAGAAGGAAACTGTTTGTGCACATCGCAGCCAATAGAATCAGGATTTCCTTCAAACAGCTTCCCTCAAGTTGCAGGAATAGATTTTAACATTGGAAAAATTATTTAAAAAAAATGGAGAATAAAAGTGAACGAGCAAAAATGTGTTCAAAACACTTTTTACATTGCGAAGGCAACCTGTGCCCCATCAAACTGTATGAGCGATTTATTGCTCCGTCCTGTTGATACCAACAATGACCGAGAGCCAATGCATTCAGAATCTGCCTGTAATGCTTGCCATCTACAATAGTGTCATCGTCGTCTGCAAAAAATAAGGAACTATAAGTTATTCAATGCAAATGCTGCACCAAGCAGTCATCTTAAGGGGATGGAATGACTCGTCATACATTTCATGTGGATTCTCTATGCCCCAGAAACGCACTGCTAAATGCTTTATTCTTCAAGCACATGGACCATGACGACTAGGAAAACGATGACGAAATTCGTGGTGCGTTAAAACAACAAACTGAAGATTTGTCAAATAAGCAGCAATAATAAGTATGTACTTAGTACATTATATTAGCATAATATTACGTATAAGTGATATTTGTTGCAAATGTTAATCATGCGTACCGATTGGTAATGTGGTAGGCATTCATGGGGAGCTATGGGCACATTTAATATTAAATTTTTTGTTAGTCACACATCATGCATTTTCCTTCTTGCTATTCGATACAGGTAACCTTTGTGTATATGTTCCAAAAATGTCGCATGTTGTGTAGAATTGCGTTGCATGAGGCAAACAATGAGAAGTGACGTATTCATATTTAAAAAGTAAAATATTTTGTTGGATTCCATCAAAGTTATGTTTATGTTCCTTTTATTTTGCAACTTTTTTAAACCTTCATTTTATGTTTGTTTCATATATTTCTACACAATCTTTGAGAATTGTTTATTTATCAATAATTCTAAACCACTGTATATTAAAAGGTATTTTTGTATATACTTGCACTGAGTTCCATACTACAATATGACACTTAAAGTCTGATGTATGGGACGTCGAAAATAAAATAAAATATTATATGATTTTGAATTTTTTCTGGTATATAGCAGTTTTCCTATCAACTTAATCTGGTGGCCCAGCACACAACATAAAATAATGTAAAAAAGTCTCATTTTCGCGTTGTAAAAGTAACGTATTATACGAAGGTTGCCGCGGATTTTAGAGAAATTTTATTAAGGGAGGCTGGGTTATGGGAGATTTTTATTTAACACTTTTAACTGAGAACTGATGACAAGAACTAAACAAAATATCATTTCTAAATAATAGTTAATAATAAGGCTTGTCTGACTATTTGTTTATCTGCTATCCCTTCATCTATATGGTTTCTCGTCTGCATATTCGTCTGTCTGTTTATCGATTTACATTCCTTGTCCGTTTGTCTGTCGGTCCCAACGCAATAAAGGAGATCGGTCAGCATTTTTCTATAATCTAATACAAAATGTAGAAGGCGTATGTGAAATTCTCCAACCACGATGAGGCCCATTATATCCGGCTATGTACGAGTATTTGTTAAACAGCTTGGCTGTCTGCTTATCTCTCCAACCCTATCAGTCGCCTCTCGATATGTATATATGATTTTTAAAGGTCCAAAAGGGTTCATCCTTCACATTTCTTTTAAATTTCAAATGGTTTGCTTCGTATGTTACTGGTGCTTAATAAAAAAAATTTTTGCTCTTTGAGAAATATTTGTACATATGTATATATTTATTTCATACACTAAGCCCACTTTGTTGTTCTTGACATCAATTTGATTGATTGTCTACTTGTAGAAGTACAGAAGGATAATACCTCGAGATGAAAGATTTTACATATAAAAATTAGTTTAAGGTCACAGCAATTTTAGGAAACATTAATGACGTTTTAATTGCAAACAGCTAAAAATTATAATTTAGAAACATGAGTTCGTAACAGTGCATTTCGGAGCATTACAGTAAGAGCGTTTCTTGGACATTATTAGATGCCAATACACAAAATCTGTATATGAGTGATGATGCCAACTCAAATGGGTATTAACGTAAAAAGCTTACATTTAGAAGTAACTTACGTTTAACTTTAACTTATGTACGTTTAGTTTAAGTTTTTGTTGAATGCTCTGTAGTCAAAGGCTTATGGCCATAACCCTCAATCAACAAGGATGCAAAAGAGTCCTAAAATGTTTTACCTCTCCTGCAGTCAAAAAAAGACACATACTAAATTCAAACAAAAAATTTTCCTAAAATTTAGTTCTTCAAATGAAAATTAAATTTCTCTCCTTTCATTACATTTCAAACCGATTAGCTTCTCATATTGAGGATACCGAAGGTGAAGGGTTCGTCTTATGCACTTTAGTGTGAGTTTACAATTACCAAATTTTGTTGAATCAATTCGCAATTTATTGGCAAAGGGGGTAAGACGAAGAGAAATTAGTACACATGTGCATTTACGTTCACTTATTTTTGTTTTTTCAATCGCATATATTCACACATATACACACCAATATATAAACAAAAATATTTTAAGCGCTAAGAAGAAGATAATTTCCATCAACAAAAATTACGAGTGTAAGCATAAATGCAACTTTTAAGAAGACTCGCTCTTAGTTTACATTCTACAAATCTATATTTCCATAAAACATTTGTAATAAATTTCATAATATTTTCTGCAGACACATTACCAGACAATTATTTCTTTATTTTCTTTTATTTTCAATAATGACAATTCTGTAGCCACATTGTCAACACAAACCTACATACACTCGCAAATACTAATTGTCATTTCAAATGTGTTTAAAGTTGACAACAACAAAAAAATAAAATAAAATTATTATAATAAAATGATTTATCTCTAAAAATTATTGCATGTTATTTTTTTGTGTGCAGGCGAACAAATAAATATTAAAAATTCTTGATTTCAATGCAGAAATAAATATTCACGTAGTCACATGAAAGCCAAATAAAAGGAAACGGAAATAAAATAATCAATGGAAAACCAATTACAGTAATTCCTTGAAAAAAAGTAAGAGAAACATTTTAAAAGCCACAAAAAATAAAGGATTGAGAACATTAATACTTACAAAGGGTGAATTTTTGTAGTTGTTGCTTAAAGAAATTAAAATTTTATAAAGTGCATATTTTAACTGAAAAGTCAGTCCGATTCTCATTCTAGGAATAAAGACGTAGTTAGAAATCAAGGATATTTGTGATAATTTTGATTCAGCATTAAGTTCTACACAAGGCGTGTCCTTTTAGAAAGTGTATATTTTAGCTGAAAAGTCAGTAAATTTCTCAGTCTTAAAATAAAGACCTAGTTAGAAATCAAGGAGATTTGTGATCCTATGATTCAGCATTAAGTTCTATAAACAGGGGTTTTAGAAGATTATGATGCGTATCCTTCCATGCGTTCAATTAATGCTCTTCAAGTAGCTTGTTTATGGACATCATATTATCATAAAGGGAAATCTAGATTTCCTCTGTTGTGCCAGCTTTTAAAGCCACTGCACGTAGCCAGTCTTTAGTTATCACTTGTAGAATATATTCAACATTTATGAGGATTAATGACTCTATATATACATGAATTTTGTTCCATATACAAAAATATCACCCTCTATAGTTATAATAATGGAACAACTGTCTAAGCATTTATTTATAATTTATGTCTATATTTTTACTATATAGTTTTAACCACACAAAATTGTTTAAATTATAAACTATTAAATTATAATGACAATTTAAATAAAAGTTTAGCAACAAGAACAACAAAATGAAAAGCACAAAGAAGCCATTCAAATCTGAAATGAAATTTTTAATAAAATAAATGTATGCGAATAAACTCAACTTTAAATGTATGAGTAAGGCATTGACAGTGTTAGTGTAGAAGTATGAATGTATGGTTGCATATACTCGTATATATGTGTGTATGTGCATAAAACAACTCATTAAAATCTAGAGATATAAAGTGAGGAGACAAACTATAGAAAATATTGTGCTTATTTTAGTGCTACTAAAATTACAGCAAAGAGAATCAAAATAGTAATAAGATAGGAATAGTTCAACTTGGTAGAACTAAAAAAGAAAAATTTTTAACGAAATTTCAACTTGAGTTCCATAGGTCTTTTTGGTACCATATAAGACATTTTGTTAGCCCTTTAGCATGGTATTCAGCCACTTTAAGTACCTGAAATTCATCTGGGGCACTTATGTCGCCAGTTTTTCCAAATATCTGCATATGAAGGTCGCCTTCTCCTTCATATGCTGATATAGTTATAAAAATGTGGAAAATCTTCCTCAGCTAAGATTGTGCATAACTGCATAATGTGTCCAATATATCATTTTTCCAAAAAAATTAGGCTGGACAACCAAACGGTCAAGTGGGATAATTAAAATAAATATGTTTCTTTCTAATTTATTCTAAGTGTAATATGATTATGTATTTTGTAATAATCATAAGCAATAGAGAATTCTCATATTGTATTTGATTCGTTTGCTATAAACTTATGAGATGGAATATTTTCAAGCTGCTTAAAGTTCTCTGATGATTTGGTTTAGCGACCAATGAAATGTTTGCATATGAACAGCTATAAACAATACATTTTGTATTTATTTGTGGTATATGGCATCATGCCTACTTAATATTTCATAGTGGGTGTTGGCAACATCACCAAAATCAGTTTTAACTTTTAATATATCCAATCTGGCACCGCCAAAATTAGCTAATTTGCTATTAGAAAAATTTTTTTTGTAACATGTAATAACAAAACTTAACGAAACACGGCATTTTTTAAAAGTTAGCTCCAGAACATTCGCGCCTTTGGCAGTCATTTTCTTTTTCTCTATTACAAAGGCAAGTTGGCTGTATACACTGTTCAGGAGCTAAACTAAAAATCAGGAAAAATACTCCTCGTGTTTTCCATACCAAAAAGTATGTACCAATTTATTACTAATCCAATAATTTCTTAATTTCTGAATTCATTAAAGGAATTTTAATATAAATACCAATTTTAAACTAAATTGTGTGTTTTATTAAAAATACCCGTGGAATACACTAGGACGTGCGGCTAGTGTGCCTTAACAACAGTGGGCTTAAGGCAAAAATAATAATACTATAATAAAATTATAAAAACAAAAGTCATACGGACGTGCTAGAGATTTTAGAAAACGAATAAATCTTTTCAGGAGCATTTTATGAATTTTCAAACTAATTAAATAAAAATATATATTAAATTTGTTCATTATTCAAGCTTATGGTCGCTTTTAATAGACATTAAATTAATAAAATTGTATTTAATTGCGTTCGTTTTAATAATAATGTTTAGTGTATTGGTTCATACAATTATTTATATTTTAATATAACAATTGGAGCTGAAGATTTTACACAGAAAGCCTTTGTGAATTAGCATTAATAGCAATGAATTATCGATGTTTTAACGCTCATCGAATTTTATCTTCAAAAAACTATACCCAATTATCAAATTAATTAAAAAAAAAACAGATAATCGATAAATATAGATGCATACATCAAAACTAATTAAGCATTTATATAAATAAAAACATGAGCTCAATTAATAAAGTTATATAATTAAGTTAAAAAATAGACCAAACATAGAAAATATATGAAATATCCTCAAACTATTCAAAACTTTAAGGGGAAATGTCACGCCCACACAAAGTAAATATTCTTTTTCAGCTAGTCCTATTTAAATGTGTGTGAAGATAAATTCAAATTTAAGTAGCAGAGACGCAAACTTATAGTTTTTAACAAAGCCAAATTGAACAAAATTTATTAAATTTAAAGAATTTATATACGAAACATAAAAAATAGGACACAGTGCCTAAAAGAAAAATATTGTTGAAAAATATTAGTTTCTTGATAAGATTTTTGACCATTTTCGTCAAATATGGAGTTACACACGTACTACACTATCAAGGAATGGTAGTTGAAGTGGTCCTAAATACGACCCTATTGGCCGCATATCTGCAACAATTTTGGAAATTAAGAACAATGAATTTGAAAAGTCACATTTTAGTAAAATTTTTTAAGAAGATTTTTTACCATTTTCGTCAAATATAGAATTGCACACGTACTTGACTATCAAGGAATGGTAGTTCAAGTGGTCCTAAATATGACCTTATTTAAATACTATTAGAAATTAAAAAAATTGAATTTGAAAAAACCTATTCTTGCCAATTCCATATTTTTAAACAATTTCCTCATGTAGGAGAGTGTATTAACCTTATAATTTAAAAGTTGTCCAAAGAATAGTTATTTGCCTTAAAATTATGCTACAGAAAAAATAAGTACAATGATACTCGTAGCTAAAGTTGACAGCTTACGTTAGATCTAGTGTGTACGACAAGTCACGTATGACGCAGTTCCATGCGAGAGAAAATAAATGGCTGTTAGATCAGAAGTATTGTTTGATCCGATGAATTTCTCTATTTTGGTTATTCAATTCCGAATTATTTTCCTTTTCGAAACAAAAATAACTTTTATTGTTAATT
The DNA here is from genome assembly GCA_963681545.1 of Germaria angustata. Lineage (NCBI taxonomy): Eukaryota > Metazoa > Arthropoda > Insecta > Diptera > Tachinidae > Germaria > Germaria angustata. The sequence continues at coordinate 94,485,713 of OY813000.1, forward strand.
CAATTTGGAAAAGCATTCCCTATTTTTGAGCTTAAAGTAATTTTATAAAATATATTAATTTATTCATAAGATTACGTTTAATTTTTATTGCCAATACTGGTAAAAATAATTGTTAACAACGAAACTCGATAATTAGAAATTCGATTTTGGCTGGACTATGGAGATTATATTGTAATTTAAACAAGGATGCAGTAGCAAGCTGGTAGGAAAGGTAAGTGAAAAGCGTTTGGAATGACTTACTTAGAACACATCGTCCTAGAGTAATATAGGAGCGATTTAAAATGGGAGTTGCTATGCGTAGGAAAGACGAACAGGGCACAGCATCAACCCACGTTGAAGTGAGAAAAGAATGAAGGAACTGTTAACTGGCGTTCTGTAAAACAAAAGGACAACAAAACGAAGGCAGAGTCATACCATAGTTTGTTATAGATCAGTTTTTATTGACTTTTTCCCATTCTTTTCTCATTTATCTTATCATTTGCCTTGTTGGATTGGCTGGCATGGTTTTTTTTATTACATGCTCGAGAGCTAATACCGATTCGTTGCCAAGAATATCATCCTAAAATGACAAGTTTTAAGCCGGAACAAACGGGAACATACCAGCGCTACCAACAATCTAAAGTTAACCTTTGAGGGGGAGCACACTACGCCTCAGGCTAACCGCACAATATATTATAATTTCGATCGTTAATATATTTACCAAACGTGTTGTTTGAAGCGTGAAATTTTTCTTAATACACTTATATAAACTTCTATTACCAATTTGAGATGAATCAATTTAATGACAACGCGTATGCTTAATTTTTCAGCACGACTATCTGACCATGTTTAAAGTTCTATAGTTGGATTTTTTTCTTATTGCTTTCATCGATTCTATACCATTGAGTCTACATTATTTTCCTTAATTTTTTCATTCTTCTTTTGTATTATTATTATTTCCATGAGTATTTACTCAGGCATAAATGGATGCTCCTTTCTTTACATTTTATTCTGTAAAATAATTTTTTTTTATTATTTTTTTTCAATACTTTTTTCGGTTGCCAGTTTGTCTGTAAAATGTCTGTCTATAACTTCATATTCGATTGTCTTTTGCAAAATGTACTTTTTTCTTTTTTGTTTTTCGTATTTATTCAGGGTGTTCAACTGCTGTAATGATTTGCTTTTTATACACCAATAGCCGTGTGCCATTCATTCTTTACAATTTGCATTTTTTTTATAATATTTTTTTCCTGCATTTTGTGGAAAATATTTTATCTTCTAATTGTTGACTATGGACAAGTTTTATAAAAAGGATTCAAGAAATGAAAAAATAAGCTTTAAGAAAGCAAATAAAAAGTAAATTTAAAACATCTTACAGAAGTTGAATCAAAACGTGCATATAACAGGTATTTCATTAAACGCTTTTTATTTTTTAATTTGAATAAAACGAGATATAATTATTTTTTTTAATCAATAGAAAGGCCTATAGATTCCTTTGTGTATTGAATATAATTTTGTTCAAATGTCCGCCTCGGTTTCGCTGTATGGCGCCTATTCGAAATGTTTGATTTTCCATGAGTGTGACGCATAAATCAATCTGAATTTTACCGATGAAATGGGGTTATGCTGGCTTTGGAATTTCTGGCTTATTAGCATAGACCTGCGATTTAAGAAAACCCCTCAATATTAAGTCTAACGGGATCGAATCGCACAATCTCAGTGGCCAGTTGACATTACCTCCACCTGAAATGATCAAGCCCTCAAATCAGTCGTGCAGAATGTCCAATGTGGCATGAACTGTCCTGTTGATGTTTATATTATCCTATTCAGATCAAAAGAAGTTGGTAATCAGCGACTTTTGGCGCTCACCATTAAAGGTGATGGCCTGGTCAATGTCGATCTTAAATATATATGAACCGATGATACCGCCGGCCCAAAATCCACACCAAACAGTGACTTTTTCGGGACACATAAGATGCTCTGGGGACTCATATGGATTGGTATCGTCTCAAATTAGGAAATTTTTCTTGTTGACGTACCTATTCATTCATAAATAGAGGAGAATTATTATGACTATAAAATGGTCGTATCGCGTTGAACGTTGCAGAAACGGAACACCAGTTTTTATACAACAATTTTATCATTTGTAGAAGTTGTTGAACACTATAACAGTTCATGGTGATTTGGCAAAACGGGCTCAATAAATAATGACAGCCAATTCCATAGATATATCTTCGACATTATGGCAACTATCAACAGTCAAAGTTCAAAAGTCTCTATTGGAAGACCCGTTTATTCATGTTAATCCCTACAGATGCTATTGCCTTCCTATATAACATGAAGCCCAGTTCCAGTGCTCCGGCATATTTTGCATACATGTATGTGTGCACGTGTATGAAACTATATTCTTGTTAACTCATTCATTGATTGCACCACATTTAAGTTTGACATTTGTGCAACCACATTTTACAGATGTTTGGTGGTTTTAAACAAAACGGCGTATTCTTTCTTGTTGTCTGTATGCAAACTTTTCTTTTGCATAAATCGTATACACACATACACATTGGAATATAATTGTTGGCTGTAGCATTCTTTCTGTTTTACTATAAATTTCCATTGCTTGCCAAAACCAATACTTTCTCAATCGTTATTTGTATTGTGTTAAGGCTGACATCTGTCAGCACTCTACACAATGCATTTTGTCAACTCAATCGAGCAATAAATGCATACACTGTCAACGCCAGAACATGCCATGAATGAATGAGGGAATTCTAAAATGAATGAGTGAATGTATGAATGAATGTGTTGCATCGTCAATGCGAAAGATAGATGCGGGTACGTCTGATAGACCAAGAACGATTGGGAAAAAAACAATATTGAATTCCTTTAACGTTTGACTTTGTTTAAGCAGATTAAGAATGTTGTGAGGAAGGTTGGTTTTAAGGTAGTGGTTTAAGTCTTTCGAGAAATTGATTATTCTAAATTCTTTGACATTATTCAAGCTCAAGGTCCAATAATTATAAAAATGAATTATAATATTTATTGATCTAATATTTCGCCATCACTATGGATAGTTTTTTCAGGGTGTATTAGAATTATATTAACATTCAAAAATATGTTCTAATAATTTTTTAATGAAAAATAAATTGTCAAAAATTACAAAATAGTTACGAACAATTATTGTTATTTAATATTTTACAATATTAAAACGTTTTATTTGTTTTGGCTTCGGCTGTTTATATGCCGACATTTCATTGGTCGCTAAACCAAATCGTCAGTGAACTTTAAGCAACATTTAAACTGCTATACTTATGCCAAACGTAGCAAATACAATATGAGAATTCTCTATAATATATGACTATTACAAGATACATAATCATAGTAGGCTTAGAATGCTTTTATGGTATACAAACAACACAACAAACAATTATTAGCAAAATTAGAGTATTTCATTTTTCTTACAATATGTATACAATAAAACGTCGTTAATGATTGAGTAATGATTCCTGATCTAATTTATTTTTATTCCTGATCTAATTTATACTAGCGTATAAATGTCATTTTCTTCATAATGATTTTTTTGGCTGTACTTTTTATATTTACAATACGTACTTTAGATTAAAAGGTACTTT